>JAAGEH010000120.1:29646-60104 GCA_011751065.1 Lasiurus cinereus
GGGAGAGAGAAACATCCATAGTGAGAGAGAGGAAGGGAGAGGGAGAGGGAGAGAGAAACATCCATGGTGACAGAGACTCATAGATCCATCTCCTCCTGCATGCCCCACACTGGGGATCCAGCCGGAGACCCGGGCCTGTGCCCTGGCCGGGAATTTAACGGTGACCTCCCGGTTCATGGGTCGAGGTACAGCCCCTGGGCCATCCAGCGGGGCCAGGAAATTCTTCTAACGGTGCCGGGGAGTTTCCGTTCTCTCTTTGAGCCGTTTGACCGGGATTTCACTCTCTGAAGGGCCTGGGGGAGGAAGCCCAGTGCCGGGCGCCGTTGGTTTAATTACACACGTTGTTTTCATCACACACGTGTTACCGATCAGAGGCGGCCTCCTCACGGAGAAACACCCTAACGAGCCGAGATGCCCTGGTTCTCGCGGCCCTTTCCGCCGAGGCCCGCCCCGGGCGATGGCGGCCGTCGGGGCGTCTCGAGAAGGACGCGCCGCTGCGTTGCCGCTATCCCATCAAAGCACACGCTTCCCGTCCTGTGGGCCACGGTTTTACGACGGAGAAACCATGTGTGGTAGCGGTTGTTTTTATCGAAGGAAGAAGAAACGACGTGTTCCGGGGGCAGACACGTTTCCCAGAGCCCGCGACCCGCCCGCCAAAGACCATGAACCTGTCGAGGGAGATTTATGGCATCGGTTGGCTGCAGCGGAAAAAGAAATGAAAGTGAAAAAAAAAAGAATCAAAATTAATGACAGCCTGATGACGCGCCGTGAACTTTCTAGAGAGAACAGCCGCGTCTATGCCCCGGGGAGGGAAGGATTTATAGGAGGGTTGCATGGTTTTCAAACATTCCTCCTAGCGATGCAGGGCGCGGAGTTTTATTCTCCCCAGGGCGGACGGCAGTCAACTCGATTCGCTGGCCTGGTGCTGCCGTTTCCCAAAGTGTGTTCCCGGGGGCACCAGCCCCAGCAGCTGCTCCTCAGTGGGGTCTGGGGTGGGGGGTTGGGGTCATCAAAGGTCAGAGAAAGCTGGAGCCCACGACCCTGAGATGCAGCCCGACGTCCCCACGGCCTTCCGAGAGGTCTTGTCGCAAAGATTGTGCTCGTAGCTCTGGCCACGCGTCCTTGCAAACTCGGAGGGGAGGGCTGGGAGCGTGGGGTTGACTGCCAGGAGCTGCTCACTGCGGGTGGGACTTGGGCAAGACACTCCCCCCCCCCCGCCGTGCCTCAGTTTCCCCAGGTGCATCACAGAGTTAGGGGTGTGCCATCGGGATAGTTAGAGTTGCTCTAGCCATGATCCACGCCCCTCCCCCAGCTCAGGGCTGTATTTCCCCGCCCCGCTGGCCTTGGCCTTTCCGAGGGGGGTGGGTGCGTTCGCCACGGAACAGGCGGGCATCGCCACGCTGGAGGCGGCCCCTGTGCGCATTGTCCACGCACTATGGAACACTGAGAAAGCAGACGTCATAACGAGCGATAGAACGCTCGGTCTCCCGGTCGAACTCCTGCAGGGACACTTTGCATATTATTAGCCTTTTCTATATAGAGACTAGAGGCCTGGTGCACGAATTCGTGCACCAATGGGGCCCCTAGGCCTGGCCTGTGGGATGGGGCCAAAACGGGCTCTCTGACATGCCCTGAGGGGTCCTGGATTGCCAGAGGATGTAGGGCAGGCTGAGGGACCCCACTGGGGCACAGTCTGGGCAGGGGAGGGATGCAGGAGGCTGGCCAGTCAGGGAGGGACCGTGGGAGGGCTCTAGGAGGTGCTAGCCTGTCTCATTCAGTCCCGGTCAGGTGACCCCAGCAGCAAGCTAACCTATTCGTTGGAGCATCTGCCCCCTGGAGGTCAGTGCATGTCATAGCAACAGGCCAACCGGTCCACTGTCTGCCCCCTGGTGGTCAGAGCACATCATAGCGAGCAGTTGAGCGGTCTGAGCATATCATTCGCATATTATACTTTGGTTGAAAGGCTGACCAGACGACTGGACTCTTAGCATATTGGGCTTTTATTTATAGGATATAGTGCCCGATTCGTGGGGAGTGAATTCAGGCGGGGTGTGGCTGAGTGATGCTTCCATTGCAGGAGCTGTGGATGGACGGGAGTCCCTGGTGGCGCTCGGCAGGCAGATGGGCTGGTCTGGAGGGACCACGGTGTCGGGCATCTTGGCAGGAGGAGCTGGAAGGCTGGGCTCAGCTGCACGTGAGCCAGAGCGCCCCCACGTGGCCAGTGTCGGGGGGCCCATCTGAAATGTGGCTCAGGCTTCCGAGAGCAGGCTTCCCCGTGGGCTGGATTCCTGCCATTTGTGACTCAGCCTGGGAGGCGCCTTTTTCTGCACCCGAGTGGTTCAGGGGGTCACAGAGCCCTCAGATTCAGGCCGAGGGGACTCGGGCTTCTCCCCTCCCCTCCCCTGTCTCGCTACCCCCGCCCCATCCCTCAAAGGAAGGAGTGGCAACATGTGTGGTGTGCTCAGCGCAGAAGCCGCTGCCTGGGCGGAGAGCGGAGACTGGGTTCCCACACGCAGGCCAGGGCTGGTCCGCACTCGGCGCTCAGCACAGACGTGCTCAGTGCATGGACACCGGGTGATGGACAGCCTGAGGACTGCGCTCTGGGGGTCAGAGTGGGTTTACGGGATCCAGCCCTTCCCCAGCCTGGGTGACCCAGGCACCCACCCTTCCCCAGCCCGTGGTGACCCAGGACCCAGCCCTTCCCCAGCCCAGTGTGACCCAGGCACCCAGCCCTTCCCCAGCCCAGTGTGACCCAGGCACCCACCCTTCCCCAGCCCAGTGTGACCCAGGCATCCACCCTTCCCCAGCCCAGGCACCCAGCCCTTCCCCAGCCCAGGGACCAAGCCCTTCCCCAACCCGGGGTGACCCAGGACCCAGCCCTTCCCCAGCCCGGGGTGACCCAGGAACCCAGCCCTTCCCCAGCCCGGGGTGACCCAGGCACCCAGCCCTCCCCAGCCAGGGTGACCCAGGGACCCAGCCCTTCCCCAGCTGGGGTGACCCAGGGATGCCCCCTCGTCCTGGCAGAGAGGGTGGGTGTCACCAAGGCACTGAGCACCTCTTTTCTCTGTTCGAGGTGTCGTTGTGCCTGCAGCTGGAGGCACCGTGAGCCATGGGTGGTGAGTGTGAGGGTGAAAGCTGACTGGCTGAGCACACTCACAGGAGACAGCACCACCCCCGCTCAGCCGGGACCCACCAGCGTCCTGTCCCCTGGCCTGAGGGAGGGCTGGCCATCTTGGCCCAGAGCAGCCCTCCCCGCTGACACGCTGCGGAAAGGGGGGATGCAGGCCCAGGGAGGACAGTGGCATAAGCTGCTTACTAAAAGGAGAAATGTCCTCAATGCTCTCAAGGAACCTTTACAACCAGCCTGGTGTCTATTTTTATGCAAATCCTTTGATGTGAATAACAAATGATTCTTCTCCACTCCCTAAGTGAGGCCTAATGAACCAGCCAAGGTTAGCAGCAGTTAAAGTGATGATCCTATCGCATAAAGAGGGAAGGTGCCAATAGGCCCTCACTCACACCTTCACAAAGATGGCGGCACCCACAGCCAAGAAGGACGGAATATGCTAATTGACTGCCACGCCCTCAAAGACAGCAGGGCCCACAGCCACAAGTGGGTCTGGTCTGTGGAGCTGGTCTGGGCTGGAAACCAGGGTCCTGCTGTCACCGGTGTGCTGGGCAGCCACCTGTTCAAACACCGCCAGCCCTGAGACCCACTGCAAACCCCCTCAACCACCTCCACACGCACCTGCTGCAACAGGCAGAGCCCCAGCAGCCCCTCTGCCACCCCCTTCAAGATTGGGGGACCCTGGCAAGGCTGAGGGGACTGGGCACTACCATCTTGTGGCTGTGGGCCCTGCTATCTTTGGGGGTGTGGCAGTCAATTAGCATATTCCCTCCTTCTTGGCTGTGGGCGCCGCCATCTTTGTGAAGGTGTGAGGGTCCATTGGCACCTTCCCTCTTTATTAGATAGGATCATCACTTTAACTGCTGCTAAACTGGCTGGTGCATTAGGCCTCACTTAGGGAGTGGAGAAGAATCATTTGTTATTCACATCCAGGGATTTGCATAAAAATAGACACCACGCTGGTTTTGAAGGTTTCTTGAGAGCATTGAGGCCATCTCTCCTTTCAGTCTCCCTCACCCATGAGTTTCCTTTTAAGCCCTTTGTTCATAGCCAGTCTGAAGGTCAACTTTAGTTCAGTTTTTGTTAAAATAATTCAAAACCAATGCGGCCTTGCTATATGGATTCTAATACCAGGCACCCTGTTTTAAAAACAGACCCCAAGCTGAAACCGGTGTGGCTCAGTGAATAGAGCGTCGGCCTGCAGACTGAAGGGTCTCAGGTGTGATTTCGGTCAAGGGCATGTACCTGGGTGGCGGGCACATCCTCAGTAGGGGGCGTGCAGGAGGCAGCTGATGGATGTTTCTCTCTCATCCTTGTTTCTAACTCTCTATCCTTCTCCTTTCCTCTCTGTAAAAAATCAATGAAATTTATTAAAAAAAAGAAAACAGACCCCAAGTTGCCTCCCTGGGGCGGGCGATGCTGGGCAGGGCGAACAGAACTGAACAGTCGTCCCCGGTTTGGTGAGAGGTTAACCACCCTGACATGTAAACCTCCGGACCTCAGTTTCCCTTTATGCAGTGTGGAGGGGGACCCCTCTTGTGTCCCCAGGCCTTGTGCAGGGTGGCTTGCCCCCCCCCCCGCCCCAGAACTGAGTTTTCAATTGTCAACGTCACAAATAGCTGGCCTATTCGCATTCATGATAGGAAGAAAGCATGGGCGAGGCATCCATGCCCAGCAGAGCCCTGGGTGAGGGAGGGATGGAGCAAAGGGGGAGACGGGCACATGCTCAGTAGAAGTCGAGGTGCGCAGGGGAGGTGTAGTCTGGGAAACATGGGTTAGCTAGGGGTGCACCCCGCCAGAAGCACGGGAAATCCTGGAGAGTTAAACCCCCAGCAAAGGGCGCCTCTCTCTTGCTGGCTCTCCTGTGCTCTTGTGTTTGTTTTCTCTCTCTCCCCCTCTCTTTCTCTCTCTCTCTCTCTCTCTCTCTCTCTCCACAGCCCCCACTGGCCGGTGCCTTCCTGCGGTTCTCTCCCCAGCCCGGTGGCCCTACCAGCCTACCAGCCGCACGGCCCACGCCCTGTGGACTCACACGCAGGATGCCGGGCTGGAATGTCGTTCACCGTGGAGCAGACACTGGGCAGTGGCCTTCGCTCTGGCCCTGCCGGAGACAAGACTGCACTTCTCCCCTGGCAGACGGAGGAGCTGGCCCTTGGGGGGACCCCCTTAAGGTTGCATCATCCATAAAGCTGGCCTCAAAGCCCCCTCCTTCCTGGAGGCAGCTCAAGACCTCCGCACCCACCAGTGACAATGTCAGCGCCTGTCCCCCGAGGGTGGCCGCTGGGACCCGCTGGGGAGCTTTAAAAAAAGATGCCCGTGTGGTCCCCGCCCCGGGGGATTCTGGGTCAGTGGGCTTTGGGCAATTGTGGGTGAGAAAGAAAGAAAAGGCTCTTGGGTATTTTTTTTAAAGTCCCCAGGCCTTATGCTGGAGTGGCTTGTCCCAACTAGAGCTGATTTTTATTTTATTTATTTATAATTTTTTATTAATGTATTACATGTGTACATATCTTCCCATTGCCCCACCCCCACTCCCAGGCATACCCCAACCCCCCAGTGTCTTGTGTCCATTGGTTATGCTTATGTGCATGCATACAAGTCCTTCGGTTGATCTCTTACCTACCCCACCTCTTCCTAACCCCCCGCTATAGTCTGACAGTCTGTTGGATGCTTCCCTGCCTCTGTATCTATCTTTTTGTTCATCAGTTTATAATGTTCTTTATTATCCACAAATGAGTGAGATGAAGTGGTATTTTTCTTTCATTGACTGGCTTATTTCACTTAGCGTAATGAAGAGCTGAGTTTTAAATGGTCAAGAATCTTGTGAGCTGATTGTGAAACAGTCATGATTACAAATTAAACTATATAAAGGCCGAAACCGATGTGGCTCAGTGGATAGAGCATCGGTCTGTGGGCTGAAAGGCCCCAGGTTCGATTGCGGTCAAGGGCATGTACCTTGGTTGCAGGCACATCCCCAGTAGGGGGCGTGCAGGAGGTGGCTGATCGATGTTTCTCTCTCATCGATGTTTCTAGCTCTCTATCCCTCTCCCTTCCTCTTTGTACTAAATCAATAAAATATATTTAAAAAAACAACAACGACAAATTAAACTATATAAACTTGCAGTTAAATACGTTGTATTTAAAACAAAGGTAACCAATCCTCTCACGTTCTGATTCTGGTAGTAGATGTTCCTGGTTCCGATGCTCTGCCTGTTTGCAGCTACCGTCTCCGTAGAGTGGAAACGTGGTGTAAGCGATGGCGTGATCCCCTCCAGCGACCTCACCTTGGGGAGTATTTACACCACGGACATCGGCAGATGCTACTAATCAGGGTTTTTCCTCCCTGGCGATTCCATGATTAACACTGCCTAGCACCCCAGTGTCCCCCCTGGGATGGGGGGCGAACGCAGAGCCCTGTGAGGACAGCGATCACCCGCTCCTTGAAAAACGTTTTGATCTGGAGATTAGGCTTCTGAGCTTTTGCTCCCGGAGATACAAGCGCTTCCGGAGGTGGGGAGTGGGGGTAGAGGGGGGTGCCTGGCTCAGTGGCTACAATGCGGCTTTCTCCAGACATTTCTTTCAGAGGAGAGACATGTTTGCTCTGCTCCCACGTGGCCGCGAGAAAGCAGGTGTGTTTGTGCTGGTCTTTCAGGCATCTTTCGAGCAAACAGGCTCGATAAAATCTTTCCTTTGCTCTTTTCTTCACGCTCCCATTACCGTATTGATCCAGGGCTTTCCGCGGGCCGGGAGTCTGCGGCCGGGTGTGTACATTTCTGCACACAGATAATCCGGGGAGTCGGCGGCACAGAGACGGGCTCTGTTAGGAGGCCGCGGAGCCGGGGGGTGGCCGGCCAGTTCCGCTCTCCGGAGAGGCCGGTGTTTGGAAGACTTACCCTGACGCTCCGCTCCACCGCCAGCTCCTTTGTGGAACCCCGGGGGAGAAATCGATGCCCGCGGGAAGTTCCAGCCTGCCCTGGGTGGGGCCTTGCCGTCGAGCCTCAGGCCCGTGTGGGGGGCCGGTTGCAGGAATGCGGCGGACATGCATGAATGGCACGTCAGCTTCTGGAAGGTCCCCGGGGTGCACAGTGGCCCCCGATGGGGTGCCCCCGTTCTGCAGCAGCTGACGAGTGGGAGGCAGGACCCGGCTGCTCAGAGGCCACCTCCACTGCTGGGGAAGCCGTGGTGGGAGGATCCGGCTTGTGTCTGGGGGCAAATAGACACCCCCAGGGTGGACTGGCAGCTCCCAGCCCCGCGCCCCCACAGAGAGCAGCCTGGGGACCAGCCCCCTCCTCAAAACGCACCAGAAGCTGGGGCCTCTCGCTGAAGGACGACCTGTTTCCCTTCCCCAATGTGCCGGCCGGGCAGGAGGAGCAGGGAGGGAGGGGTACAGAGAGCTAGGAGCTAGGCCGGCACCCTCCCTCACCTGGAATGAGTCCCTACCCCTCTTGCCCCCCGCCACCCCACCTGGCCCCCCAACAGCCACTGCTGACACCGGCCCTGGCCTCAGGAGCTCTGGACCGCGCCTTTCTTGGAAAGCGGACCCCAGCTGGAGTCAGACCAGGCGTGCAGAGAGGAGAGGGGGCATGGGGTGCGGTCATCAGAGCTGGCTGCACTTCCAAAGCCAAATGCTCCTGCCTCTGACCCTACGGGGTTGACTAGCCCCGCCCCCCGCCCCCACCCCCATGCATGTCCACCGGGAGCCTCCGGATGAGGCTGGTTAGAAATCGGGTCTTTACAGATGGCATCAGGACCAGGTCATCCCTCAGGGCGGGCCTTGAGTCCCATGTGACCTTAGAGGAGTAACTTTGGGCGCAGAGACGCAGACACCGGGCGCTGAGGGCAGAGGCTGGAGTAAGGCCACGTCCCAGGCCGCCAGCGCCCAGGCCGGAGGATTAGAGCGGAGCCTCTTCCGGGAGCCACCCCTGTGGCAGGGGAAGGGATGCCCGCTGGCCAGGCTCACATCCCGCTGATGCTTGCAAGCCCCCTACCCCTGAGTCTGTCAACACATCTCTGATTGGGGTGACTTGTCTGTGGAAATCCCCAGATTCCCCTAGGCCAGTGGTCGGCAAACTCATCCGTCCACAGAGCCAAATATCCACAGCACAACGATGGGTATTTCTTCGGAGAGCCACATTTTTTAAACTTAAACTTCTTCTAACGCCACTTCTTCCTAACAGACTCGCCTACGCTGTGGCATTTGGTGGAAGAGCCACATTCCAGGGGCCAAAGAGCCACACGTGGCTCGAGAGCCGCCGTTTGCCGACCTCGGGCCTAGGCTGCTGTGTGGGGTAAGCAGGGGGGCCCCCAAAGGCTGCTCAGACCCTGAGGCCCGCATCCCTGTCTCCACAGCCCCTCAAGCTCAGCTCCGCTCTCTTCCTGGGCGTCTCCTTGGGCGGGAGGCAAATCCTGGTCGTTCACTGACCTGCACACCACAGGCGGGCTGGGGGGCTGGAGGGCGGGAGGGCTGGGGGGCAGCCGGGGGACCGGGCGGGCCTGGGGACCACCGGACAGTTGTCATAGGCGCCCTCCTCTTCCTCCAGAAGCTGCTGAGGCAGCCTTACCGGGTGCGCTGCTTTTGCCCTTGGCACCCTGGAGTGGGACCAGGGGTCACGGTCACGGTCAGGGAGCCGGCTGTGCCGAGAAGCTCCCGTGCCTGGAGGTGTCGCCCCCTTTCCTGGCAGCGTTGGCGCGGGGCAGCGCTCTGCCAGCTTCCTGCTCAGAGGGAGGTCGCTGCACATTGGGTCCACGATGGAGGAGACGCAATGGTCCGTGCAGGGGCCGGCGGCCGCCTCGGACCCTCCTTGGTGGAGGCGGCGGAGATCAGCAGGCGGGTGTGACCTTGGGGGCTCTGGCCTCCTCCTCTCGGCTCCCCGCTTGCCCTCTGGACCAGGGCCGGCCTTTCGGGTCTGTTCTCCGTCTGACCACTGCACTGGAGGCCATTCGTTAGGTTCCCTCTCCCCTGCGCTGGACCCCGTCCCCCCCCCAAAAAATGATGTCGGAGTCCATTGCCGGATCCTTCTCCAGCAGAGCGCATCCCCTTGGCCACCTCTTGCCTCTTGGGTTGGAGGAGGAGAGGTGCATTTTTCTCCCTGACATTCCTCCGTCTTCCCCGTCTCCCGCTGGGCGTGCGGTTCTCCTGAGATTTATGACCTCCGTGAGCATCCGTCCTGTCGGTGATGTATGGCCCCGCCTCACCTTCCCACCCATCACTCTCCGCAGCCGGCCACCCGCCTGCCCGCCCGCCCTTGTGGGTCCTGGGTGGAGGCCAGGCCCCCACGCACCCACCTGCCTCTGCCCAGGACATTCCGGCCTCTCGCCAAAACGCGTGGCCGCCTGAGATGTCTCCTCACTCTGTTCATTTAAAATATATATATATTTTTTTTATTGATTTCAGAGAGGAAAGGAGAGGGAGAGAGAGAGAGAGAGAAACATCAATGATGAGAGAGAATTATGGATCGGCCGCCTCCTGCACGCCCCCACCCTGGGGATCTAGCCTGCAACCTGGGCCTGTGCCCTGACTGGGAATCGAACCGTGACCTCCTGATTCATAGGTCAATGCTCAGCCACTGAGCCACGCCAGTTGGGCACAGGTTATTTTTTTAGATAAATTTTTTGCAAATATTTTTCAAATCTGTAGATTTTTTTTTTGGTACTAACTAACAGGCTATAGAAAAGAAAAAGTTGTCTTTTTTATCGAGTTCAGAGAGGAAAGGGGAGGGAGAGAGAGAGAGAAACATCAATGATGAGAAAGAATCATGGGTGGGCTGCCTCTTGCACGCACTCTACTGGGGGTCAAGCCTGCAATCCAGACATGTGCCCAGACCGGGTCTGCAGGCTGACGCTCTGTCCACTGAGCCGAACTGGCCAGGGCCCCGTATTCATTGTTGAGCTCATAATAGCTTCTTTATTTTTTAAAATATATATATTTTATTGATATTTTTTATAGAGAAGAAGAAGGGAGAGGGATAGAGAGAAACATCCAGGAGAGAGAAACATCGATCAGCTGCCTCCTGTGCATCCTCTACTGGGGATGTGCCCGCCACCAAGGTCCATGCCCTTGGCCGGAATCCAACCAGGGACCTTTCAGTCTGCAGGCCGGCGCTCTATTCACTGAGCCACACCGGCCAGGGCCCAGTGTTCCTTGTGGAACTCCAGCTTCTGGTCTGGAGGGGAAGCCGGCGTCTGGGGAGGCCCTGCTCTCGGCCCTCCCGGCGGCTTCCATCCGAAGTGGCCCCGGCCCGCACGGCAGCGCTGCGTTGCTTTTCCAGGACCCGTCGTCCGGCTTCCACGTGGCCACCGGTCAGCTGTGCGCCCCGACCTCTCCACACCCACCCACACCTGTTACCCCCGCCCCCCCGTTCCTCCCATCACGTTCTCTCCTCCCTCGGGGTGAAAGCCCGCTCTGCTGTCGTGAGCACCTTTGAGGGGGGTGGGTTTCTCCTGCTTCCTGGCGGGTCCTGCTGCCCCCCACTTTCCGTCTGCGCTCCCACCCGGGGGCTCTGGTCCGACCTCACAGCTGCAGCTCCCACTACCCCTGGGCTCATTTCTCTGCAAGACAAGCTGGTGGGCTGGGCCTGTCTGCCTGGGCCAGAGGTCAGAGGTCTACGGACCGGTAGAAGAGTCCACAGCCCGGGTCAGCTGGCCACCAGCTAAGCCCAGGAGGAGGACGGTCAGGGTTGGCAGGGGCCTGGCTGTCCACAGAGGCCCCTCTGAGGTCTCTTCCCTGAGGAGGGGCGGGGGGCGTGCAGGAGGCGGCCGGTCCACGCTTCTCTCTCATCATGCATGTTTCTCTCTCTCTCTGTCTCCCCTCTCCCTTCCTCTCTGACATCAATAAAAATATATTTAAAAAATATGCTGGGAGGGTGAAGACCTTTCTCCCCTAACATGTGAAATGGAGGAAACGGACCCTCAGCACATGCCATCTCTGGTCTAGAAGCGTCTGGGGTTTCGCCCTCTGGAGTGTTCCGTGGGCACGCTCAGAGCAGCCTCGCCCTGCCTGGATCTCAGCCTCGTGCCGCCTTTAAGGCGATGGTTTTTAAGTAAGAAGACCCCTTAAAAGTCCAAGGAAAGGCGTCACTCTGTGGACAGAGTCTGGCAGCCACCCTACAGGTGGCTGAGATCCAGGCTGAGGGAACCTGAGCCCCCGTCTGCCCGGTCCGGGACGGCCGGCCACCGCCGAGAAGGATGTGGCGCCTTTGTAACTCACATCATTTCTGCTGGGACAGAAGTCTGGAGGACGCCATCCCATCTCACTTTAGGAGAACCTGCCCCTGTCTGTTGGGTGCCAGTGCCTGGAAGGCTGTCTTTCTGGAGTTCATGGTCATGAACGCGTATGGCACTGTGTTTGGAGACAGAGCCTCCTGAGAGGCAATTAGCTTAAAATGAGGTCGGAGGGGAGCTGTGATCCCGAATAATGGATACGCTTAGAAGACGAAGAAATGTGGACATGCACACAGAGAAAAGGGAGAGGACGGCTGCCTAGAAGCCCAGGAGAGAGGCCTCAGCAAGAACCAATTCTGACACCTTGACCTTGGATGCCCAGCCTCCAGAGCCGTAGTTTACACCACACAGAACATAGCACTCGCCGACCAGTGTACCTCCCCCCAGCCATCGTAGGGATTTTATATCCTATATAATAAAAGGCTAATATGCAAAACGGCCAAATGATGGAACAAACAGTCGCCATGACACACGCTGACCACCAGAGGGCAGAGGCTCAATGCAGGAGCTGCCTCCTGGTGGTCAGTGTGCTCCCACAGGGGAAATGCCCCTCAGCTAGAAGCCAGGATCATGGCTGGCAGGCCAGCAGTCAGATGTCCCCCGAGAACTCTCGGGCTGGGAGAAAGCGCCCCCCGGGCTGAGGGACCTCCCCAAGTGCACCAATTTCATGCGCCGGGCCTCTAGGATATATAATGAAAGCATAATATGCTAATTAGACTAGACAGCCAAATGACCTTCTGGACAAGCTTCCGGATGAAGCTGGGGCTGGGAGGGCTCAGGCAGCTGCCACAGATCTGAGGGCCACGCCCCTGGCATGAATGTCATGTATCAGCCTCTAACACCTATAATAATAAAAGGGTAATATGCTAATTAGGCTGGACATCCTTCTGGGTGTCATTCTAGATGTCCTTCCAGATGAAGCCAGGGCCGGAATGAAGTCCAGGTCCCAGGTGCCTGCTGGCAGCCAGAGGGAAGCAGTTTGGGTCCTGGGTGCCTGAGGAAGCCAGTGCCGGCAGCTGGGTAAAGGAAGGCCTACTCTTACACAAATGTTTGTGCATCAGTATATATATATACACACACACACACACACACACACACACACACACACACACATACACTAGTAGCCCAGTGCACAAAATTCATGCACATTAAAAGGGGATTAATTAGAGGAAGTAATTTAGTATTGCTGTTTGCCCTTTCTCTATAATAGAAGCATCAGAGATGAAAGAAAATCAATAAAATGTATGTGAAAACCTTCCTCCTGTCAGAGTCTGGGGCACACCACAGACCCAGAGTCAAGTCCCTGCTCACATCATAATTGTGTGAATCCCACCCCCAGTGGGCTAGATTCAGACCTGCCAGGCCCACTCCTGTCAAGCCCCATCAGGCAGGGGGCATAGCCGTAGGTCCCCTGGCCTGGCACCAGGATAGGGGGTATGGCCTGAGGTCCCCCAGCCCATACCAGGGTAGGGGGGGGGGCGAGCCATGAGGTCCCTTGTCAAGTCCTGCTGGGCAGGGGGCCTGGGGGTATAGCCTGAGGTCCTCCAGCCTGACCCCAGGACTGGGGCGTGTGGCCTGAGGTCCCCTGTCAAGCCTTGCAGTTGGGGGATGCAGCCTGATGTCCCAGTCAAGCCCCACAGGGATGGGGGAGGTGTAGCCTCAGGTTCCTGCTGATTGCTCGTTAAGGCTCCTGATGGGAACTTGGCCTCAGCTGTGGGTGCAGCCATCTTTGTGATAGAGTGATGGTCAATTAGCATATTCCCTCTTTATTAGATAGAATATATATATATGCATACACACACATATATATGGAGAGAGAGAGAGAGAGAGAGAGAGAGAGAGAGAGAGAGAGATTGATTTCAGAGAGGAAGGGAGAGGGAGATTGGGATAGAAACATTCAGGATAAGAGTGAATCATTGATTGGCTGCCTCCTGCAAGACCCTTACCAGGGATCCAACCTGAAACCTGGGCATGTTCCCTGACCAGGCATTGAACAGTGACCTCCTGGTTCAGAGGCCAATGCTCAGTGGCAGCCAGGCCGGCCGGCCCGGTAGACACACTTACGCTTGCTCTGTGTTTGCTGTACGCTTCGTTTCCTTTAAGCCTCCCATGCTCGCACTTTCTGCTTCTCCGCCTCCTTTTAACGTATGCTCCTTGATTGTGTCTTGGTATCCTCTTAAGCTCTCTGGACTCGGCACAGTAAAAATAGATTTAAAAAATTTTAAGTGATATTTACTAGGCGTCTCTGACGTTTAAAATTCTATCTTGGCAAATACCATATGATTTCACTTATACAGGGACTCTAAAGAGTAAAACAAACCAACAAAACAGAAACAGACTCGGAGGGACAGAGATGGGCAGAGGGGAGGGGCGCTGGGGGCTGGGCGGAAGGGTAAGGGATTGAGCAGCACCGGTTGGTAGTCACAGTCTCAGGAACGTACAGCACAGCCCAGGAAGAGTGTCAATGGGATACCGTCAACAATACTGTAACAACTGCGTAGGGGGCCAGGTAGGTACTGGAGTTATTAGAGGGATCATTTGGTAAATTATTCAATTGTTTGACCACTAAGTATGCTGTGCACCTGAAACTAATCCAAAATCCTACTGAATACCAACTATAATAGGAAAATTAAAAATTGCAAAAACAAGGGGGAAATAAATAAACATAAATACCACTGTGCTGATGGAATGTAGGCAGAATAGCACCGCCCCCACCCCCCACCCAAAGGCTCTGTCTTGGGTACCAGGGAGACCGAGCACTTGGGCCAAAGCAAGTCACATGACCAAGCCCAGATCAGCAGAGCGCCTGGTGTTAAGGTCTTAATAAATGTTGGCTCTGCCCAGCCGGCGTGGCTCAGTGGTTGAGCGTCAACCTATACGAACCAGGAGATCCCATTCCCTTCCAGTTAGGGCACATGCAGGGGTTGTAGGCCCAAACCCCCATCATGCCAGAGGCAGCCGATTGGTGATTCTCTCTCATCATTGATGTTTCTATCTCCCTCTCCCTCTCCCATCCTCTCTGGATCAATAAAGATAAATACAGTGGTACCTCAAGATACGAATTTAATTCGTTCCATAACCTTGAGGCGTGGGGAACGATGAGACGCTCGAGTCTCGGTAAACTGGTGGGGCGTGTGTAGCTGGCTGATCCGCGCAATGACTCCTATCTCAAATGTTGCTCGTATTTCAAAGCAAAAATCGCTCGCTCGATGGCTCATATCTCAAAAAATCTCATATGTTAGGGCACTCGTATCTCGAGGTACCACTGTATATTTCTTAATGTTGGTTCTATTAAATATATTTTTTAATGTTATCACCAGCTCTTAGTTGCTATACCAGTCAGCTTTTGCTGTGTAACAAAATACCCCCAGATTGAATGTCCTAAAATGGTGAACATTTATGGTTAGGACCATCATAGCGCCATGCTGTGATCTCCTGAGTCTGTGGGCTGACACAGCCGGGCCGGGGCTAGGTGGTCCAGGTGGCTTCATTTCCGGGACCTCGGCTGAGGGCTGGGAGGGCTGAGGGCTGGGAGGGCTGTCCCATCCCCAGGAGGCCGGCCTGCCCTGGACACCTGGTGGCTACAGACTCCCAGCAGCAGGAGGGAGCAAGCCCTCGTACACCGGTCCTTCCGGGCTCTGCTGGGTCTCATTTCATAAGGCCCCATGGGCCAAAGCAAGTCACATGGCCAAGCCCAGCTCAAAGGATGAAGACATAAGCCCCGCCCTCTGATGGGAGCTGCCAGGTCACATGGCAGGGGGGTGGGTGCAGGGAGCAGGGAGCAGGGAGAGCTGGGGCCACTGATAGTCCCTGCGTGTGAGGCCCTCACGCCGTCCTTCCACTGAGTCCTGCAGTATTTCCCCCTTCTGTCTCTTTCACGACCACATCCAGAGCGTCTGCCACTCACCTGGGGCCGCAGTTAGTGAGCGGCGAGCTGGCACTGCCACCACGCTACCACCTGCAGGGTCGTCACTGCCCAGTCCACCGCTGTGTCTCCCGGCGCCAGAGACCCCTCCACAGAGGTGCCCCCGGCCCCTGGCAGAGTCCCCCACGCAGAGGTGCCTGGGTGTCCAGGCAGAGCCCCCACAATAGAGGTGCCCCAGCACCTGGCAGAGTCCCCACAATAGAGGTGTCCCCAGCACCTGGCAGAGTCCCCACCGCAGAGGTGCCCGGGTGCCCAGGCAGAATCCACACAATAGAGGTGCCCCCAGCACCTGGCAGAGTCTCCCCAGCAGAGGGGCAGGCACACTGTCTGAGGGCCATACTCACGTCGAGGACAGACGGTGGGCAGGAATGACCCGTGAACAGAATGCGCACCCCACACTGCAAGGCAGGCTCTCCGTGGAGCGAGTCCTAAGCTTATTGGGCACCTGGTCTTCCACTGGGCAGCCCAGGCCCCCCGCCGCCTCCTCAGCCCAGGCCCCTGCCGCCTCCTTAGCCCCCTGCCCACCTCCTCAGCCCAGGCCCCTGCCCCCTCCTCAGCCCAGACCCCCTGCCACCTTCTCAGCCCAGGCCCTTGCCCACCTCCTCAGCCCAGACCCCCCGCCCACCTCCTCAGCCCAGGCCCCCTGCCGCCTCCGCTGGTTGGCAGGGGCCCACGGGAGAGGGTGGAGGGGTGTGCTCAGAAGTCCCCTGGGGAGCAGTCACCTGGAAAGAAGGAGCTGCCGCTTCCTTCCTCTTGCCCAGGCAAGGACACAGTTCCACCCTCACCCCAAGTTTCCTCTTCTTCACGAACGGTTCTGTCGTCTTTTCCCGGCCTCCGTCTATCTCTTTTTGTTCCTTTATTTATTTTTTAAACACATAATCTCCCTTCTTTTTTTTTCTTTTCTTTTTTTAAAAATATAGTTTATTGACTTTCCACAGAAAGGAAGGGAGAGGGACAGAGAGCTACAAACATCGAGGAGAAACATCCATCAGCCGCCTCCTGCACGCCCCCCACTGGGGCTGTGCCCGCCACCAAGGTCCATGCCCTTGACCGGAATTGAACCCGGGACCTTGCAGTCCGCAGGCCGGCGCTCTATCCACTGGGCCACACCATCATTAGAGTCACTTCCAGCCGGTCGTGTCTCCTGCTCAGGGTGCCCTCGCCCGCCCTCCTCCGTCTCGCCCCTCCCTCCGGCCTGAGTCTCCCCTCTCCGTCCCCCCTCCTGCCCCGGCCTCGCCCCGGGGCGTGCCCGTCCCCAGCGCGGCGCCCGGCTGGGCTCCCGCCTGCCTTTGGACACCAAGAGGCCGCGCGGTGACGGCAACAATGAGGCCTAAGAAAACGGTCATTCGAGCCGGGCGAGACTTCAGTGAAACCATCCTCGCCTTCGATTGGCCTTTTGTGGGAGAGGAGTGAGCCTGCGAGCCGCGCCCGAGAGGGACACTGGCCCCTTTTCAGGGAGGACGGGGCGGGGATGGCCGCCCGGAGAGGCCGCGTTGGTGGCTGAAGCCGGGGCGCCACCAGCCGGGGCGCCTGCAGGCCCGACAGGCCCCGTCCGGAGCCCTGCGCCTCGGGGGGACGAGGTGGACCCACAGGCGGTGAGTCAGTCCCTGCACCTGGGTGAGGGGCTGAGGCCCAGGTGGAGGAGGAGCCGGGGGGCAGGAGGGGGGCCACGGGCACGCCAGCACCGTGAGTGGCATGCCGCCCGTGTCTCCTGGAGGAGGGGTCCCCGCCCACCGGGAGGGTATGTCCTGCGAGCGCTGGTGAGAGAGCGGCCGGACGGTGGAGGCAGGAGTGGGCAGTGTGGTCAGCGATGCGTCCCCGGGGTCTCGAGGGGCCTTTGATTTCCGGACTGGGAAGGCGGATGTTGGGGACTCAGGAGGCGTCAGCCGAGCCGGCCGCTGGCGCACCTCCCTGTGGTGCTGGCGATGGTTTGTTGGCCTTCTCACCGCTGAGCCGGGGCATGTGACAGTGATGGGGGGGTGCCCGGGCTTTGGGGGAGATCCGCACCAGTGTGTTTCTGGGCCGGGCGGGGACTCAGGGGGGCCAGCAGAGGCGGCACTGCGTCCCCCACGAAGGAATTCCGGGGGCTCCGAGCTCATCCCACCAGGAAGTGTGTCACTTTTTTATCGTTCTTTTTTCTCGTTGTGTCATATTCCACTGCCTCAATGGGGCACATTCAGTGCCCGCGATATCTATTACACGCTCGCCTTTCTCCGTGAGTTACTCCGGCATCTCTGTGGAGAGCCAGTCAGCTAACTCTGTGCCGCTCTATCGATCTGTGTTCTTGGGTGGGTTTATGGGCGGATCTTCATGCCAATGGTCTTCTGTCTCAGCTACTGTCGTTTTAGACTGTACGTATCTCGGAATCGCAGGTGTAGGTCCCCCAAGTTTGTATTCTTTTTTATCAAAATTATTTTGAATGTTGTAGATCAGTGGTTCTCAACCTTCCTAAGGCCGCGACCCTGGCATACAGTTCCTCATGGGGTGGTGACCCCCAACCATGAAATTTTGCTATTGTGATGCATCGTGATGTAAATAGCTGCATTTTCCGATGGTCTTAGGCGACCGAACCCTGTGAAAGGGTTGTTCGACTCCCAAAGGGGTCGCGACCCACAGGTTGAAAACCGCTGTTGTAGATCCTTTCGGAGCCTTATTTAGTCAAAAGGAACCTGCTGGGCCCTCCCCGGTTCGGCTCAGTGGGCAGAGCATCAGCCTGTGGACTGAACGGCTCCGGGTTCGAACCTTGGTTGCAGGCTCCTCCCCAGCCTGGGCCTCAGGAGGCAACCCATCAATGTGTCTCTCTCACATCGGTATTTCCCTCTGTCTCTCCCTCTCTCTTCCGCTCTCTGAAAATCAATGGGAAACTATCCTCAGGTGAGGATTTAAAATAAATTTTAAAAGCCTGCTGAGATTTGTACAGAGATTGTGCTGAACCATCTGAACAATATTGAGCCTCCCAGTCAATGAATGTGGAAGCATTCCATTTATTTAGGTCTCTCCCACTTTTCTTGGAAACACTGGGATGTTTTTATGTAGAAGTCTTATGCATCTTCCAGTAGATTTATTCCTAGGTATTAACGCTTTCAATGGCATTGTCAGTGGTGCTATTTTAAAAATGTTTTTATTTCCAAGCATCTGTTGGAGGCATATCCTATATGATAAAGAGGTGATATGCAAATTGACTCTTACACACTTGCACAAGATGGCCGCCCCCATGTGGTCAAAGATGGCCACCATAAGATGGCTGGCAGGGGAGGGCAGTTGTGGGCGATCAGGTCAGAGGGAAAGGGCAGTTGGAGGCAACCAGGTCTGTAGGGGAGGGCAGTCAGGGACAACCAGGCATGCAGGGGAGGGCAGTTGGGGGCAATTGGGCTGGCAGGGGAGCAGTTAGGCGTCAATCAGGTTGGCAGGGGGAGTGGTTAGGGGGTGATCTGGCAGGCAGGCAGACAGAAGCAGTTAGAGAGCGATCAAACAGGCAGGCAGGTGAGTGGTTAGAAGTCAGCAGTCCCATATTGTGAGAAGGATGTCCTAGATTGGAGAGGGTGCAGGCTGGGCTGAGGGAACCCCTCCTACCCAGTGCATGAATTTCATGCACCAAGCCTCTAGTAAAAATATAACTGATAATTATATACTAACTTTGTGTGTTATGACCTTGCTTCCAAAGCACTTGATTAAGAAGGACTCCCCACTCCCCCCACTTGCGAGGCACAGGAAAAGGAAGTTAGCCAGACTTGAAAACTCACAGGCGGATAGGAAATGAAGCCAACCACTGTGGCTCCAGAAGGTCACGGTTTGAGTCCCGGTCAGGGCCCAGGCCCAGCTTGTGAGCTCGATCCCCCGTGGGGGCCAGGCAGGAGGCAGCTGACCCATGATTCCCTCTCATCACTGATGTCTCTCTCTCTCTCTCCCTCTCCCTTTCTCTCTGAAGCCAATAAAAATAGATGGAAAAGAAATGATACCAACTCCCACTTGGGACTGTGGACTATTGGAGGGGTGTCATAAATCTTCGGTGTCAGCTCAGGGAGGTGCTAAGAAGACCAAGTGCTCCCCAATCTCGGGTCACTATGGGGCCTGTGGAGGGCCGGTCACCTGAATTGGAAGGCCGCGTGGGGCGCCCTTAGCGTGCTCCCTGCTGCTTGTAGAGCTCACAGGCACACCCACCCATGCCCCCCTCCCCCTGCACAGAGGCAGATGATGCCGGAGCTGGAGGTACACAGCGACCCCCTAAACCAAACCGACGTCGCTCAGTAAAAGCCCAGCTAACAGGCCCGCTACGTGCCTAGACGCCGGCCCCATCGGCACGGCGTGGCCATGTCCAATTTCACTGAGGATGAGGGACCGTCCTGGGCAGAGGCTCCTCCATTAGATCGCCCCGATGTGTTTGTGATCATTTACACTTTCTATACGCCGACCTTTCCCCGTCATGTCTTCGACAGGTGGGGAGCGTGCAGGGGCGGGAGGCAGCACGTTCTACCTCCTGGTGCTGGTCCAGGGCACTTCGCTCAGCGGTGCCAGCCCAGCCTGGCGTCCCCGGGCTGAGAGCAGCCTTTGGCAGGGCCCCCGACACCCATCAGGGCCCCGGGATGGGCACGCAGCTCCCAGAGGCACCCTCGCCAGGAATCTTGTCTTCCCCGTCCCCAATCGGCTGTGCACTTCCCTCCTCTGCAGGCATCTCCCCCTCCTGCCCCCCACAAGGCCGGCTCCACGCCCGCCCAGGGCCCATCGCCCAGGAAGGAGGGAGAGAGGGAGGGGAACGGTGTCTCTGACGCTGAAGGAGGCTCCATCGGGCCCTCCTGTGCCACAGGGACACCTCGGGCAGGAGCTGGAACATTAGGTGCTGAGCAGACGTCCTCTGAGCGACACCAATGGTGGAAAGCAAACGGCGTGGGCTGACCCCAGGGAACACATCCATTTTCCTCCATCCGCCCGTGGGAACCCAGCCGCTGAGCTGGTTTTGCTCACACCACCCTGAGTGGACCCCTGGGTCGGGGGGCACGCTGCTGGGAAGAGAGCGTCCAGCATGTTCAGAGCAGTCGAGGAGGCTCTGCGTGGAGCGAGAGGGAGGGCCGGGGCTGGAGGACAAAATCCTTAACCCAGGCATCGCGGGCAAGCGCTTGGTCCGCCATGTCCAATCTTCCTCATGCTGTGCCACACACAAGTTAATTCATACAATTCTGTGGCACACCAGCAAATATACTTTTGGCCAATTAGACACACACACACACACACACACACACACACACACACACATACACACACAAAACAGGTATAATGTTGACTCCTTCACACAGGACAGCTGCTATTGTGTTGGCTATGGTCATGTTTTCATCTGACGATCTAAGGGAAAAGAGGTCAGTGCTCCTGGCCAAAGAGTCAGGGGTTGCATGTTTTAAACATTCTAGCGTTGCACCCATTAAAAATTGCTGAGCCAGGAGGTCATGGTTCGATTCCTGGTCAGGGCCCATGCTGGGGTGGTGGGCTTGATCCTCAGTGAGGGGTGTGCAGGAGGCAGCCAACCAATGATTCTCTCTCATCACTGATGTTCCTATCTCTCTGAAATCAATAAAGTATCTATACTCGTAATAGAGGAATATGCAAATTGTCTGGGATGCCATCAAAATAACAGTAATGACCAGCAGGTTGCATGAGGCAACCAGGCCAGCAGGGAGGACAGTTAGGGGCAACCAGGCCAGCAGGGGAGGGAAGTTAGGGGCAATCAGGATGGCAGGCAGGTGAGCAGTTAGGAGCCAGCAGTCCTGGATTGTGACAGGGATGTCCCGGATTGGAAAGGGTGCAGGCTGGGCTGAGGGGACCCTCCCCCTGGCACAAATTTCGTGCACCAGGCCTCTCGTGTGTATATATAATTGCTGAGCTAAATTATCCAAGCTCCACCCACTAGACAGACCCTCTCACCCCATCCTCCCAGGTGAAGGCAGGCCTGCAATCACGCGGTGATTAAGGAATGCCGAGCTGGATGCCTGGGAATCTGAGAGCAGACGTAAATCAGCCGCCGGCCCGCCCGGCTCGAGCACCACATTCCTGAGCACCCATCCATCTGCAGTTGGCTCCTCCGAGGCTCCCCCCCGCCCCCTGTTCCTCCGTCCAGTAACTGAAGCCTGGTGCGCCCCGAGAACGATTGCTCTCCCCCCTCAGCCTGCCCTGCCAGGAGTGGATTGCAAAACAAACACAGGGGGAGCAACCGGGGTTAATTCCCCGGCAGGAGCGTCTTGCACGTGCGTCTGGGAGGCCTGCCCCCCCCCTGCCCCCGCCTGCTCCCTGCTGAGGCCACAGCCCCTCCCGCCAACTCCTGATGGCTGGCAAGCAGGGAGTCTGCAAGTTGGGCATCTTTCCCAGCTGACACGGAGACTCCCGCAGCTGAACCCCAGGGCGTCGGATCCCTTTGTAATGCGATGGAGACACGCTCTGGAGAGGTAGCTCTTGCTCCTACGCGCCTCTCTCTTCCTCTTACCCAGCCTTCCCCCTTCCAGAGCTGACGTGTCTGCCGTCAGCCCCGTGGCTGCCAAAGACTTGCCTTCCGACCCTTTGCCCACCACCGTGAGGCTCTGACTGGCAATCCTGAGCCCCGTGAGCATCGGCTGGCCCTGGCAATGAATCTGGAGTGAGGTAGGGACCCCGGGATCGGGGCCACCTCACTGCAGCGTGGGTGGCGCAGTGGAAAATGCTTTTGGCTCCAGCTGGTCTGGCTCTGTGGATAGAACATCGGCCCAGAGATGGAAGGGTCCTGTGTTCACATCTGGTCCAGGGCAGGTACCTCGGTTGCAGGCTGGATCCCCAGCCCTGGTCAGGGCCGTGCAGGAGGCAGCCAATCAATGTGTCTCTCCCACACCCATGCTCCTCTCTCTCTGTCTCTCCCCCTCCCTTCCACTCTCTCTCTAAATCAATGGAAAAATATCCTCAGGGGAGGACTAATGACAATAAACAAAGAAAATGTGATGCAGGTGGCAGCCTGCTGGTGGCCCCCCCAGGAAGGGACGGAGCCTAGGCCACATAAGTCTCACACAGAGAGCCTGCACTCCGTGACGTGCGTCCATCCTCGGACAGCACTGAGGCACCTGCATCTGCCCCCCCGCCGCTGTGACAGGTACCAGCGGAGGGGCTGAGAGCAGCCCCGTTTCTGTTCCCGTTCTGGAGGTCAGGCCTGGGTCGTGCGGCTGAGTCTGCGCGTTGGCAGGGCTGCACGCCTTCCGGAGGGTGTCGGGGGACCTGGTTCCCTGCCTTCCCCAGCTGCCACAGGTGGCCCACATTCCTCGGCTCACGGCCTCTCCTTCCGTCACCAAAGCCGGCCGAGGCTGGCCCGGTCCTTTCTCTGTCCCTCCCTCTGACGCTGGCGCCTGGCCTCTGTCCCCACGTTCAGGGTCTTTGTGATCACGCTGCCCACCCGCCAGCCAGGACGATCTTATGACCAGGCCAGCTGGTTAGCGGCCCTCATTCCCTGCGGCCTCAACTGGCCTCTCCGTGAGCGTCACACAGCTGCGGGCCTGGGGCTTAGAGTGTGAGCAACGGTGGTGGGCAATTACAGTGGTGCCTCGAGATACGAGTGCCCTAACATACGAGATTTTTGAGATACGAGCCGTCGAGTGAGCGATTTTTCCTTTGAAATATGAGCAACATTTGAGATAGGAGTCATCGCACCGATCAGCCGGCTGCACACGACCCACCAGTTTACCGCGACTCGAGCGTCTCATCGTTTCCCACGCCTCAAGGTGACGGAACAAATTAAACTCGTATCTCGAGGTGCCACTGTATTTGGCCAGTCACACTGCACATGGCACCTAAGATCTTCAGGGAAACATCTGGAAGTGACTTCAGACTTAGTATCTTCTTTTGAGAGAGAGAGAGAGAGAGAGGTAACAAAAATGCCTCCGCTCCAGCCTCTCTTCTCAGCGATGGCCAAGGAAATGGGGGGCAGTGGGGGACACACACGAGCTCTAGACCCGTGTAATGAGTCTCCTGGCAGTTCTGGAGTCTTCAGACCCGAACCCGAAGTGCTGGGACCCGCCTCTCCCCAATGGCCACTCTGCCCAAACTGCTTAAAACCACGTTATCAGAGTCCGTGGCTCCCAGCGGGCTGGGCCTCCTCCTGGGCTTTCCCACCACCTCCCGGAACCAGGGGCGCTGGCTGGGGGGGGGCGGGCAGGGAGCCACACGAAAGAGGTGTGGGCTTGCCCGGGCCAGTGGGCTCAGTGGTTAGAGCGTCAGCCTGCGCAGCGAAGGGTCGTGGGTTCAATTCTCCGTCAAGGGCCTGTGCCTCTGTTGCGGGCTCGATCTGCAGCCCCCGTCAGGCCTCGTGCGGGAGGCAAGCAATCGATGTCTCTCTCACATCGATGTTTCTCTCTCTCTCCCCACCCCCCACGCCCTTCCTCCCTTCCACTCTCTCTAGAAAATACAGTGGTACCTCGAGATACGAGTTTAATTCGTTCCGTCACCTTGAGGCGTGGGAAACTATGAGACGCTCGCGTCGCGGTAAACTGGTGGGTCGTGTGCAGCCGGCCGATCCGCGCGATGACTCCTATCTCAACTGTTGCTCGTATTTCAAAGCAAAAATCGCTCACTCGACGGCTCGTATCTCAAAAATCTCGTATGTTAGGGCACCCGTATCTCGAGGTACCACTGTAATGGGAAAATATCCTGGGGTGAGGATTGGGAAGAGGAGGAGAAGGAGGAGAAGGAGAAGAAGGAGGAGGAGGGGGGAGGAGAAGAGAAGGAGGAGGGAAGGGGGAGAGTAAGCAGCATGGGCTTGCAGGTCACCACATGAGCCCCCCCACCAGGGGTGGAGAACAGCCCTCAGAATTTGGGGTCCAGACCAGAACCAACGCCTGGCTCTGGATAACATGATTCAAACATGTTATCAAACGTGTCCTAGCGCCTGGGGGAGAGGGAGGGCGTGGGAAGATGACTCATTTCATTTCTCCGGCATCGGCCCCAGAGGAGACCCCAGGGAGGGAGACCCCGCCCCACAAATTGCCGGACCTTTTTGGGTCTGCACCCCCTCGCTCACCCCCACCCCCACCCCCAGCAGGAGGCCTCCTCCCCCAACCTCGGAGCCCCACGTGAGCCAACATGTTCTAATAATCGTTTCCTACATGAAATCAGCGAGGAGAGCATTCCTGCCCCCACACGTCGGGGGGCGGGGGTGCCCTCTCCCTGACGGGGAATTGCCAGTGACGGCCGCCGGGCGTTCCCGCGCCCTCCGGCTAATGGGCTCGGACAGCGGCTGACATTCATGGAACTGGATCCGCTGACCTCAGACCCCGTGGACGGCGCGGGCTGGCAGCTCTGCGGCTGGGGCTGGGTTTGAGGGGAGAGAGCGCCGGGAGGCAGCCGGCCAGCACGGCTGAGGGGGGCCGCCTGCACGGACGGACGGAGGCTTCCCGCGGGGCTGAGGACTTACACCCTCACCGGGCGGCGTTCCCCACAGCACCCACGACGGGGCCTCCCTAGTCCCTGTGGTTAGCGTCTCGAGGCCGCGGACTCTCTGCTGCTCTCATCGGAACAGAGGACGGGACCCCGTCCCAGGCTGTCAGCCATGTGAGTGTGTGTGTGTGTGTGTGTGTGTATGTGTGTATGTGTGTTTGTGTGTATGTGTATGTATATATGTGTCTGTGTATGCGTGTGTCTGTGTATAGGTGTGTGTTTGTGTGTGTGTGTGCATGTGTGTATGTGAGTGTGTGTTTGTGTGTGTTTGTGTGCATGTGTGTGAGTGTGTTTGCGTGTGTATGTGTGTATGTGTTTGTGTGTACGTGTGTGTATGTGTGTGTTTGTGTGTGTTTGTGTGTATGTGAATGTGTGTGTGTTTGCGTGTGTGTGTGTGAATGTATATGTGTGTGTTTGCATGTGTATGTGTGTGTGTGTATGTGTTTCTTCTTTTATTTAAAAATAAAAAGGGGGTAGAACGTGGAGCTCTCCGTGAAACACGACCCCCTGGAGGAGGCTAGCGTTGCGTTCCCCATTCCTGGGCCCCAGGTTCACGGTCAGAGGCCGCTTCCATCCCATCGTGCTGTTCGGCTTCAGAACCCGCTGGATGACCGCCCCGTGTTGCCGAGGAGCTGAAGGAAGAGCAGAATGAGCAGCTTTCCCCAAACTGCCCGCCACGCCAGGGCTGTGCCCATTCCCAGGCCACGGGCTCCCCGCGCCGCCAGCACGCCGACCGCAGGCCAGGAAGGGCCAGATGCCATCTGTTCACCCAAAAGCCGCCCCGCCTGGGGGGGGGGGGGGGGGGGGGGTCAGGTGAACGTGTGAGCGGTAAAGGCGAGCGCGTTTGGTGAAAGGCCGCCGAGAACCACTCTCACCGGAGACGGAGGACAAACCGCAGGCCGGTGCCAGTGGGCGGGGGAGCCTGCCTGCGGGGGGGGGGGGGGGGGGGGGAGCAGGGTGCTTTCCCTCGGGAGCTCCCCAGAGGACACGGCTCGATGTTTTCGGAGCCCAAAGTGGGAACTTGGATGGAGGATGAGCCACAGAACAGGAAGTGGGCGCAGCTTGTCTGAGCTGCTCCTGCGCCCCCCGCCGCCCATCTTCGTGGCGGCCCCTTCCAGTCCCTGCGTGGGTCCCTGCTTGTGGTGGGCAGTATGTGTAGGTCGCCAGGGGCACGGATCGGTTACTGAGACGGTTTGCCGGCGGCGACGGTCGGCAGAGCCCGAGCTCACGGGGACGGGTGCCTCTGGCTCACGCGAGGCCGTCCCGAGGGCTCCGGTGTCGCCAGTCGGCTCCCGGGGACAGCCGCTGGGGACAGCCACGCTGAGACCAGCCCCTTGCTCCGCACGGAGCGGCCACCCAGGGAGCGTGCCGGGAACTTGCCGAGGTCACGGGCGTGGAAGGGGTGGAGCCGGCAGCCAGCCCCATCAGCTGGGCTCAGACCTGTGGTCCGCTGGCCGCACCCGAAACCCGGGAGCCTGAGACCCCAGACCAGGGGATGATGGAGCAGGCAGCCCTCCCCCCCTCCCTCCCTCCCCTCTCTGCCGCTGAGCGGATTCTGACCTCAGTCACCTGCGACCCCGCTCAGCCCGCCGAGGGGAAGGTCGCGCTACCTGTGACGCAGGCCCGTGGAGAGGGGCACGCCAGAAACCACACCTTGTCCCCCGAGGACTCCGGAGCTGGGAGCTGGGAGCCGCGAGGGTCCCCAGGCTGAGCTGTAGCCGCCACACTCACCCGCCAGCCAATAGATAGGCGTCTGGACGTGAGGTTTCAGGGACCTGCGGTGGAAGATTCCAGAAAGACACAATTCCTGTTTTAAATATATTTTATTGATTTTTTACAGAGAGGAAGGGAGAGGGATAGAAAGTCAGAAACATCGATGAGAGAGAGAGACATCAATCAACCGCCTCCTGCACC
The DNA here is from genome assembly GCA_011751065.1 of Lasiurus cinereus. Taxonomy (NCBI): domain Eukaryota; kingdom Metazoa; phylum Chordata; class Mammalia; order Chiroptera; family Vespertilionidae; genus Lasiurus; species Lasiurus cinereus. The sequence goes on from JAAGEH010000120.1 coordinate 56,262, forward strand.
CCCCCATTGGAGATGTGCCTGCAAGCAAGGTACATGCCCCCGACCAGAATCGAACCTGGGACCTTTCAGTCCGCAAGCCGACACTCTATCCACTGAGGGTCCGATTCTGGGTCAGGGCACATGCCCAGGGTACAGGCTTTATCCCCGGTGGGGGGCCTGCAGGAGGCAGCCGATGGCTGATGTTTCTCAGTCAAACCGGTCTCGGCCACAATTCCTCATGCTGTCTGCCACCCCACCCCACCCCGCCCTGCCCGCCCTGTGGACGCCGCTCGTGCCTCGTTTTCCGGGTGGCCGCACGGCTGGGGCGTCAGAGCTTGTGTCCAGCATCACCAATGACAGCCAGAGCTGCTCACAGATGCTCGTAACTGTCACGAGGATCTCTTTGATTATCGGTTGTTATTAACTAATTTATCCATTGAACTCGGTCACGGGTACGTACGTCAGAAAAAACGTAGGTGGCATAGGGTGCGATGATGGTCCGTAGGTGGGTACTATCCACGGTATCCGGCAGCCACCGGGGGCTGGGAGGGGGTCCCCGTGGATAATGGGGGGAGGGATATTGTAACAAAACTACTCACCGGCCCGGCTGGCCTGGCTCCGTGGCTGAGGTCACAGTGCGAATCCTGGGCACAGCACAGGCCCGGGGTGTGGGCTCCATCCCTGCGGGGCAGGGGGGGGGGTGGGGGGCGGTGGCGGGGACTTCGTGAGGCAGCCGACCCATGGTCCTCTCATCACTGGTGGTTCTGGCCCTCTCTCCCTCTGCCTTCCTCTCTGAGGTCAATAAAAGCATATTTTTTAAAAAAGGAGAAAGAATTACCATGGGCCAGACAGCTCAGAGCCCTGCCGTGGTCCCGGGGGGAACGTTGCAAAATTCGGGGTGATGCTTGTGCGGTGAGCTCTTTGCACACAGAGCTGGCGCTGCGGGGGTGGGAGGATCAGAGCCAGACTTCTCCGACTGTGACCCTGGGAGGCAGCCCCGGCCGACCACTGTGTGGGGTGACCTGGGGGGTGTGGGCCCGACAATGAATGAGAACCTCACGCACACGACGCTATGTGTGTTTTTTTTTTTTACGTGAAAATGGGTGCCCCCCTCCTCTCTTTCCCTGTGGGGTCCCGCGGCACAGCCGGCTGAGGGGTGGCGCCTGGCACCTCCAGGCCTCCAGGAGGGACCCTCAGGATGGAGCTGGCTGGGAGGCCCCTGCCCCCAGGTGTGTCTCGGACCCAGAGCCGAAAAGCAGCTTCCCCAACGCTGGGCCCCAGCCCCTCTCTGGAGCCCGACCACCGTCTGCGGCCTCCACCCCGGGCCGGGCGCCTGCCCACAGCGGGCACAGTGATGGGTACAAGTCTGTGGGCCCGAGAGGCCAGGCCGCCAGGCCCCGGGCTGTGAGGGAGAGCCCTGTGCCGAGGGGGGCAGGGACGGGGTTCCCGGCAGCTCCTACGAGGAGGAGGCTGGGACCAGCCTGTCCGAGGGTCAGGGTGTCTGCTTGGGGCCTCCCTGGGAGGCCTCCTTTGTCCTAGCCGGGGAGAGGGGGAGGGAGGCCCCAGAGGGGGTCGTCCGGGTCACCAGGGCCCTGGGGAGTTTCCTGGTGAGCTGGCATTCCTGGGGCTCCTTACCCAGGAGGCATTTCTCTTGGCCTGGAGGCAGGTACCTGAGGGCGGGGTTTCTGCAGGGCTGACCTCCAGGGAGTCCTCCCAGCCCAGGGCTTCCGCTTGCAGGAGCCTCCTCCAGTCTCTGCCCCACCCCCCTGGGCCTCCTCCCTCCCTGTCTCTGTGTGCACCCGTCTCCCTGCCCGCCGTCGAGCCAGGAACCAGGAGGGAGGGTCTGATTCGGGGTCCGGGCACAGGCCCAGGGTGTAGGCTTGATCCCCGGTGGGGGGCGTGCAGGAGGCAGCCAATGGCTGATGTTTCTCTGTCATGGATGTTTCTCTGTCTCTCTCCCTCTCTCTGCCTCCCTCTCTCAAAAAATCACTGAAAACATATTTTTTAAATATTAAAGTGGGCCAAAACCGGTTTGGCTCAGTGGATAGGGCGTCGGCCTGCGGACCAAAAGGTCCCAGGTTTGATTCTGGTCAAGGGCGTGTGCCTCGATTGTGGGCACCTCCCCAGTGGGGGGCGTGCAGGAGGCGGCTGATCGATGTCTCTCTCTCATCGATGTTTCTAACTCTCTATCCCTCTCCCTTCCTCTCTGTAAAGTATCAATAAAATATTCTAAAAGAAAATTAAAGCGGGACCACGCAGTGCTTCAGGGCGCTTAGGAAGGCAGGGTCTGCAAAGAGATGGAAACACAGCATCGTCACGTGCCCACAGGCCGAGCCTGGCGAAGTTCATCCTTCCGCCATCGGACAGGGACTGTGTCCCGCGGTCCAGCCCAGGCAGAGCCCTGGATGCTGGGGACATGGCAGTGAGCAAGGCCTCGGGGGTCGGTGCAGCCCCAGCGGGAGGGAGAGATGTCACAGAACCCGGGACACGCACGGTCCTTGGGGCGTCCAAGTCGGGAGAAAAGCTAAGCACTATGCGCCCCAGGCCGGGGAGGGGCAGCCCCAGGAAGCTGGGGGCGAGAGGGGGGTGGGGGGCTCCCCCAGGTGGTTGCAGGGTGCAGACCTGCAGGAGCAGGAGAGTCCTCTGATTCGGCCCCTCCTCTGCTCAGCATCCTGGGGAGCCCGGAGCCCTCCCCCTCCCCCACTCACTAGGAAGCGCTGTGAGAGGCTGGGGGTCCTGAGAGCACTCCCTCCCCACAGCCTCGGGGCGAGCCCAGGCCACGTTCCTGAGGTTTGGTCTGGAACCAGTGGAGGGAACCGGCCTCGGGGCCTGCGGGGTCCCCCGGGGGCCGCACACCTGCCCGTCCGCCCGGGGTGGGGGTGGGGGTCTCTGCATCCCGGCAGCTGCTCTCACGCGGGAGCCCACATGCTGTTTTTCCATCCATCCACCTCTCAGCACCACATGCATCTCCCCTCACATCCCCCCCTTCCCGCTGGCCGCCTCCGCCAGAGCGCTGGGTAGCTGCGGGGTGCGTGTGCGTGTGTGTGTGCGTCTGTGCCTGTGTGCGCGTCTATGAACGTGTGTGTGTGTGTGTGTGTGTGTGTGCAGTGAACCTGAAGGAATGGAACAGTCCGGCTGAGCCGAACCCCCTTTCTTCCCCGCTCCACCGCGGCTCCCGCTGGCGGAAAGCACGGCCGGTGGACAAGTTTAGAAAGAAACCGCCGGGCCCGCCACCCACGCGAAAGTAGGGAACCTCCCCATAGACTGCGCTGAGCCGCTCGATGCTCCAGGCACTGCGCGTGGGAGGGGGGGTGGAGGGAGGAAGGAGACTCCCACAGTCTGGCTCTCGGGGGCTCACAGTCAGCTGGGCCCCAGACAAGGTCACCCTCAACTGGAGCATGCCCAGGGCACGATGGGAGAAGGGGCAGGCCCTGCAGCTGGGGTCGCCGTCACCAGGGGAGGCGAGAACCTGTCACCCCTCTCCAACGTCATCTTGGGAGGGGCTCCTCGGGTTCCCCAGATTGTCCTGGAGAATCTCAGCTCCTACTCCTGAGCTCCCACACCCGCGACCAACCCCCCACCCCTAACTAACCCCCCACACCCCCGACCAACCCCCACACCTCTAACCCCCCACACCCCCGACCAACCCTCCACAACCCCGACCAACCCCCACACCTCTAACCCCCAACACCTCTAACTAACTCCCATACCCCCGACCAACCCCCCACACCCCCGACCAACCCCCCATACCCCTGACCAACCCCCCACACCCCCGACCAACCCCCATTCCCCCGACCAACCCCCCACATCCCCGACCAACCCCCCACACCCCCACCAACCCCCCACACCCCTGACCACCCCCCC
>JAAGEH010001725.1:0-14536 GCA_011751065.1 Lasiurus cinereus
TCAACATGATGAATAGCAAGAACCTACAACCAAGAATAATCTATCCAGCAAAGCTATCATTCAGAATTGAAGGGCAGATAAAGAGCTTCACAGATAAGAAAAAGCTAAAGGAGTTCATCAACTCTAAACCAGTATTATATGAAATGCTGAAAGGTACTCTTTTAGAAGAGGAAGAAGAAAAAGGTAAAAGACAAAAAATTATGAACAACAAATACATATCTATCAACAAGTGGATCTAAAAATTAAGGAAATTGAAGATTTGATCAACAGAATAAACTGGTGAATATAATAGAATCAGGAGCACAGAAAGGGAGTGGACTGATAATTCTCAGGGGGAAAGGGGTGAGGGATGTACAGGGAGAGACTGGACAAAAATCATAAACCTATGAATGAGGTCAATGGGAGGGAGGTAAGGGCAGAGGGAAGGGTGGGAGTTGGGTGGAGGAGAGCTATGGAGAGGAAAAAAGAGAAACAAATGTAATAATCTGAATAATAAAGATTTAATTTTAAAAAAATACAAATGTAACCCGCAAAAAAAAAAAAAAGTGTATGTACCTTGGTTGCAGGCACATACCCAGTAGGGAGTGTACAGGAGGCAGTTGATCAGTGTTTCTCTCTCTCTGATGTTTCTGACTCTCTATCCCTCTCCCTTCCTCTATATAAAAAAATCAATAAAATATATTTTTTTAAAAAGGCTTACCTACAAGACTGTGCACCCAGCACACACAGGTAATTAGGGAGGCTAAGTCACTGGACCCTATAGTACACCTACCACACAAAATCACTCCATCAACACAGGGAAGCAGCCAAAATGCAAAGACAAAGAAACAAGTCACAAGTGAAAGAAATGGAGGAAAGCAAACTACTGGATATAGAGTTCAAAACCACAGTTATAAGGTTACTCAAGAATCTTCTAGAAACCTCTAAAAAACTTAATGAGACCTCCAAGGAACTTAGTGAGACCTTCAAGGATTTTAATTAGAATGCTAAAAAACTGGAAAAGGACCAGTCAGAAATTAAGCATTCACTGTCTAAAATAAAGAATAATATATAGAAATGCAACAGTAGACTAGAGAATCCCAATAATCAAATCAAAGATTTGAAATATGAGGAAGCAAAAAACACCCAACCAGAAAAACAAAAAGAAAAAAGAATCCAAAAATATGAAGATAGTGTAAGGAGCCTCTGGGACAACTTTAAGTGTACCAACATCCAAATTATGGAGGTGCAGAAGAAGAGAGAGCGAGCAAGATATTGAAAACCTATTAGAAGAAATAATGACTGAAAACTTCCCCCACCTGGTTAAAGAAATAGACTTACAAGTTCAGGAAGAGCAGAGAACCCCAGACAAAAGGAATCCAAAGAGGACCTCACCAAGACACATCATAATTAAAATGCCAAGGGTTAAAGACAAAGAGAGAATCTTGAAAACAGCAAGAAAAAAAACAGTTAGTTACCTACAAGGGAGTGCCCATACTATTGTCAGTTAATTTCTCAACAGAAACTATGCAGCCGGAAGAGAGTGGCAAGAAATATTCAAAGTGATGAACAGAAAAAACCACAAGATTACTCTACCTAGCAAAGCTATCATTTATAATTGAAGGTCAGATAAAGAGCTTCACAAACAAGAAAAAACTAAAGGAGTTCATCACCACCAAACCAGGATTATATGAAATGCTGAAGGGTATTCTTTAAGAAGAGGAAGAAGAAGAAAAAGGTAAAGATAAAAATTATGAACAATAAAGTGACAACAAATATGTATCTATCAACAAGTGAATCTAAAAATCAAGTGAATAAAAAGTCTGATGAACAAAATAAACTGGTGACTATAATAGAATCAGGGGCATAGAAAGGGAGTAGACTGACAGTTCTCATGGGGAAGGGGGCATGAGGAGTGTAAGAAGAGATTGGACAAAAATATTACACCTATGGATGAGGACAGCGGCAGGGGCTAAGAGCATGGGGTATGCAGGGGAATCAGGTGGACTACGGGGGGGGGTGGGGGCCTGGAAGAGGAACATCTGTAATAATCTGACCAATAAAGACTTATTTATTCTAAAAAAAAAGGCTAAAACAAATGATGATATCTTATTAAAATGGAATCCTATAAAATAAAAGGATAATATGTAAATCAACCAAACAAAATGACCAGTTGCTATGATGAGCATTGACCACCAGAGGGCAGACGCTCTACCCAGGAGCTGCCCCCTGGTGGTCAGTGTACTCCCACAGGGAGAATGCCACTCAGCCAGAAGCCAGGCTCATAGTTGGTGAATGCAACAGTAGTAGTGGGAGCTTCTTTCTAAAGTAGCACTAAGGAACAGCGAGCCTGGCTTCTGGCTGAGCAGTGCTCACACTGAGAACTCCCATGGGGAATGGGCCTAAGCTGGCAGGTGGACATTCCCCCCAGTGGTCCCAGACTGCAAGAAGGCACAGGCCTGGCTGAGGGACCCCTCCCTCCCCCCGCTCAGTGCATGAATGTCATGTGCCAGGCCTCTAGTTCTATCTAATAATAGTAATATGCAAATTGACCATCACTCCAACACACAAGATGGCCACCCTCATGTGGACACAAGATGGCCACCACAAGATGGCCAGAGGGGAGGGCAGTTGTGGGCAATCAGGCCAGCAAGGGAGGACAATTGAGAGGGACCAGGCCTGCAAGAGAGGGCAATTGGTAGGGACTAGACCTGCAGGAGAGGGCTGTTGGGAGGGGACCCAAGCCTGCAGGGGAGGGCAGTTGAGGGGGACCAGGCCTGCAGGGGCAGGAAGTTGGGGGTGACCAGGCCTGCAGGGGAGAGAAGTTGGGGGTGACCAGGCCTACAGGGACAGGAAGTTGGGGGTGACCAGGCCTGTAGGGGAGGGTACTTGGGAGGGACCAGGCCTGCAGGGGAGGGTAGCTGGGAGGGGAGGAGACCAGTCCTGCATGGGAGGGAAGGTGGGGCAACCAGGCCTGCAGGGGAGGGCAGATGGGGGGGAACCAGGCCTGCAGGGGAAGGCAGTTTGGAGCAAACAGACCAGCAGGGGAGGGCAGTTGGTGGGTGGAAGGGGGACCAGTCCTACAGGGGAGGGCAAGTGGGAGGGACCATGCCAACAGGGGAAGGCAATTGGGGGGGACCAGGATTGCAAGGGAGGGCAGTTGGGAGGGACCAGGCAAGCAGGGGAGGGCAGTTGGGGGCAACCAGACCAGAAGCGTAGGACAGTTAGGAGTGACCAGGCCAGCAGGGGAGGGAAGTTAGGGGTGACCAGAATGGCAGGGAAGGGCATTTAGGGCAATCAGCCTGGCAGGGGAGCAGTTAGGTATCAAGCAGTCTGACAGGGGAGTGGTTAGGGGGCAATCAGGCAGGCAGGCGAGCAGTTAGGAAACAGCAATCCTGGATTCTAAGAGGGATCCCAGATTGGAGAGTGTGCAGGCTGGGTTGAGGGACACCTCCCCTCTCCCTCATGCACAAATTTTGTACACCAAGCCTCTAGTATCATAAAACCAGTAAAATGTTACAACACATGAGAAAAGATATCTACAACTAAGTCTACTATGTACCACTGAAAATACAAAGCAGGTTGTGAAACTATTCAGACATAGTCACAAAGCAATGCCTAAAGAGATACGGAACAAGTTTTAGCAACGATTATAACTTGAGCATAGAATGTCAATTTATTTATTTAACATAATTTTTAAGATTTTTTTTATTGTTGACAGTATTCAATTTATTTTTAATCTTTTTATGCTTTCCATGTCGTTTCCATTTTTATTGTTTTGATTTCAGTGAGCATGCTTTATCCTCATTATCAGAAGAAACAAAAAACTTAAGAGAAATTTGTCAGCTTAAATGAACTGAGATTTTAGTGGAGGTTGATAAGGTGTGGAAAACAAAATAAAAAAAGAGATCCTTAAAAGATTCTAGGTAAGAATTTAAAATAGTAAAGAACATGATTGGAGAAAATAAAAGAAATGACTAGTAAATACAGTTGCTTTAAAGGCCCAGTGCATGAAATTCGTGCACAGGGGTATGTGTCCCTCAGCTCAGCCTACACCCTCTCCAATATGGGACCCCTCGAGGGATGTCCAACTGCCCATTTAGGCCAGATCTTATCAGGATCTGGCCTAAATGGGCAGTCTAACATCCCTCTCACAATCCAGGACTGCTAGCTCCCAACTGCTTGCCTGCCTACCTTCCTCATTGCCCCTAACCGCTTCTACCTGCCAGCTTGATCATTCTCTAACCATTCCCCTGCCAGTCTGACTGATGCCTAATTGCTCCCCTGCCAACCTGTTTGCCCCTAATTGCCCTCCCCTGCAGGCCTGGTTACCCCTAACTGCCTGGCCCTGCTGGCCTGGTCACCCCTAACTGCTCTCCCCTGCAGGCCTGGGTCCCTCCCAACTGCCCTTCCCTGAAGGCCCAGTCATCCCCAACTTTCCTCTCAGTCAGCCTGGTCACCACTAACTGCCCTCCCCTGCAGGCTTGATTGCCCACAACTGCCCTCCCTTGCAGGCCTGGTCCTTCCCAATTCCCCTCCTCTGCTGGCCATCTTGTGTCCATATGGGGGCAGCCATCTTGTATGTTGGAGTGATGGTCAATCTGCATATTACTTTTATTAGATAGGATAGAGGCTTGGTGCTTCGGTGGGGGCCAGCTGGTTTGCCCTGAAGAGTGTCCCAGATCAGGGTGGGAGTTCCCTTGGGGTGTGGGGTGGCCTGTAGTGGTTAGTAGGCCAGCCATGCCCCCAGAGACCCAAGCAGAGGCCCTGGTATCTGGGATTTATCTTTCACAACTGAAACTTTGTAACCTTGAGCAAAGCCAAGCCTACTGTGTGCTCCTGGGCCATAGCCATTTTTCTTGGGATTTATTTATCTTCTATAATTGAAACCTTGTAGCCTTGAGTGGAGGCCTAGGCTGGCCAGGGTATGTGGAAAGCTTGACTTCCTCCATTACTGGGGAAACCCAAGCCTCCTTGCTCCGTGGCCACAGCCATCTTGGTTGGGTTAATTTACATACTTGCTCCTGATTGACTGGTGGGCGTGGCTTATGGGTTCGGCAGAGGTATGGTCAATTTGAATATTACTCTTTTATTAGATAGTATGTAATCATGGGACTGAATAATTCAAGATTTTAAAGATCTAGAAATGATATGGTCCATTTGATCATGTAAAAACTGTACTAGAAGATTGTTGGGTGTTGGGAGTGAGAAGAATTAAACATAGTCATGCAGAAACTTAAGAGAATGAAAAATTATGAGACAATTATTAACTCCAAAACCTATTCATGACAGGGAACAAGAATAACCATTTAAACAATGGGGGATTACCTGTTCACAAGTTAAGAATAAAAATGAGGGGACTTCTTACCTGCTTCAGCGCAGGGGAACATGGGATCAGCTCTCCTATTCTGTTAATCCCAGCATTGATTTTCTTCTTCCTATGCCTCTCCACTACAGAGGGGGGAAAATCCATTTATCAAACCTACAGACAATTTGCTTCATTCTCCCTAGTAAAGAAATTTTAGGCTCAGAAAATCTTATCTAATAATATCTACTAAATGACTGATTACTACAATGGTGTGGCATTCATTTCCCTTATGTGCATTATGCACAGGCGCACCATTTCTCTCCACTAATACTAGCAGCAAATATTTTACCAGCTGATTGTCATGTCATTAGTCTTAGACTGACTTGTTTGGTGTGGGCAACAGAAAATATAGTAAGATTTCTAAGAATGTCAGATTTTAAGCCTAGTGTTATGAAAATTGATATAGCCAATACTTTTATTAGCACTTTAAAAATAAGATCTATAATTACTAAATTCAAATTATAAACAACTTGCTAATATTACATTACTGTTGGGCAATTATATTGTAGTTCAAGTATTTCTAGAGATTTTAACAACCAAATTTCAAGAACTCACTAATAAGCTAAGTTACTAAAAAATTGCCTCTTTATAGAAGATGGGCAAATGAGACCTTTCTAAACAGATTAGGATAACTAGAGAACATTTGTGGAACAGAAATAGCTATTAGTTATAACTTAAAATAGACAAGAAAATAGGGTCTGGGTTGTTTACTTTGGCCACACAGAAATTTCCCCATCCAAGAAATTGGGAATTTGACAACTTCTCAATGAACTGGGAAATGTTCTGGGTTTATGTGCTACAACTTTAAAAGTTGTATAGAAAAATCAAGAAGATACAAGAGCCCTAGCTGATTTGGTTCAGTGGATAGAGCATTGGCCTGCAGACTGAAGGGTCTCAGATTCGATTCCGGTCAAGGGCACATGCCCAGGTGGCGGGTAGTTTCCTTGGGGGTCGTGGCCAACCTGCAAATTCTCATCATTAGTGTTTTTCTCTCTCTTTCCCTCTCCCTTCCTCTCTGAAATAAATAAAAATACATTAAAAATATAAAAGAGGATACAAAACATTATCTATTCTGTAAGTTCTATAAGACACTGTTAGTAGAAACATTGGTCTTGGCTATTTTCTGTGAGAAAGTTTTCTAAAATCTTCTTGTCTAATAAGATTCCAGTGCTTCTAAAAGGATGATCTTTCAAACTGTAGCATAGGTAGGGTTGCTTTGCAAAAGACATTCTTTTTGCTTCAGAATCTGGCAGTAAGAACATCCTTTTCAATGATATCTAATCATTTTGAATAAATTACTATCAGAACATAGTTATAGCCCCATGTGACAGCTGACATCAATAAAACATTTAGGTCAAGCATATCAAACTCGACCCATGGATCATATATGGCCCACAATGAATATTTTTGTGGCCCAGACAATAAACGGTATGTAAGAGATGTTTTAATAAAAATTCCATAATGTAATTTCTATAATATCCTATTATACATAATATTAATAACAAATTGTAACGTTCACTAATGACTGATTACTACAATGGTGTGGCATTCATTTCCCTTATGTGCATTATGCACAGGCGCACCATTTCTCTCCACTAATACTAGCAGCAAATATTTTACCAGCTGATTGTCATGTCATTAGTCTTAGACTGACTTATTTGGTGTGGGCAACAGAAAATATTTCACTTTCAGAGAACAAGAAAAATAGGTTTATTTGCGTTACGCTTACTAATTTCTGCAGTTATTCAGTGTCTGGTAAGTTAATGTTCATGAAAAAAATATTCATTTTTATTAAAATATCCTATTATTTTATATTAACGATTATTCATTGATTTCAGTCCTTTGTATTCAGCATGTCTCTATCGAAAAATAAACCTATGTTTCTATGAAAATTGAAGCTTTTGGTTTTTTGCGGACCACATAAACTTAAACCTTGTTTATTTGGCCCATGTTAGCCTTTGGGTTTGACATGCCTGATTTAGGTCATATATACGAAAGAGCTTAAACTCATATGGCAAAAAAAAAAAAAAGCAAAGCAATACGTATAGTTCACCTTTCTTCTGAATTCTCTAACAACAGTATCTATTGTTATCTAGGAGCAGACTTTTTAATGTGTAGAGGTAAAAACAACAACAACATTAAGACTCTTTACCCATGGTGATAAAGGGGAATTAAAGGCAGTCAACTCCCTTCTGGGGATCTAGGGAACAGCAATATTCCAGCAGTGGTCAACAATTCTCTCCATAGATAAAATTTTCCCCAGGGTTCTTTACTTAGGGAAAGGAAGGTATCAATTATAATATAGATAACAAAAATTAACTTCTATTTTCTTAAGATCGATTTCAGTGAAGTCTCTGTTGGAAAATAAATGTTATAAAATGTACCAAATTGTAAATGTATGTGCAATTAATTATTCCTATACATGTTTATCTGGCTTTGGCCTATAATTTTGATGTTTGAGATAAAATTAAATATTTTCTATACTTCTTCCTATAATTTAGGACTTCACAACTTAAGACTGTTCACATTTTAAGTACCTTTAAGATCTAAACCTGCTGCTCACCTCTTTCCTATTCCTCTGGGCAGCCAGCTCCCTGTGGAATTTCTGCAAAGATACATATTCTACTTTCTATTTAGGAAAAATACATCTGGAATCACTCAAAATACTAAAATTACTCAGTGAGTGAAATCACCTAACACACTAGCTCCAGGGGTATATTAACCCTTAAGTTATCTAAATAGACAATAAATCAGAAGATGATAAGCAAGCCATCTTCATGAGCTTCAGGGGTGTTCAGTCAATTAAAAATAAGAAAGAAAGACTTTTCTAAAATGATTCTATACATATAGCATAAAAGCTTATAATCAACTGTAGTATAATTTCATTTTGAATACAAAAATGTTAACAACTAAAATTTAAATTGCTGTTTCTACCTGCATTGTGTGTCTCCCGGTTTTTCTTTCTGAAACAAAAAGTGTAGATAAAAGGAACATGAAAATAATAGAAAACCATTTTCACCACTTTACATTTTGAGAACCATAAAAATCAATTTTATGAATTTGTATTTATTGCATCAATAAGAAACTATCTAAATAAAATTCATATATGTTAATATATATAATAGTATATAATCTTAATATATATTACGGTATGTAAACTTAATTGCAGATACATCAATATAAATTTAGAACCCACAATTTCTGAAAGTAACTGCAATTCTCTATTCTTACACACCCACAAGCCATTAGTCAGGAAGCTAATCAACAAAAACTACTTGAAAAATGTAATTAAGGAACTAATTACAAAGTAATGTGCCACGTAGGTGACTTATTTATTTATTTATTTTTAGAGAGAGTAGAAGGGAAGGGGAGAGAAAGAGAGAAGCATTGATTGATTGCCTCCTAGACCCACCTGACTGGAGGTGGGGATGGAACCTTCAACCTAGGTATGCGCCCTTGACAGCGAATTGAACCTGAGACCCTTTGGCAGTCAGGCCATCGTTCTACTCACTGAGTAACTCCAGCCAGGGCACAAGTAGGTGACTTCTGATGTTTGTCTGGCACCCAGGCTGAGGTGGAGGTGAGTGTGTAAAGGAGATAAGCAACAGCAGGGAGGAACCTGGAAATCCCCATGAACGTAACTATGGCAATCACCAGCACCCAAGCACTGACAAGTGGCATTTTAGCCATCTTTTGCAATTATGTACCTTAAGTTATCTAAACCCTTAAATTTATTAAAAGCTAATCTATCAAAAAGATTGAATTTTCCCTTTCAGGTGCTATTATTCAGTACATTAACATTTTCTTAACAGCTATTGAGTAAAAAAAAGAAAATAGTGATTTTAATATTAATGGAAGCAGCCCTGGCCAGTGGAGTTCAATAGTTTAGCATCAGCCTATGAACCAGGAGGTCATGGTTTGATTTACAATCAGGACACATTCATGGGTTGAAGGCTTGATCCCCAGGGGAGGGTCGGGGGAGGGAGGGGAAGTGGTAGAGGGAGGTGCATGCAGGAGATAGCTGATCAATGATTCTCTCAACATTGATGTTTCTATTTCTCCCTTACTCTCTGAATCAATAAAAATATTTTTAAAAAATAGAAACATTGGCCATGTAATTCTAAGCAGAAACACTGGCCAAAATGGTAGAAATCCAGAAGGGGGGTTATACAAAGAACCAAAAATAATACTATACTGATATGCATATAGACATAATGGTTTCTAATGTCACAAAATGTCTATTCAGCTTACCTGAGCTTAGGATCTACAAAAACTAATCCTGTTCGGAATAAAAACTTCCAGAAGAAACTAAACATTTAGAATAGATTTGGTATTACACTTGGTACACTGCTGGCAGAATAAGAACAGGTAAATGTTAACCATGTACCTTTTTCTATAAAGTGATTTCTATCTATCCACTCATATTTTGAAAGAGTAATGGTTTTCTAGGCACCTAAATGAAAGTTCCCTAAGGATTACCTATTTAATAAAGTAGTGACTAATTCTGCTTCCTATCTTCTAAAATGACATTATTTTTTAACTGTGGCTACTTACCTGTGCTGCTTTTTTGTAGGAGTCTCATTTTCTGTCATTTCTGGCATGGTTACAGTGATAGGGACCTACAAGGCATGGAAAGACACACGAGAAAGTTTAAAATCATTCTACTACCTCAGGAAAATTAATAGCAATTTGTTCAAATACCAAATGCTAAAAAAATAAAAGTGATATCATGAAAAAAGAACTGAGAATAGGAAAATATATAAGAAAAAGGACAAAAACATTGTATCTAGCAGATGGAGAACAAGATTAATGTCAAAGTGAGGTGTAGCCAAAAAGCAGAGAGGAAGACCAAATGGGCTTGAAAATCAAGGAAAGTTAATCAAGGGTATAAATCTGAGCAAGACCTAGAAAGACAGGTAAAACATACTTGAGTTGGGAGAGTAGGTTCTTTGTTCATGATACTGTTTGTGATATAAAATTTAACCTAGAACAATGGACCCTCTCTGTGAATACTGAACAAACAAAAGTTACAAGCAGACAAACATGTAATATTCTATACATGGAAGCATTCATTCATTCTTTCACTCATTTGCTAGGCCTCTTTCATTTCAAATTGAAAAAAGTCTTAATTTACCATTTTGAGAGTCATTAAACTCTGGGTATGAAAATTCTATTTATATTTAAAATACCATAATAGTAAAGAAGGTATGCACTATAAGAAAATATACACATTCCAAAAAAGCCTGAAAGCAAATACATTGAAATATTAATCATAGTTATATAAGGCCAGCAATAATAGAGGTGATTTCTTTCTCTTTTCTAATTTTCAAGTATTCTATAATGAAAACTAAAATGCTTTTAAATCTCAGGGATTGACAATCTTTCAAAAGAGATTTGTCAAGTTGGGCTACCTGTTCTGGTGCGCTGGAGGACATGCGGGTGTGGTTCCCCATTTTTCTGTCAGAGGAAGGAAGAAGGCAGCAAGTATGGAATCAGAAGCCAGCACAACTGTAAAACCTGATTCTGCCATTTCCTAGCTGTGAGGTCCTGGGCAAGTTGTATTACCTCTTGGAACCTCATCTACAAAATGGGTCATAATCACAGTATCTAGATTATTGAGGTATTTCAAGAAAGGAAGGAAAGAATGCAAGGAGAGCAAAACAGCAAGAAGCCTAGCTGTAAGAAGAAGTCAATAAATGCTAGCTATCTTATATTAAGGAAGTATTTTAGGTTAAGGCTTTAACCTAGGAAGGAAGTGAAGGGTCCTGGGAAATACTAGAAGTGAATGGAGAAGGTGATGACAGGAAGTGCTGGCAAAAGCAGCCTGAGGAGAAATGTGTCCTTAAGACCCACTTTCAGCAGCTTATTCTACCTTCCCCTTAACACCTGTAAAGTTACATATCTGCCTAAAAGCAACACACTCACATTAGATGACCATATAATGATAATGTGGGACATGTGAGTAAATGAATCCATCACTTTTCTTACCCAAGGGCTTGCAGAATTTCTTCACTTTTGATTCCTAGCTTCCAATGCCTCCCGTTTATGATCCAAATCTATCATCTTCTCCAGAAGATGGTCTATAAGTTATGTTTTCTTCTTACTACATAAGAGAAAAATCAATGCATGTTTATAGCAGCATGTAAGACAAGAACTGGTGATCTATGGCATGCAGGTAGATTTTCACTAGCAAGGCAATATATGTAGTTGCTTTCAAAAGTCAATTTCTGGGGAGAAACCAAGATGGCAGGACAGGTGAACATCTAAACTGCTGCCTCGCACAACAATTTCAAAACTACAGCTGAAAGACAGAACGGCTATCATCCAGAACCACAGGAAAGCTGGCTGAGTGGAAATTCTTCAACTAGAAAGAAAGAGAGGGCATGTGGAGACTCAGAGGAACTGCAAAAGGCTGAGTGTGCCGCTGCCTTTCTCTTGCAGAAGGGAAACAGAAGCTCCGACTGCACTGAACCCCAGTTACAACTACACTGAACCCCAGTTCCAACTACACTGAACCCCAATTATGGATGAGACTCTGGGAACCCAGACCCATACGGGGGGGCGGGGGAGTCTGCACTGTTGGGAAAAGAGGAGCGCACAGAAACTCAAGAAAGCTACAAAAGGCAGAGGTCTGGAGGCAAGTGTGCAAGTGTGCGCAGAGAGGACTGCAGCGATTACTGAGGGACACTGAGGCTCAGGGGCCTCATAGGGCATAGCTGATAAGAAGCCAAGGCTGTCTGCTCATCCCTGAAACTCCACCCCATCCAAGCTGAGCATAGAGGCTTTTGCAATTTGGCAAGTTTTGTCTCATAAGGCTGTCTCCAGCACAGAAGTTCTCCCATCATAGACACAGCTGATCCTTACTACCAATGGGCCTGGAGGTCAATTCCTCCCAGTGATACCAACAACAATCAAGACTTAACCACAACAAAGCTGTACACACAGTCCACAAAGGGGTACACCAAGAGAGTCCACCTCAGGTAACTGGGAAGGCAGAGCTACTGGGCCATATAGGATACCTAGCACACAAAGCTACTCTACCAACTCAAGGAAGTAGCAAAAATGTGGAGACAAACAGATCACAAACAAAAGAAATAGAGGAAAACAAACGACTGTATATAGAGTTCAAAACCACAGTTAAAAGGTTTTTTAAGAATTTCCTAGAAAAGGACGATAAATTTAGCAAGACCCAAGAGGATATGAAAAAGCACCAACTAGAAATTAAACATATACTGACTAAAATAAAAATTATACAGAGACCTAACAGCAGACTAGAGGAATGCAAGAATCAAGTACAAGATTTGAAATACAAAGAAGCAAAAAACACTCAACTGGAAAAGAAAAAAGAAAAAAAAACAAAAACAAAAAGATCCAAGACAGCGGCATAGGTAAACACCTACACTGCTGCCTCGTACAACAATTTCAAAACTACAACTAAAAGACAGAACAGACATCATCCGGAACCACAGGAAAGCTGGCGGAGTGGAAATTCTACAACTAGAAGGAAAGAGAGGGGCTCACAGAGACCCAGAGGAGCTGGTAAAAGCTGAGGTACAAAGACACGTGCGAGGAGAGAGCGAGTACAGGAGAACCTGGCTGGCTTTCTCTGGCGGGAAGGAGACGGAAACTCTCAAAGGCATTGAAGTCTTTATCCTACAACACTAAACCCCAGATCCAGCCAAAACTCATGCGGGGGGGAGTTTGGACTGTGAAAAGGGAGAAGTGCACAGAAATTTAGGGGAGTCGCAAAAGATCAAGTCTGGTGGCGCGCAAGACACTGCACGCAGAGGACAGACTGCTGATTGTGCCGCTGGCTTTCACGAGTGGGCGGGAGACAGACCCTCTCAACTGTGCTACTTCTAACTCCACTAAACCCCAGTTTCGGGCAAAACCCTGGGGACCCAGACTCGTGTGGTCCCGGAGTGCAGGGGAGCCGGAGGGGCAGCAGTCCAGAGGCACGGCGAGAGAGCATGTGCGCACACAGGGACAGCTCCAGTGATTACCCAGTCACGAGAGACTCAGGGGCCGTGGAGGGTGGGGCCGACTGGAAGCCAAGGCGGTCCCTTAAGCCCTGAGACTCCACTCATCCCAAGCTCCACAGAGAGGCTTTTGCAGTTTTTAAAGTCTGGTATCATAGGCTGAATCCAACACAGAAGTTCTCGCAGCATAGTGAAAATGCCAAGACAGACGAAACCGGTTTGGCTCAGTGGATAGAGCGTCAGCCTGCAGACTGAAGGTTCCCAGGTTCGATTGTGGTCAAGAACATGTACAACTGGTTGCAGGCACATCCCCAGTAGGGGGCATGCAGGAAGCAGCTGATCCATGTCTCTCTCATCGATGTTTCTACCTTTCTATCCCTCTCCCTACCTCTCTGTGAAAAATAAATAAAATATATTTTAAAAAAAGGAAAAGAAAAAGAAAATGCCGAGACAAGAGAAGGGATCACAAACAAAAGAAATGGAGGGGAAAAAACGACTGCATACAGGTTTTTTCAAGAATATCCTAGAAAAGTTGGATAAAGTTAGCGAGACCCAAGAGGAGATGAAAAAAGACCAACTAGAGATGAAAAAGGACCAACTAGAGATGGAAAATATCCAACTAGAGGTGAAAAAGGACCAACTAGAAATTAAACATACACTGACTGAAATAAAACATATTATATAGAGACCTAACAGCAGACTAGAGGAAGGCAAGAATCAAGTCAAAAATTTGAAATATAAACAATCAGAAAACACTCAACTGGAAAAGCAAGAGAAAAGAATCCAAAAATGTGAAGATAATGTAAGGAGCCTCTGGGACAGCTTCAAGCATACCAACATCAGAATTGTGGGGGTGCCAGAAGAAGAGAGAGAGCAAGATACTGAAAACCTATTTAAAGAAATAATGACTGAAAACTTCCCACATCTGGAGAAAGAAATAGACTTACAAGTCCAGAAAGCACACAGAACCCCATATAAAAGGAATCCAAAGAGGACTACACCAAGACACATCATAATTAAAATACCAAGAGCAAAAGACAAAGAGAGAATATTAAAAGCAGCAAGAGAAAAACAGTTCATTACCTACAAGGGAGCACCCATACGACTGTCAGCTGATTTCTCAACAGAAACGATGCAGGCCAGACGGGAGTGGCAAGAAATATTCAACATGATGAATAGCAAGAACCTACAACCAAGAATAATCTATCCA
>JAAGEH010000121.1:0-27527 GCA_011751065.1 Lasiurus cinereus
CTGACCCCCTGACCCCCTGAACACAGGGAACGGGGTCCCCCCCACCCCACCCCCAGCCCCCCGGGGGCCTGCAGCCCAGCCAGCCGACACTGAGGCGCTGGGCCCGGGCCTGCAGGGGTCTTCATGCTGGTGGCCGGCGGCATCGTGGCCGGGATCTTCCTCATCTTCATCGAAATCGCCTACAAGCGGCACAAGGACGCCCGCCGGAAGCAGATGCAGCTGGCCTTCGCGGCGGTGAACGTGTGGAGGAAGAACCTGCAGGTAGGGCAGGCCACCCGCCGAGGCCCCAGCCCTCCTCCATGCCCACAGGCCGGAGCGCGCTGGCCCTGGCTCCCTGAGCCGCGGGGAGCCGCGGGGAGCAGGACCGGAGCTGGGAGCCACGCACGCCCGGCCGGCCAGGGGGCCAGCGACGGGTAGAGGGGGCCGCCTGCAGGTGGCCGCCCCCCTGCCAGGCCGGGCCGGGCCGAGGGAGAGGCCTCTGCCCGGCCTCTCTGTCTCCAGAGTCGCCCGCCGCCCATTCCGTAGGAAGGCAGACTGAGGCAGGGTAAGGCAGGGACCCACCCGGGTGTAGCACGTGAGTCTCAGACGCCTCTGCCTGTCCGCCCGGGGCCGCCTGCCCCCTCCCCTTCTCCTTCTCCTCCTCCTCCTCCTCCTCCTCGGCGCCCTGAGGCTCCTTCCTGGCTGCCTGTTCCGTCCTGGGCTCCATGGGCTCCAGCTGGCCTGCCCTGCCTGTTGCCCAGGCCGCGTCGCAGGGAATGATGGGCCGCCGGCCGGGGGCAGGCTGCAGGAGGGGCAGCCATGTCCACCCGGGGCCGGCAGCGGGGCCGGCAGAGGCTGTGCGTGGCTCCTGCCCACGGACGGCCCCAGGTCGGTGGGTGCATCTCTTCTCTTTCTCTGGGTGCCCCTCCAGAGTCGGTGTCCCCTCGGGCGAAGCTGGCAGAGCAGAGAGGGAGGGCCGCCTCGGTTGTGGGGGGGAGGATGGTCGCTGCAGGCCCCCCCCCCCCACCTCTCATCTGCCCCCTCTTGCTCTTAGGACCCGGTCGCTGCTCTTACTGGCGGGCACAGGGCCGGCCTGGCCACCAGACCCGAGGCCTCTCTCGCCCCGATTCATCCGGACGCCCACCTTTGGCCCCGCGGCCCCTTCCTGAGTCTCGCGGGGGGGCCCCCCCTCCTCAGGGTCAGGACAGCTGACCCCCACCCCCCACTCCTGGGACACACCTGAGAACCAGGGAAGCCAGGCGACCTCCCAGGAAGAGAGCCAGACGGGACCCCCTCCCGCCCGAGTCTAGCCTCAGCAGGAGGAAGGTCAGGCCCCAACCCTGGCAGGAGCTGAGGCCGCCGCCCGCCTGCGCGCCCGGGTCCCGCTCCGGGGCCCATCGGCCAGGCGCAAGGAGGCAGGCAGGAGCCAGGGCCTGAGCGGGCGGGCCGGCCGGCCAGCGGCCCCCCGCCCTGAGGAGCAGGCGAGCAGGCGAGGGCAGGGGTGACCGTCCGCCCTTAGCTGTCTAATCACTTATACATATTCATTTTAGGATAGAAAGAGTGGTAGAGCAGAGCCCGACCCCAAAAAGAAAGCCACTTTTAGGGCAATCACCTCCACCCTGGCTTCCAGCTTCAAGAGACGTAGGTCCTCCAAAGACACGGTAAGGGGAAAAGCGCCCGTCCCCGTCCGTCTCCGACTCTTCGCTCGCCCTGCGTGTCTGTGTCCCGTGCATCAGGCGTGCCCCCCCTCCCTCTCATCCCACCCCCCACCCACCCCATCCAACCGCTGTGGCCTCGGCCCTCATGTCCACTCACTCGGCACACTAGGTCTCTCTCTCTCTCCGACGCGGGGCCTCTCTGTCCCGCCGGCCCTGGCGGGCCCTCGTCCCCATGTGTCTCTGCGTGAGTCTCCGCCCCCACCCCCCATACGCCATGAGCCACGCGCCATCTGAAGCTGTGTCATGTTGTCGGTCAGCCGGTCAGCCTCACCGCCGCCGCCGCCTGGGGGTGTCCCGGGCTCCTGGCACCTTACTCAGTGGCCGCCCCACCTCCCGGTCACGCCGGCGGCCGCTCGGCCTCTCTCCCGGGGCACGCCGCCCCAGACTCGCGCGCGGAGGGGTGGTGGCTGTGATGTCCCATCCGTCCATCTGTCTGGCAGCCGGCCCCGCCCCGCCCCCACCGGACACCTGTCTCACCTGTCTCACCAGAGCCATGCCTGTTGCATCCCTTCCATGTGGTCTCTGTGTGGGCCGCGCTGGGGGCCAGGCCTGGCTCCCTCGGGGTGGACGGTCGGGGCCTGGAGTGGAGGGTGCAGGCCCCCAGCCACAGGGGCCCCTCCAGCAGGCAGTGGCTTGGACCAGAGGGGGCAGCTCCCGCCCCACCAGAGGCCCCACCAGAGGGTCGGAGGAGGAGGGGAGTCAGGGTAGCCTCCCGAGTGGGGGGGGGGCATAGCGGCCCCCAGACAGAGGGTCAGGAAGGGCACGCCTCCCTGGAGACTGGCACGTCCGCTCCTGACTAACCCCCCCAGGCCGTGCCAGAGCCAGGCCTTCTGCCTGAGCCTGGGGCTCCCTGTCCTCCTGCCTGGGGCATCTGGTCCCCCCAAAATCTGTGCCAATCTGGACCCAAAGCTTCCCAAACGGACCCAGTCTCGCTAGGGGCACCCTGGTCCCAGGGGGGAAGGGGTCTGTGCAGGGACTGAGCCCACAGGAGCTGGCTCCAAGGTAGCAGTGGGCTGGCACCCTGCCCCAGGGACACAGCCAGGGCTTGGCACAGTGTGAGTTCAAGGTGAAGCCACCAGAGGGCACCAAGCCCCCCCCCCAGGCCCTCCCCATGAGGCCCGTCTGCCCCTCTTCCTCAGGGGCTGGTGGGGAGATAGTGAGTCGGGGGGCTGGAGCGCAGGCTGGGCTGCCCAGGCCCCGGGAAAGGAGGCAGGGCACAAGCCAGGGGCACCACCAGGCAGGCAGGGAGAAGAGGGGGTGCACAGGCCCGCAGAGTGGTGAGGGTGGGCAGCCCAGGGGTGCAGGTATCCCCCCACCCCCCCGCAGACAGCACTTGGAGCAGGCAGCCGCCAGGAGCACACAGTCGCACCGGCGAGGCTGCTTCCGGCCGGGTCCGAGTGCCGCTCCCCTGCCCCCCAGAGCAGGCAGGCAGGCAGGCAGGCTCGCCCCTGCCCTGTCCAGGGGCAGCTCAGAGGCTCACAGGGGCCTTTCAGGAGCCTCACCCAAGCCTCCCTGGGCACCAGGGACCACCCCCAACCCCCCCCCCGCCCCCCAGGCCAGCTCTGGCCCCCGTGGCATCTGGGCCTGGCCCTTCCCTGCAGGAGTGACTGGGGCGACCGGGCGGTGGGGAGGTGGGCGTGTGGGCAGCCCAGCGCCCACTCGGCTTCGGGCTGGGCACCTGCTCGGAGGGAGGCCTGTGGGGTAGTCGGTGGCTGGGGGCGGTTGGGGGTTGGGGGGGGGGGGGGACACCGGTGGGGGGGGGGGGGGGGGTTGGTCCGGCTGCTGAGATCCTCTGCCCCTCGTCTTGTGGCCGGTCCGGGCCAGGGTGGCACTGGGCGCTCAGGGCGGGGGTCCCCGGTGGCCGCGGGGGCCGGCGGGTATTGATTGTTGGTTCTTATTTATAGAGCACCGGGGGTGGACGCGGCGCTTTGCAAAACCAAAAAGACACGGTGCTTCCGCGACGCGCTATTGAGAGGGAGGAGGGCCCGCTGCAGATGTGTGCCCGGCATAGGGAGAGCTGAGACGCCCCGCCCGCCCTCCTCTGCCCGCCCCCCTCCCCCCGCAGACAGACAGACAGATGGACGGGACGAGCGGCCTGGCCCACGCAGAGTCCCTCCTCCCGGAGCACGACGGGGGCCCCGGGGGAGGAGCGCCCTCGGCCTCCCCCCAGGCCGCGCCCGCCCGCCCGCCCGCTGGCTGGCCGGCTGGCCGGCGAACCGGCCCACCCTGCCCAGGCCCCGCGCGTGCGCCCCCCCGAGCGCCGGGCTAACGGGGCCGCCTTGTCTGTGTATTTCTATTTTGCAGCAGTTCCATCCCACTGATATCACGGGCCCGCTCAACCTCTCAGATCCCTCGGTCAGCACCGTGGTGTGAGGCCCCCCCCGGAGGCGCCCACCTGCCCGGTTAAGCCCGGCCAAGGACACTGATGGGTCCTGCTGCTCGGGAAGGCCTGAGGGAAGCCCGCCCGCCCGCCCGCCCGCCCGAGACTGCCCGCCCTACCCTGGGCCTCCTGCCCGTCCGTCTGTCTGTCTGCCCGGCTTGCCCAGCTGCAGGCAGCCCTGCTGGATCCAGACGCGCCAGAGCTAGGCTGGCTGGGCAGGGCTGCGGGGTGCTCCGGCAGAGGCAGGGCTGGGGGTCTCTGAGCAGAGAGAGGGGTGGACCTGGCACCCCCCCCCCCGGCAGCAAAAACACACACTTGGGAGCAGAGACTGAGCCCCCTTCTCGTGGCCGCCGGTCGTGGGGGAGGCGGAGGGGCCTGTGGCCCACTGGCGGGCTCCTCGCAGCCTCGGCTCCACCCTCGCCTCTTCTGACCTCCCCCTTCTCTTCTGGACCCCCTTCTGCCCATCGGCCCTGCCCTCCCCTGACTGCAGACCCCGACTCCCCCCCCCCAGCAGCCGGCAGCCCCTTCTTCCCAGGGGCGCCCTGGGATTCCCGCTGCCTCCGTCTCCGCCACCTGCTCCTCCAGACTTGACTGCGCCTCCCTTCGCCGCCTCCCGGCTCGCAGCCCGCCCCGGACGGCTACCCCCCACCCACCCACCCACCCCACCCAACCGCTGGCTCGGGGCTGCCCTCCGCCCTGCCCGCCACCTTGTACAGGCCCAGCCCTCCGTACCCCACCAGTGCGCGCGTACCTTTCCCCCCCGCAGCCTGTGCGCCGCTGCTGCGCGCTGACCCGCGCGCCCCGAGTCCGGAGCGCCCCGCCCGCCCCCACCCACCAGTGTGTGCAGTGCTGATGCCTAAAAGAACGTACGAACAGCTCGGTCTGGGTTGCTTTTTGACGCCTGAAAGGGGGGTCGGGGGTGGAGGGAAGAAGGTGGAGGGCAGTTCGCGCCCCTTCAGGTCCCAGGGTCCGCAGGCGGCGGGGCCCCGCGCGGGCCGGGGTGCCGAGGTCTCCTCCGCGGGGCGCGGGCGGCGGCGCGCTGGCGGCGCGCGCGGCAGGCGGTGGCCACCAAGCCCAGCGCCAGGCAGGCGGCCAGGCTGGCGAGGAAGGAGAGGGGCCCGAGCACGTAGATGACCACCAGGTCCCGCGGGGCGAGCGGCTGCGCGCAGTGGCGGAAGGCGGCGTCGGGGAAGGCCGTCAAGGGGCGCAGGGTCGGGCGCCCCGGCGACACGCAGAGCAGCGTCTCGGCCTCTGCGGGGACACGGGCACGGCGTTACGCGCTGGCCAGCGTGGGGGGGCGGGCAGCCTCCCCATCCCGCCAGCGCCCACGGGGCTCACCTGGCGCGGGCGGCCGCGGGTGGCCGCGCAACCAGGCGCAGAGCGGGCGCAGCGCGCAGCCGCAGGCCCAGGGGTTGCCTCGCAGGCGCAGCGCGCGCAGGGCGGGCAGCCCGGCCAGCAGCCCCGGCGCCAGCGCCGACAGCTCGTTGTCCCGCAGGCTGAGCGCGCGCAGCAGCGGCAGCGCGCCCAGCGCCGCGGGCTCCAGGCGCGCCAGGCGGTTGCCCGCCAGCGAGAGGCTGCGCAGCGCGCGCAGCGCCGCGAAGGTGCCCGGCGCCAGCGCCTCCAGCTGGTTGGCGCCCAGGTCCAGCTGCTGCAGCGCGCCCAGGCCCCAGAAGGCGCGCGCGTGCACCCGGCGCAGCCCGTTCTCGCGCAGGTCCAGGCGCCGCAGCGCGCCCGCGCCCGCGAAGGCTCCCGGCGGCAGCGCCTGCAGGCGGTTGCGGTCCAGCCGCAGGTCGCGCGCGCGGGGGCCCAGGCCCTCGTCGGGCACCTGGGACAGCGCGCGCCCCGAGCAGTTGACCCGGCCGCCCGGGGCGCACGCGCACGCCTCCGGGCAGGCGCGGGAGCCTGAGGGGCTGGCCGGCGGGGTCCCCGTCGGGGTGGCCGCTGCAGGTGCTGGAGCCCGGACCGGCCACGGCGACGGCGGCAGCAGCAGCAGCAGCAGCAGCAGCCACAGCCGCGAGGAGGAGGAGGAGGAGGAGAAGGAGGAGGAGGAGGAGGAGGAAGAGGAGGAGGTGGAGGTGGAGGGGCTCGGCATGGGGGCAGCCGCCGGACCTGCGGTGGGAGCGCTGCTCGGCTCCTGGGTTCCTGGAGCGCGTCCGTCCCTTCTACGCGGCACAAATATTGACTCTCCCGCCCCTCCCAGCGCCGGCAGTTCCTGTCCCGGGGCCGGGCCGGGCCCAGGGCGGGCGCTAGGCACCCGGCCAGGGGCCCAGCGCTGCCCGCCACCTGCCCCGAAGCTGCCGCTCCTCTGGGCCCCGCGCCAGAAGCGGCGCAGGCGAGGTGTCCCCGCCCCCCTGAGTCGCCCGACACCCCAAACTCCTCCGAGGCCTGAGCAGCTGGATTCCCCCCACACACACACAACACCCACCGTGGAGGCGACGCCCCCCAAGGGCACTGGGATCCGGTGCGCCCTGCTCCTCAACCGGGTCTCTCCCAGGTCGGGGCTCCGTGAAGTGACCTTTGTGCAGATGCACAGTCCCACCCCCGAGGGGGGAGGTTTCTTCCCCCCCCCCCAATGCGGGACTGGTCTCGCAGGAGTACAGGAGGAGGGGGCGAGGGGGGCAGCTGGGGGTGCTGAGCCTGGGGACCGGCCCAGCGGTGGGGGGAGGCTGCTCCCTTGAGGCTGGGGAGACAAAGCCAGCCCCACCCCACCGCACCGTGCCCCAAGGACTCTCCTGGAATTTCAAGGAGACCGTGTGGATCAGGGCCGATGGCCTGCTCCCTCCAGAATGGCCCGCCCTGCCCTGGGGTTTTCTGAGGGGTGGGCGGGGCCCAAGGCCGTCCAGCTTCAGGGTTGGGCTGAGGCTCCCAGCCCGAGGGGAGCTGGGGACGGACAGGGGGAGGAGGGACCCGCTGGGCTCACAGAGGAGGGGCCAGAGGCGCCCCCATGGGCGGCGGGAAGAAGAGGACGGAGCCGAACAGTAAATAGGACTTCATTTCCCTCCCCCGCGGCCACCGCCGCCTACTCGGGCAGCGGAGGGCAGAGGGCGGGGTCCTCCAGGCCCAGGGCGGGCTCCATGGGCAGGGCGACCAGGCCCCGGTCCTCGGGGCCGAGCTCCAGGTTGGAGTCCATGAGGTGGGACTCCACGTGCACCGTCTGCAGGTTCAGGTGGTCCTCCTGCACCAGACTGCGCGACAGGGGGCCTGTCAGGGACCCCCCCCAACCCCCTGGCCCCCTGCCCCAGCCCTGAGCAGGAAGCAGGGCACGCTCACCCATGGGCACCTCCAGCCTCACTCACCTGCTGTCCATGGTTTCGGCGCACGTCTCACTGGTGGGGGGGGGACAAAGGCGGGTGTGACTCCTCGGACAGGCTGGACTCCAGGAGCCCGAGGCCCCCCACATCTCCCCCAGCCCCCCCGTCTGGGTACGCTGGGCCCAGCCCCTGTGGCATCCCGTCCTTCCTGGGGGCCTCTGCGGGCGGGACCCGGGACCCAGGGCAGGCAGGGGCCCTCCCCCGTCCCCCGGCCGCGGGGCGCACGCACCCCTTGGCTCGCATGACGCCCACCACCACGATGACCAGGGCGAAGAAGCAGCTGGCGCTGATGCCCACCAGCACCACCAGCAGCGCGATGAGGGCCTCACGGCTGAGGCCCAGGCCGCAGTCACAGTGCTTCCCGGCTGCGGAGACAGGCCGGGCACGGTCAGCCCCCCCGCGAGGACCCTGCCACCCCCACCCCAGACACTGGCGGGCGGGACGAGGAGGGGCCCGGCGAGGCCGGCGCTGGACGAGGGGCAGCACCTGCGGCCGGGATCAGAAGGGACAAGCATGTCAGGCCCAGGGGGCTGCCCAGCAGGCAGGCGTCGGGCTGCGGCCAGCAGGCCATGTCCAGCCTCCGGCCGACCACTCGCCTCTGGACGGAACTCCGGGCGGCACTGACCTCACAGTGGGCCCTGAGGCGGGGGTGGGGGCAGGGCTCGGCTGGAGCCTCACTCGCCCTTGGGTAGGGGGGTGGGGTGGGGTAGGGAGGGTGGACGGGCCTGGGGCAGATCCCAGGCGGAGGAGACCTCAGAGGCGGGGCGTGGGGAGGGACCGGAGCCCTGCATGGGAAAGGGGGAGGGGCAGGCCCTGCCATGGACCCGGTTCCCCAGACTCGGGCGGCTCATCCCGGATCCCACATCGCTCCCAGGAGCTTCTCTTAGAGGAGGACGGCTGCCGCTTAGGTGTAGCAGGGCAGGATGAGCAGGGGCCAGGATGGCCAGGGAGTGGCCCTGTGCCCACTGCCCTGGCACTGGCTGTTTGGGGAGGGTCCAGCCCATACCTCAGTGAGACCCAGGTTTGGAGGGCCCCCAGGGGGTCCCCAATCACCCAGAGGAAGCCGGAGGCTCAGAAATGGCTGCAGGCAGTGTCCTGGGTTCAGGCTTAAACCCCTTGGGGCTGCCTGCCCCTTAGAGGGTCTGGTCTCTGCCAGCCCCCTACAGCCCTGGCGAGCACTGCCCAGGGCACTTGCCTGCAGGCTGGCATGGTCAGGGTTCACCTTGGCCTCCTTCCCACCTGCCTACACTGGCCCCTCCGCCAACACCCAGGCAGCAAGAGGAAGTGCCTGCCCCACAGGGGACCCATGGGCTGGGGAGGGAAGCACGGCTGGGTTCCAGCTGGCCCCAGGTCATTGGCACCGCCCTGACCCGACACAGGCGCTCCCCCTCTGGTGGGGCCCTGGGGACCTCCTGGCAGCTCCCGACACCTCTCCACCTGCTGAGCGACGCCGTGACTTGAGACACAGGGTCACCGCACTCAGCACAGGCACAGGGCAGGTGTGCCGGTGGCCCATGCCGGGCTGGCACTGCCACCGGCCAGGCTGGTCTGGCAGGTTTGCATCCTGGTTAGGGTGACAAAGGCACCCAGTTCAGTGCCAAGCAGGTGCTGTATGGGGATTCTCGGCCCCTGGGGCCTCGGAGTGGGAAGCCCTCTGCTGACCGCAGCTCAACAGCTCCGCCCCCCCAACCCCTCAACCGCACAGGCACGGCTGCTGCCTGACAGCTCCAAGGCGGGAGCTCTGGGCCCAAGCCTGCCCTGCCCCGTGAGCCTGTGGCAGGCGGAGGGTCCTGAGTTGGAACTGCCACTGGGCCCAGTGGAAGCCGGCCATGTGCAGAAGCGGGGAGGGCGCTGGGAAGGGGTCTGGGGACCCACGGGGTGTCTGGGCAGTGGCGGCTCCAGGCTGGGACAGTGGGCGCACTTGATCTGAAGGGACTTTGTTGCCTGTGGGGCAGTGCCAGGCTCCAGCGGGTCCTGCCTGAGGTCTTGGCACCGGAGGCTGTGCCCAGAGCAGCTGAGGCCGGGCCTGGCCTGTCTGCACCCAGGCTCCTGTGAGTGGCACTGTGCTGGGCCCAGGTGCGCCGCTGGCCTTGAGGGTAAGATGGGGACAAAGGCTGTACCCTGTCAGCAGGGATGCTCGGCCACCTGCCGCCTAATGGTCCGCTCCTCCCGCAGTGGCCCTGACTCTTGGCGCAGCGCTTGGGGGGGACCCTCAGGCCGGGCGGAAGGCCAGAGTGAGGCTGGAGCTGGAGGCCTGGTGGGTGGGGTGGCTGACGCTCCGAGGTGGGCATGCTTCCTCCCTCCCTCCCCTGCCCCCGGAGCTGGGCCTGCCCAGTGGAGCGTAGAAGTGTCCAGGTCACGAGGGCCCACAAAGCCAGCGGCGCAGGGAAGGATGAAGCACCAGCTGCTTTACTCTGTACGTTGGGGACAGGCAGGGATGGGGACAGGTCACGGGGTGTGGGGGGACCAGCAGGGGCGGGGGGCCGGGCAGGGGGCCGCAGTCCATCCCAAGGCCGGGGCGGGGCCGGGGCGTCAGCTGCAGCTCTTGGGCAGGCGGTAGACGCCGGCGGCGAAGACCAGCTGCTGGTCGCGCACCTTCTTCTGCAGGAAGGCCTGCAGCTCCTGCAGGTCGATCTCGGCCAGCGCGGGCCCGGTCACCACGAACATGCGCAGCATGCTGTAGATGCGCTCCAGCGACAGGCTCTCCAGGTTGGTCAGCATGGCCTGGATGTACGTCCAGAAGAGCTGGGGACAGACAGCGCGGCGTCAGCCGGCCACCTCGGCCCGGCCCGGCCCGCCGCCGCCCCCGCTGCCCCCGCCGGCCCGCGGCCACGCACCAGCAGCTCCTCCTCCTTCTGGTCGGCCTGCGAGGCCATGCCCGAGTCGCTCTCGTCGTCGCTGTCGATGAGCACCATGTTGTCGCGGTCCTGCGGCCGCTCCTCCTCCACCACCGAGAAGGTGCCGGCCGGCTCCTCCCGCAGCACACCCTGCTGCAGCCACACCGCCATGCGCCTGCGCAGCAGCGCCACCGGCATCTTCACCGCCTTGCTCAGCGCCTCCAGGGTCCAGCTGGCTGAGGGCGGGCGGCCAGGCACGGTGGGCGGGCGGGCGGGGGGGGCCGGACCCCTCCTCTGCCCGGCACCCCCAGGCCCCGCGGGGAAGGGGCTGCCCAAACCCTGCCCACCCTCCCGAGGTGCGGCGCTCACCTTGGTCCTGGAAGTACAGCAAGACCACGGCCTGCACGGGGGTCACGGCCACGGACAGCGTGCGGTCGGCCAGCTCCACGTCCATGGTCACCAGGCCCAGGGTGTGCTTCCAGCTGAGGGTGCGCATGGCCTGCGGAGGGTGGGGTGAGCACCTGGCCCAGCGCAGAGAGAGGCCTGACCCGCGCCCGCCCCCGGCAGCCTGCCAGGCGGGGAGCACAGGCAGGCCGGGCTCTGGGACCCCCTCTAAGTGAGCATCCGCCATGGACACTGCTGAGGCCGAGCTGGGTGTCGGGGGGCTTCACCCCAGGATCCAACTGAGCCTCAGGCCGCGGCACGGGCCACTGGCTAAGACAAGCTCATCTTGGGGAGCCCGGGCCTCATGTGACACGACCAGTGTCCTCGTAAGAGGGAGGACGCACGGGTCGAACACAGGAAAGCCATGTGAAGATGGTGACTCTCAGGCCGGGAAGCAGCAGGGCCAGCCAGCCTGACTCCCAGGGCCCTGACGCTCGGGTCCCCCGGTACCTAGACCACCCCCTGCTGTAGGCCCCCTGGTCCGGGCCTTTGCTGAGGCAGCCACAGGGACAGGTTAGGGTCCGGGAAGGGGTGCTGCTCTAGCCATGGGGACGGTGGATGATGGAGTTTCATCTGCATGGACTGCCTGAAGGGACAGGTGCCCGGCACATGGCCAGTGAAGGCCGCCGTGAGCCTGTGGGGCGAGGCCCACGCCCTGGAGCACGGAGGAGAGGTGGCGGGACCTGGCTGGTGGCGCCGGGTGGGAGCGGACCTGCAGGTGCTGAGCTTGGAGGCCGAGATCGACTCCCAGGCCGAGGGCGGGAGGTACAGCCTGGCCTCTTGTGTAAGAGGAAAACTGGCCCGGGTGCCACGGGCAAGGTGCTCCTGTGAGCTGCAGACAGCCAGAGCGGGGCCCGGGCTGGGCTGTGCAGGTGGAAGCCACCAGCCAGCCAGCCAGACGTGAGGGCACCGCCTCTGGCGTGGACGCCCTGTGCGGAGCGCACAGGTGCTGAGAGTTTGCTCCCTGGGGAAAGGCTGCCTGGACTGAAGGGGAGACAGCGGACCAGTGCTCGGCGGGAGAGGCAGGGGCCCCCGCAAGCCGAGGACGGCACCCCACCGTTAGCCTGGAGCCTCAGAACCGGGCGTCAGACATCCATCTCCTCCGTCAGAACGAGGGCAGGCGCCCACCTTCCCGTGGGGCGGGGCGCGGGGCAGGCTGCTCCTATGCGGCCAGGGCTCCGGGGGGAGAGGAGCTGCCCAGCCCGGCCTCTCCTGGCTCAGGTGAAAGCTGATGCTGAGAGCGGGCTCGGAGCTGGTGCTGAGTGGGAGCTGGAGGAGGGGAGACTTTGGGGGGGCTGCATGTGAGCGAGGCATGCGTTTAGGGCCCCAAGGGTAGAATTAGGGGTGGAACTGGGATCCCTGAGATGGGACGTCCTGACCCCCGTGCCTCAGGAGGCACTGCACTGGGGATGGGGCCATCATAGACGCAGCGAGGGTGTCGTCCTCAGCAGTGCCTGGGGTCCTCAGAGGGCGATGGGCCCCGGGCTGGGAGAAGCCGTGCTCCGCGTGGACCCTGGCTTCGGACCCCCAGGACCCAGAACGCGGGCAACCATCCTGCTGTCGAGGCCCCGTCGGTGGTGGTGGCAGGGCCGCTCTGGGCCGTCCCCCGTCCCCCCCACAGCCAGAGCGGGTGACAGCATACCTTCAGCTTCTCGTACTTCCTGCAGTAGACCTCCAGGGCCTCCCGGATGTCCTCGGGCACCTCCAGCTTCTCGTCCTTGAAGGGCGGCCAGAACTCGCTGGACAGGATGACGGCGTAGACCCCGAAGGGCGGCTGCTCCTCCAGGGGCCGCTTCTCGTCCTCCTCGCGGATGTTGGCGTTGATGCGGCGGGAGTCGGCCATGTCCTGGGGGGGGGTGGGGGGAGGGTTTCCCCAAGGGCGGGGGGGGGGGAGGGGAGGCGGAGGGGGGGCCACGGCGCCCACCTTCAGCATGACCTCGCAGAAGTGCATGGGGGCCTCGCCGAACCGCAGCTTCAGCAGCTCCACGTTGCGGATCTCCCTAGGAGGCGGCGGCTCAGGGCGGCGCCCAACGGCCCCACGGCAGGGCCACACCCGGGCCTCCCGGGCAGCCCCTGGCTGGGGACCCAGGTCAGCCTGGCCACACACTGGGGCCACCCACCCGAGGGTCCTGCGCCCACAGCGCCTGGCGCCTCACCGCTCGGGGCTGAAGCTGAACTGGTGCAGCAGGCGGTCGGCCAGCAGCGAGCGGTACTCGTTGATGAACAGATCCTTGCTGCCGTAGATGCTGACCAGCAGGCTGATGATGTCCGAGGAGCGCCGCTTGGAGCTGGACTTCCCTGCGGACGTGGGGAGGGTCACTGCTGGCACCACAGGGACGGCAGGCCCACCGGCCTCTGACCCTCCCCCCCGGTCCAGCTGGAGGGCTGGGGGCGGACCTGGGTCAGCGTCCACAGGGTCGGGGACCCAGTCCTCAGGCTCCCCGGAGTCGTCCTCGCTGTCCTGGCCCGTCTCCAGGCTCGCCGGGTCCGTCTTGGACAGCTCGACGGCCAGGTCTCCGGTCCCGTCCGAGTCCCCCGTCAGCCCGGCCACGATCTGCCGCACCGTGTCCTCCCGAGTCCTGCCGGGGCGCACGGGCCTCAGAGCCGCACACCTGCACCTCCCCCGGGTCATTCCTCCCTCACTCCCTCCCATAGCCAGTCCTCCCGAAGGTCAAAGACGAGCATCGGGCCTCGACTCACACAATAAAACAGGTAAAGGAAAACGAACGGCAACTGTGGAGCAGCAGGAGCGGGACGGCCAAGAGACGGGGCCAGCCCTTCCTGGCGGAGCCCGCTGGCACGAGTCAGGGCGGCTGCAGGCACCCGCAGCCTCAGCCAGCCCCGCTCAGGCCTCTCCTGAGTCTGACCCCTGAGGGCCGGCTGTGCCGTCAGCCTGGGGCCTGGCAGCCGAGGCGCCTCTTACGCTGGAACGGGTGGGGCGGGGTCCCGGGGGCTGGGCTGCAGGAGAGGAGCCGGGGAGCCCAGCGCTCACCTCAGGTAGCGGCGGACGGGCTCGCAGGCCACCTCCAGGATGACCATGGAGGGGTCCAGCACGCGCAGCGCCTTGATGGCCGAGATATAGAGGGTGATGATGTCACACGTGTTGACGCCTACGGCCGGCAGAGGAGGCTGATGGTGACGGCACTCCCAGACCTGAGCACCCCCCGCCCCGTGCCAGGGGCTTGTGCACCACCCTGCCACCAGGCCAACACCAAGGGTCCCCCAAACTGCTCCTCACCTCACCCCCAGGCCCTGCAGGTGGCTGGGAGAGAGGACTCCTCGCCTCGGGTTCTGGACCCGGAGGTCAGCGGGGGTCGGCCCGTACCTGGGTGGAGCAGCCGTGTCTCCAGGGCGGCCTTGAGGGACACGAGCAGCTGCTGCCGCTGGTCAGTCCGCTCCAGGCAGTACTTGAGGTCCTCCACGGCCGGCCGGGAGTCGGGGAAGTCTGCAGGGAGAGGCCGGCCCCGCCCCCACACTCAGACACCCACCCACCGGGCGGCAGGGCCTGGAGGGTGAGCAGCCACGCCCACTGGACACTACGCTTCCCTTACGCCTTCACGTGCCCACAGTCTGACTGTAGCTGCCCTGAGGGCAGAGCACGGGCACCGGAGAGCTGGGCCGGAGCAGGGCTGTGAGGCCAAGGGGGCAGGGATGGCCACCAGAGGCACCGTCCCCACCTCCCTGGCTGGGGAGCCCACCCTGGAGCGGGGAGCCGCGGGGGGTGGGGGCAGCTCTGTTCCAGACAACACAGCCGGCGCCCTCACCACCCTCACACCCTCGGAGCGGCAGGCTGGGGGGGCGGGGGGGAGCGCCTACCTCGGATGATGCTGAAGAGCTCCTCGATGCGCAGGCCCGCGTAGGTGCGGTAGAAGAACCTCTGCGCGTGGCAGCGCCAGCGGCGCAGCGTGGGGCCGACCTCGGGGGACGCGGGCCGGGCGGGGCCGTCCTGCAGGAACACCTTGCCCAGCCAGCCGACCACCCGCTCGATCCACTGCGGGGAGAGCACGTGTGGGCCGGGGCCCGGAACAGAGGCGGACAGGCTGCGCCCACAGCACCCGTCGTCCGGGCCCTGGGCGGCGTAGGCCACCATCCACGCACCCCCTGCCCCTTCCACACGCAGCAGCGGCTGGACGAGGGCATGGAGCACGGGCCCCTCCCACCTGAGAGGACAGACGCAGGCCCAGCGGGGACCACACAGCCAGCTCCTCGTGCAGCTGCTCAAGGCGCAGTGAGCGTTTCTGAGCGTGAGCAGTACACACACCAGAGATCCCGCACACAGCCCAGGACACACACCCCATCCCCAGACGCCCAACCCCGAGAAGACCTCCTGACCCCACCTGGGCAGCACGGCTTCCGAGCCAGGCCCCAGGCCACGCCCACTCAGACCGCTGCTGTGGGGACACCTGCTTTGACAGCCCCCCCACCTGACCCTGGGCACCCACAGGAGTGTCACTAGGACACCGTGGGCAGGACAACTAGGAAGTGGGAGCAGCTGGGTGACCTCACGGTTGGTCCCGGCTCCTCCGTGAAACCCAGAGCAGAGCCCAGGACCAAACCCCAATCATGTGGGCGCCCGGAGGCCCCTCACCCGGGCTCTGCCTGCAGCCGCACGACTCACACCGACCGGCTGCGCCTGCTGTCGCCCAGGCGTCCGTGAGGACTGCCTCCACGTGGCACCAGGACAGCTAAGCGAGGCCGGTCCACCAGGTGCCCCCGCTCCGGCAGCGTGCCCGGTTTGCCAGGAACCCCTTCTCCGGCCCCGGGGAGGGGTGGGGGGGGACCGTCACCTTGTGGAACTCGCGCAGGAAGGAGCGCTCGTACTCGCCCCGGCAGCGGTCCTCCATCCTCTCCCGGGTCACCTGGTGCAGCGTGATGGTCACGGCCTCGGCACTGACCCGCTCCAGCAGACTGAGCCTGTGCCTGCAGGAGAGCCCTGCCCGTGGAGCACGCAGAGCACGCGCACGCCCCGCCCCCAGCCCCCGCCGCCCCACGACCCTCCTGGCAGGGCACCGCCCCGCTGTGCCCAGGGATGCTGGGAGGACGGAGCACCGGCCCCCCACCCTCCCCGGCTGGGACACTGACCCTCCCGTGCCAACAGCACGTGTGGCTCTCAGGGTGAAAACCTCATCTCCCAGAAACGGCCACCACCACGGCCACGGACAGAGGCCACTGCTGCTGGCCTTTAGCCCAAAGCCCAAAGGGACCCGTGAAGAGAGGACAAGGACTGCTTCTGTGCGAGGTCACCTGGACGGATCCCTAGGCCCCTGACACCTGCCGGCACAGGGCCCGCCCTCGGTCCCGCTACAAGACCCTGCCTAATGGCCACCCAGCTGCCACCTCATTGACCGGCACGAAATCGCCCTGCGTGGCCACAGAGGTGGCGGGCCATACGACAGGCCCTGTCTCCAATCACAAGGTATCTCCTCCTCAGAGGATCGGAGAGGCACCAGCTCAGCCAGCCTGCGGCCTACCTCCAACAGAGAATCAGCAGCAAGCCAACCTCTCGCAGCTACAGGTACAGGTAGGCTGCACACTCCCTCCCCCGGAGCCCACAAAAGGCAGAGCCGGGCTCCGCAGGGCGTCTGGAATCCTGCAGACCCACTCAAGCACAGCGGGGAGCCCGGGCTGGCGTGGATGACCGAGAGAGACGCCCTTGTCCAGGGCAAAGGATGTTACATTCACAGCTCAAGGATCCTGGCAGCCAGTGGTTCTCCACCTTTCTAATGCCTCGACCATTTAATACAGTTCCTCGTGTTGTGGTGAATCGTCATGTAAATATCTGTGTTTTCTGAGGGTCTTAGGCGACCCTGCTAGCGGTTCTCCACCTGTGGGTCGCTGCTGTAGAGCCTGAGACCATCAGAAAACAGGTCGCACTGAAGCCGGTGTGGCTCGGTGGATAGAGCGTCGGCCTGCGGACTGAAAGGTCCCAGGTTCGATTCCGGTCGGGGGCATGTACCTTGCTTGCGGGCACATCTCCACAGTGGGGCGTGCAGGAGGCGGCTGATCGATGTCTCTCTCTCATCGATGTTTCTGACTTTCTCTCCCTTCCTCTCTGTAAAAAACCAATAAAAATATTAAAAAAAGAAAGAAAAAGAAAACAGGTCGCGACACACAGGTTGAGAACCGCTGCTGGCAGCCCTCCCTCAGCCGTGGCCATGGCTGTCAGGACAGAGGGCACCGACCCCGGCCAGCCCGCCAGCTCTCTGCAGAGAGAGAGGCCGGCGGGGACCCAGGGGGAGCCAGCGGGAGTCGGGGGGAAACTGGCGGCGCGAGTACTCACAGGACCTGGCTGAGCTGGTGGAACTGCTCCAGGGCCTGCCGGCACCAGCACTGCTGCTTGTCACCGCCGCACCCGGCGCACAGCGGGCTCTGCAGGAGCCGGTAGTACCGGCGGCGGGCGTACCGGCTGTCCAAGTCCCCCTCCAGCTCTGGGTCCGTGCCCCCTTCCCCTTTCCTCTTGCTCTGCATGTACACCCTCAGGAAGCGCCCGTACAGGCGCTGGACCATCTCCTGGAAGGCCCGGGGCGTGGAGAAGAACAGGACGCCCCGCAGCGTGGTGTGGACCTTGTCCCGCAGCCCCTGGGCGCCGGTGCCCATCAGCAAGCCCAGGCGGGTCCACTTCTCCAGCAGCTCCAGGCTGCGCAGGTACGGGTCCAGGCGGCTCTCCAGCAGCCCGAACGCGTCCAGCAGCAGCAGCAGGCACTGCGGCTCGTCCGCCGCCGCCGCCGCCGCCGCGCAGCTCTCGCGCTGGCAGACGGCGTTCCAGAACTCGGGCGAGATGTGGGCCTGCAGGTCGTTCTGCAGCACCTCGACGAACCACTCCTCCAGGACCGAGTGCAGCCCGTGGGCCCGCAGCACCTCCACCGCCGCGCGCAGCTCCTCCTCCTTGGGCGGCACCGCGCCGCTGGTCCGCGAGGACGCCTGCCAGGCAGCGGGCGTGAGCGCGTGGGCGCGGCGCGCACCGGGGACGGGTGCAGGGGGGGGGGGGGCAGGCGGGGAAGGGACGCGGCGAGCGTTGCCGGGGAAACCGAACCGGGCGGGACGGCGGGGGAAGGCGCGCCGGGACCCGAGGGCGCAGGCGCCGCGCAGCGCGAAGGGACCGGGAACCCCCGCGCGTCCTCACCAGCCCCAGCGCGGCCGGCGGCACCAGCCCGGTGCTCACGGTGTGCCAGGCCCCGCGCAGCTCCAGGGCCGGCCCGGGGAGCCCCTCCGCCGCCGCCGCCGCCGCCGCCGCCGCCGCCGCCATCTGCGCCCGCTGCCTCCCCGAGCCGCCGGGCGCCGCGCGCGGTGATGACGCAAGCGCGCGGCGACGGCGACGCGCATCGGCGGCGCGCGGAGATGACGTATCAGGCGGCGCGCGCGGCGATGACGCACGCGGCGGCGCGCGGCGGTGACGTATCGGCGCGTGGTGATTACGTAGCACGCGGCGGCGCGCGGCGATGACGCAGAAGGCGGCGCGCGGCGGTGACGTGGCAGGCGGGCGCCGGGCAGTGCGCAGGCGGGGCGCGGAGGGGCGCGGAGCGGAGCGGCGCGGCGCGGCCGTTGGGGCTGCGGGCGGCGGGCCGGCGGCGGCGGCGGCGGCGACATGACCCAGCAGGGCGCGGCGCTGCAGAACTACAACAACGAGCTGGTCAAGTGTGAGCGGCCGCGCGTCGCCCCGGGGCCGGCGGGAGGGCGCAGGGGGCGGGGGGTGCCGGCTCGCAGGCCCGGGCGGCGCGGGGGCCGTTGGGATCTGGCCCCGGGCACCGCCGTGCTGGGCCTCTGCGGGGCGAGCCCAAACGAAGGGCTCGGCGAGCACGTGCTGCCTCCAGGCCCTGCGCCCGGGGGTGGGTGCGGTGCCCCGGGAGGGAGGACACCCTGGCGTGGCTGGTGGCAGGTGGCCCCGCCGCCCCGGGCCGCCCATCACCACCTCCCTGGTGTCCTCCGAAGCAGAGGCGGGCGTGGGGGCCCAGAGCGGGAGGGATGTGCGCGCCCCCCCATGCCGCGCGCCCCCAGCCTGCCTGCCCCCTCCGCGCGCCCCCAGGCATCGAGGAGCTGTGCCAGAAGCGGGAGGAGCTGTGCCGGCAGATCCAGCAGGAGGAGGAGGAGAAGCAGCGGCTGCAGAACGAGGTGAGGCAGCTGACGGAGAAGCTGGCCCGCGTCAACGAGAACCTGGCGCGCAAGATCGCCTCCCGGAATGAGTTCGACCGGACCATCGCGGAGACGGAGGCCGCCTACCTCAAGGTGGGGCGGGCTCTCGGGCCTGGGCGCCCCACACACACACCCCCCTGCAGGACTGTGGCATGGCCAGGCCCGCGGGGGTGGAGTGGAGGGACGGTGTGGCTGTCCCTGGAGCCTGGTGTGTCCCGGGTTCCGTCCTGAGCGTGTGCTCGGTCCTTGAGCAGCGGGAGTGGCAGCAGGGGCGGGCGCTCAGCCGGCTTCCTGGGTGGGTGAGGAGAAGGGGCTTTGGGCTCGGCTCAGGGGTGGGAGGGGGAGGGCTGCCCACCCTCCTGCTTTCCTCTCCAGGGCTCCCTCTGGGCTGCTCCTGCCCCCCAGCCCGGCCCTGGGGGGACTCGGCGGTGGGGGCTTCCAGCGGGACCGTCGTGTGTGTCTGTCCCCAGATCCTGGAGAGCTCGCAGACTCTGCTCAGCGTCCTGAAGAGGGAGGCGGGCAACCTGACCAAGGCCACGGCCTCGGAGCAGAAGAGCAGTGCCGGCAAGGACAGCTGACGCCTGCGGGTGGCCGGGTGGCTGGCCGGCCGGGCGCCTCCCTTGCTTCCTCCACGGGCCCACCCCCAGCGAGTCCGCCTGCCGTGCGCCTTGTTCCTGGGTGCGACTGCCTTCCCGTGGAGCCCCCGCCTTCACTGCACCGGGGGGCAGCCTCCCAGGTGGGGGGGGTCCTGTCCATGCACTCACTCAGGCAGTGGGGGTGTGGGCTCTGGGTCAGCTCTGTTCGGGGCCTGTCTGAAGCCCCATACCCCCCCCCCAGACTGCAGGACGGCCCTGCTTCTAGTTGCCATCTCGGGGTTCCTCACACTCCTCAGCCAGCAGGTGTCCAGGGGAGGCAAGCAGGCAGGGGCCTCCTTCACCTCAGAGCCTGCCCGAGTGGCCTGTGACTGTCAATAAAGGTTGTCTTTATAAAGACCCGCGCCTCCCTGCTGCCTGTGTCCCCTTAGGAGAGGGGCTCCTCGGGGTGGGGGTGGGGCGTGAGGGGGATCTCTGCTCTGGGAGACAGAGCTGAGGGTGTCCTAAGCATCTCCTGTGATCATCAAACCCCGCCCCCCTCACTCCTGGCCCTTCACCTGCCTCCAGCACACGCAGCCTGTCCTCCCTGAGGACTCTGCCTGCTGGTGCTGGTCCCGGCCACCCGCCCGCCCCCCCCCCCCCCCCCCCATGTCCACAAGAGGTCCTGGACTCCAGTCCGCAGCAAGGGCTGTGCCTCAGCTCCATGACTCCAGGTCCCGCTCAGCCTGACAACATCACTGCCTGCACCTTCCCTGCCACCCACCAGGCAGCCCACGTCCTCTAGGCACATCTCTCAGCCCGTCAGTTCACGCAGCTGCTTTGGGGGAGGGGGAGGGGGAGGTTGGCAGGTTGGTAGGTCGAGAGTCCAGAGACCCCAGGCCTAGCCCTCCCAGGAAAACACTCCTCCCTCCCGAGCCTGGCCTCCCGGGGACAACCTCCCGGTCCATGTGTGGCCTGCAGGTGGCCCTGGCCCAGGACGCAGCTGGGCAGGCAGCTCTGCGTATCCCTCACCTCCCAGGACCCGCTGGGTCCCCCTGCCAGCTGCTAGCACCACCCCACGGGAGCTCCAAGGGTCCATCCCCTGCCCTGGCACAGTCCCAGCCCAGGGGCCAGTGCTGGTGGGAGGGGCGCTCCAGGATGAGGCATGCACAGAGGTCCCTCTCCTGGGCAAGAGGGTGGCAGGGAGGGCAACAGGCTGTGGGGCGTGAGAAGCAGCACTGCGAGGTATGGGGGTGCCCCCCCCCAGGCACAGAGGTCTAAGCTGGGCCCCATCACACCCTATGTGGTCGCCGCCGCTGCCAGCACCTCACTGGAGCCCTGTGCATCCTGCTCAGGCCAAGGACCACGCGAGGAGGCGGCTGGTCCAGTGCTGTTTATTGACTCCGTCAGAGGTAAGAACAGGCTTCCGTTCATCACAAAGGGGCTGAACTCAGACACGGGGGTGCAGGGGGCTGAGGGGACCTGTAGTCCTGCAGGGGACAGGCCGCTGAGTCAGTCCTTTGCTCTGGACACACCCAACCGTCACTGGGCATGGCTATCAGCAGAACCCCGCCCCCCAATCATGGCTGCAGAGCGAGAACCCCAGGGAAGGAGTGGCCCCCGGTGGCCCAGGCTCAGGCCCGGAGCAGCAGCATGGTTCTGAGGCCCCAGGAGGGGGCTGGGCTTTGGGGGAGCAGAGCTGGCAGGGCAGAAGGGGGGATGCAGCTTGAGCGTGGAGCCTGGCCATCCTGGGGGGACTGGCGTCAGAAGTACAGGGCTGGCTCGCTGCGGAAGTCCGAGAGGGCGTTGGGGCAGGCGGGGGTGAGCTGAGGGGCGAGAAGGCGGTCATCGGGAGGTGCCCAGGCCTTAGAGACCTCCACCCCATGCGGGGCACCCCCCCCCCGCCCCACTCACCATGACCTCCTTCAGTGAGGGCTCCACCTCGCCCGGGGCCTGGGCCAAAGGCTGCTCCTGCCACTTGCTGAAGGACACAGAGTGCTTCGGCGTGTAGCTGGACAGGCCTGCAGGCCAAGGGCACAGGTGCACATGTGAACGCGTGGGCTGCGGCCCAGGCTGCCGACTGGGCTGTCCACCTGGACAGGCGACTCACCTGAGCTGCCGTCTGGCAGGCGAGGGCTGTCGGGCGCCACGCTGTTCACGAAGGTGGCGCGGGGCAGGAAGAGCGCAAAGGGCTTCTCCACCGCCCCGTTCAAGCCAGAGCCCCCCTCCTCCTCCTCCTCTTCGTCCTCCTCCTCGTCCGCCTCCTCGCCCTCGGCCTCGGCCTGGGCCTCCTGCACCAGGGAGCTCTCGGATGGGTACTCGAACGTGGTGTGCAGGCTCTTGTCATTGAAGGAGATCTTCATCTGGGGGCAGAAGGCACGTCAGCCAGGGCCTGCGCCGGCCACCACCATGCCGGGCCCCATGGCACCCTGACCCCCAGGGGCACAGGGGGGGCTGTCAGACCTGAGCTGGGGAGGACATACCATCGGCCCTTCAGATGCTAAGGGGGGCAGGCTGCCTCTCCTCAGAGAAGACCCTCCACCTGAACTCTGCAGGCCCCCAGGCCCCAGGTCACGTCACCCCAAGTGACACCCCCCCCCTCCCAGGCCCAGGCCCAGGCAGCATCCTCAGGGTCTCCAGAAGCCTCTGAGGCAGCTCCAAGGGTCAGAGAGAACCTCCTCAGGGAGCTGCACTGGGGCCCCGCCTCCTCAGCCCTTAGGAAAGCTCCTGCTGTGGGCTGGGCTCTCCAGAGCCAGTCCGTCGTGTCCAGCTCGCCGTGCCCCTGGCCGGTGCTGCCCACCCAGCTCGGCAGGGACCGCCACTGCTGGGCGAGGGCCGGGCGCCCAGGCCAGGTCCCCAGGGCAGCGTGAGGTGCAGAGCCGGGTGGCGGCCACAGGCCAGCACAGGAAAGCAGCCCCAAGCCCGTCCGTCACCCCATTTCACAGACGGAGGAGGCGCCAGGCAAGGCTGCACCAAGCGCAGGGTCAGCGGCCCTGTCCCCCCGCGGCCTGCCGGCCCTCTCCCTCTCTGCCCCTTCAGACTCGAGAATTCACAACAGGCCGAGAGCCCCCGGGCCTGCTGGGCGGGGTGGGTGTCGGCGGGGTGGGTGGGCCTGTCGGGGGTAATGAATACTCGGCCCCGCGCCCGCAGCAGATGGAGGCAGCCCTGCTGGAGCTCGAAATATTAAACTCCCGGGCACAGGACACCAGCAGCCAGCTCAGGTTCCTCCTCCTCCCCTGGAAGGAGCCGGAGCCGGCTCCCAGCAGAGCCGTGGGGCCCAGGGACAGACAGCGGGCAGGAGGGGCCTCGGGACCCAGGCGGGACGGCCAGCATGCACGACCAGGGTGCGCTCTCTGGCCGCTCCCCACCCCCCCAGCTCTGGACTCCCCACCTCAGCCCATCGCACACAGACACCTGCTGGGCAGGTCCAGGCCGGGCCACCCACAGGCCTGGGGTGGGGGCAGCTGCCCGTCGGGCACAGCCAGGAGCGAGACGGCTGCTGCCGTCCCTGGGAGCCCAGGGCAAGGCCTGGCACAGGGGTGACCGGCAGAGCCCACCGATGTCCACCTACGGCCGGTCAGCTTGGGGGTGGAGCCGCTAGCCCTCCGAGACAGATTCCCTAGGAGGGGCCTCAGGCAGGATGGAGCCCCCCCCTCTGCCCCCAGCCCCACAGGGACCAGGGCTCCCAGTCACCCCCAGGGACACGGCATTGTCTCTGAAGACCCTGAGTCCTCCGGCCCCTCCCCCTGCTGAAGACACAGAAGGGCCAGTGCCAGGCCAGGCCGGATTAGCGTGCCCTCATTAGTCCACATGACTGGCTCCTCGCGGGAGACGGGGGGGCTGGGCGCAGGCGGGCACCAAGCCTGGCACAGCCTGGCCGGGTGGGGGCGGGGCAGTGCTCACAGGCCCCTCCAGTCCCCAGGATCCTCATCAGCCCTGCCCCCGCCTCCCCTGTGGGTGCCCGTCTGCAGGTCACAGGGTGCCCCGTGACTCATACTGGGGGGCCATCCCCAGACGCCAGGCGGGCAGGAGGGCAGTGAGGGGCTGGCACTTGCACACGTCCAGTCACCGGTCTCTGGGGACTTTGCCCGAGGCGCCGCCAGCAGGTGGATCCCGGCTCACGCCCCCTCCCCTCTCACTGGGCCTTTGTGCCCCTGGCCCCGCCCACCCAGGCAAGGCCGCCCCGGACTCTGGGCGGACTGGGCTCAACCAGCCCCGGCTGGGATGAGAGCCCCACCCTCACGCTCCACACACCTGTTGGCCCCCATGCCCCACCCAGCCCAAGCTCTGACCCCCCCCCCACCACCACCAGGCAGACTCCCTGTGGGCAGGGCAGAGGAGGAAGATGAGGAGGAGGAGGAGGAGGAGGAGAAGGAAGCTGAGCAGGGTCCAGACCTGCCCCCCGATTCTGGGTTCTAGGGCGACCTTAGGGGGCAGCTGCAGGA
This sequence comes from Lasiurus cinereus, assembly GCA_011751065.1. NCBI lineage: Eukaryota > Metazoa > Chordata > Mammalia > Chiroptera > Vespertilionidae > Lasiurus > Lasiurus cinereus. Next base: position 23,817 of record JAAGEH010000121.1, read on the forward strand.
AGCTGGGTGGGGTGGGAAGGGCAGACGAGAGGCGAATCCAGGCACGGCAAGACGGTGCGGCCCCACCCTGGCAGGGTGGTGGTGGTGGCGGTACCTTGGGCCACGCCAATGGGTTGGGGTGCTGGGGCCGAGGACCAGCCGGTGAGGGGATGGAGAGAGCAGAGAAGGGAAAGGAGCCACCAGACAGGCAGGAGCCGGGCCCGAGGCCCCTCACAAAGGGAGGCCCAGCCGGATCCCCTGGGAGGCAGGAGTGGAGCGCTCAGGGCAGCCCCACCCAGGGGCCTGGGGCCGAGCAGGGGTGAGGAGGGATGGAGGCTGAGGCAGCCACCCGTGTCCCCCGGTGAGCGACAGAGCGCCTGTGATCCTGCAGAGATAACTAGGTGGGGACTGTGCCCGCCGGGGGGACAGGCCTCCGGTGCCCAGGCGGGCTGGGTGCCCCCACCACCCCGGGGCAGAGCTGGAGCCCGCCGAAGTCACACAAGGGCACAGCACCCTCCGGGGAGGTGCCAGCCAGGGGCAGGCTCCCCGAACCCTGCTGCCCGCCAGCCTCCTGGGAAAGGCACCCCCACCTCCCTCCCTGCCCAGGGGTCAGAGGGTGCGAGGTCAGCCCCACGGTCCTCCGGGCCTGCAGCCCCCGGTGTCCCGGGCAGGGGACGAGGGAGAGGGCAGTGATCGAACCACAGGTTGCCTGGGGTGGTCGAGGGGAGGACAGGCCAGCGGCCCAGGGCCTGGAGGGGCCCCAGGGACCACGGACAGGAGACAGGGGCAGCCCAGGGCTGGTGGGGTGCTCGAGAGGGCTGGGCAGCCTCCCACCCCACCCCCCCCGCTCCCCACCCTCCATTTGGCCCTTCCCGGGCAGGGCAGCGGGTACACCCCAGGCAGGAAGTTGCTGCCAGGCCGCTTGGTCACGCCAGGCACCGTCCATCTGGACCAGGACCCCTCAGCATGGCCCGGAGCCCAGATTGGCTGCCTCTTGATCACTTCTTCCTGCCCTGCTGGCCCTAGGCTCCGGCCCTGCCCGCCCCCACCACGACGGACCCCACAGCTCTGTACCCAGCTGGGGGTGGGGGTGGGGGGTGGGCTGAACAGGCTCTGAGCTGCAGCCTCCCGGCTCCAGGAAGGAGGAGCCGGGCTCGGCACAGCTCGGGGACAGGGACCCCCCCAGGGGCTCCACGACCTCACTGTCACCTCCAGAGCAGGGCGTGTTATCACTTCTAGTGCTCGGGCCTCGAGCGAGGCGTGGAGGTCAAGGGTCAGAAAGCAAAGGAGGGAGGGGCAGACAAGGGCCTGCAAGTCTGTCTGGGGTGGGGCTGGTGGCCATGACTACTGGGTGGATCCGGGGCAACTGAAAGGAGGACAGCAGGGAGGGGCAGAAGGGGGGCGGGGGGCGGATCATGGCCTGTGGCCCCAAAGACAAGGCCGGGCCGGGCCCGGGCACTTGGGGAGCCAGGCGTGGGGGGTGCCTGACCCGGAAGTGGGAGCCGGCTGGAGCGCCGATGCCCTCGCCAGGGGAGGGGAGGATGGCACCAGGAGGAGAGGCGGTGCCAAGGTCACGCGGAGGCAGAAAGTGGAAAGGAAGCCAACGCAGGGGGAGGAGGAGGAGGAGGAGGAGGCATGCCTGGGAAACTGAGGCTGGAGCAGGGTGGCCTCAGGGCCCCAGACCCCCGCAGCCAGGGGCGCGGTCCCGGGAGCCATCACTGGGCCAGCAGTCCCACAGGCAGGGCCTCTCTGCCCGCTGCCGCCTGCCACAGGGTCACGGGAGCTGGCCAGGAATTTGCCTCCGGCCGAGGCAGGTGATACAGTGACCGGAAGAATCTGAGGAACGCGGCCCCGTGCCCGGAGGGCTCCCGGCCACCACCAGGCTTAGGGAGGAGGCTCCCCGCCCCCGGGACCTGCGTCTCTGCCCTCCGCCCCTCCCCCCAACAAGGTGGGGGGTGTCCTCATCTTTCCCCAGCATCACACCCCCCGCTTCCAACGAGGCCTGGCACTCAGGAGTTCTTAAAACCAGAAACACTCTCACCAGACCAGCTCCAACCGAGCGTGGGCTGGGGTGCCTGCTGGGGAGCTGAGCGCCCCCTCAGCTGACTCCTCGCAAATCAGCCCCCTGCCCCTTCCCACCTGGCACCTGCTGCCTGAATCGGCGGGGAGTCCAGGAGGTTGTGCCAGGGCCACCCCGCCGTTACCTGCTGGCCAGGAGGAGCCACAGGCTCACAGTTTTCTCCCAACGACCCCAGGGAGACCGCCCTGCCCAGCCAGCCCTTCCCGGCAAAGCCTCAAAGCCCACAGCCGCGGGCTGGGCCGCCCTCCACCCCAGCCTCTCCAGGCCGAGCAGCCGGCGGTGCCCACAGCCCCCCGGTTTCTCGGGGCCCCCCCGGGGGCCCCCCCCGGGGCACCCCCCCCCCCCCCCCGTCCTCCTCTTCTACTCTCCATGGAAGCAGCAGCCCCCTCCCAGGCCAGGTATCCTCCTGGCCGGTGACCCTGACCCCCACCCCGCACCCACCACCTCACCTTCTTTCTCGAGGAGCCGGCCTTGGTGAGGCAGGACTTCTGCAGGGCCAGGTAGCCGCCGATCACCTCGATCTCGTGCACGGTGGGGTAGCGCTTCTTCAGGGCGTTGGGGGGCTCGGCCAGGCAGTCCGCCTCCAGGGCCCCGGGCTCCCCGTTGGCCTGCAGCGCCCCCGGCTTCCGCTTGGGCACCACAGTGAAGGTGTTGCCGGCGGCAGCGGCGGCGTGGAGCAGGCGCTCGGAGGGGTGGTGGTGCCGGGCAGGCAGTTTGGCTTCTTGGGGGACCTCGTCCTCCGAGTCCACCTCGTCGATGAAGGTGACGGGCAGGCCCGGCCTGCCGGGCTCCCCGCCGTTCTTGGCCGGGCCGGGGACCCCGAAGCCCTGGGAAGGCTCGGCTTCGGCGGCGGCGGCGGCCGGGAGGGACGGGGACGGCGGCGGCGAGCACGGCCGCGGCCACCTGGCAGCCGGGTCCACGGGGGCAGTGGCTGGCCGGGGGCAGGCCCGCTCCGGGGCCCTCCAGGGCCTCCTCTCTGGGACGGGTGCACGACCGTCGGCTCCAGACCCCGGCTGGGCTGCTCCTCCTCCTCCTCCACGCTGCCCGGCCGGCCTCCCGGTGCTGGTGCTGGTGGAGGTGCTGGAGGTGGCGGCCGCGGCCGGACGCTTGGGGATGAACACGAACGAGTGGCGGGAGTTCACGCGCAGGCTGGCCAGCGCCCGGGCCCGCAGGTCCCCCGCGGGGATCGCCTCCAGGTCCGGCTTGCAGGCCGGCCGGATCTCGAAGGAGTCGTTGGCGCTGGTGGCCGCGGACACCCAGCGGCGCTGGCTGGGGGTGGCACTGGCAGGGCTGGGCCGGGGCGAGGCCGGGGCCGAGGCGGCCGGGGCCGGGGCCGAGGCCGCCGTGGTGGCACTGGGGGTCCCGGGGCTGGCGGGCGGGGTGGCGGGGGGCTCCCCGGACCCCACCTTTGGCTGGACGGCGGCGGCGGGGCCCCGGCTGGAGCCCGCCGGACCGTTGGCGGCGCCGGCCGGGGCCGCGGGCCCGTTGGGGAGGAGCGGGCGGTGCAGCAGGCCCCGCGGGTGGACGGTGAAGGAGTTGTGGCCCGTCTTCTGCACGAAGTCGCTGCGCCGGGCTCCGGGTCCGAGGCAGCGCCGCTCAGGCTCCGGGCAGGCGGGGCCGAGGGGCGCCGGCGGCGGCTGCTGCTGCTGCTG
>JAAGEH010000121.1:31535-59981 GCA_011751065.1 Lasiurus cinereus
TTATCCCCCCACCCCGCCGCTGCTGCGAGGCTCAGTTGACCCGGCAGGCGCGGATCATGAGCAGCTGCAGGAGGATGAAGACGGGCGAGGTGATGAGGCCGAACCAGAGCTCCCGCGCCTGCTCCACCAGCTTCTGGCACAGCAGCATCTCGAACACGAACTTGAGGCTGAGCACCGTGAGGATCCAGAAGAGGCGGAGCACGGCCAGCCGCTTCTCGCCGTCCTGGAAGAGGCGCACCGACACGATGGCGGTGAAGTAGGCGCTGAGCCCGTCGGCGGCGAACAAGGGCACGAACACGTCCCACCAGGACAGGCCCGGCGCCAGGCCGTCCACGCGCAGCGCCAGCAGCACCGAGAAGGCCAGCAGCGCCAGCAGGTGCACGAAGATCTCGAAGGTGGCGAAGCCCAGCCACTGCACCAGCTCCCGCAGCGAGAAGAGCATCGCGCCCTTCCTCCGCCCGGACCTCGCGGGCGTCCGCCGCGGCTCAACGGCCGGACACGAGCGGCCCCGGCTCCGCCGCCGCCGCCGCCGCTGCGATCCCGGGAACAACGCAGCCCCGGAACCCAGCACAGGCCGCCCGCGGACGCCCGGCCCGCACGGACGCCAGGCCCCGCTGCACGCAGCCCGCGGCCGCGTCACTTCCGGGCGACGCCGGAAGCCGGAAGTGGGAGTGGTTTCTCGGGGCGCCGCGGCGCTCCGAGGCTACCTGGCGGGTCGTGTTCTCCCCGTACAGCCCTGCCTGCCCGCTCCCCCCAAAACCATCGCCGCCGCCGCCGCCGCCGCTGCGATCCCGCGAACAACGCAGCCCCGGAACCCAGCACAGGCCGCCCGCGGACGCCCGGCCCGCACGGACGCCAGGCCCCGCTGCACGCAGCCCGCGGCGCGTCACTTCCGGGCGACGCCGGAAGCCGGAAGTCGGAGTGGTTTCTCGGGGCGCCGGGGCGCTCCGAGGCTACCTGGCGGGTCGCGTTCTCCCCGTACAGCCCCGCCCGCTCCCCCAAAACCATCGCCGATGCCGAGCCCCGGGCTCCTGGTGCTGTTCGGCAGCCAGACGGGCACGGCCGAGGAGGTGGCGGAGCGGCTGGGCCGCGAGGCCCGGCGTCGGCACCTGCGATGCCGGGTGCAAGCCCTGGACTCCTACCCGGTGGTGAGGGCGGCTCCCTGGGGCTCGGCGGGGAGACCGGGCTGCCTGGGGGGGCCCCTACCCCGAGCCCTCGGCCCCGGGGCGCCGCGTCTGGTGGAGGATTTGGGGGGGGGGGACGCGAAAGCCGTGTGGCGACCCAGCGGCGTCTGGAGGAGGAGGAGGAGGAGGATAGGGGGGAGCCCGAGGGGGCAGGGAGGCCGGGGGGAGGCCGAGGGGGGTCTCCCCGCGTTCCTGTGCCCTGCCACCACCCAGGGCGCACACCATCAGGGCTAGGAATGGAGCTATGGAAGCCAGAGACCGCATTCCCACCTTCCTGGGCGTTAGGTTTTATGCCGCCGCAAAGAAAGACCGTGAGTCCAGTTAGAAAACCAGACTCAACAGGCTTTATTGGGGCACACGGGCGGGTTCACCAGCTCGGGAGAGGAGCAGGGGAAGCCGCGCCGCCCTAGGGCAAGAGGCGGGTTTTTTATACCGGCTGGAGCTGGTGGTGGTGGTGGTGAAGATTTCCCGTAGCACCTGTGGTCTGGCCGTTGCGCCGGGGGGCTATCCATGGTGGCTTGGGGCAGAGCTGTTCGCTTAGCAGGAACCTTCCACCGGGGTGAGGCAGGCAGTTCCAGGAGCTGCTTCTCTGGCAAGGTCCGGTCATTAGTTCAGGAGGTGGGGGGGGGGGGTTTCGGCCCCTAGGGCAAGGTACCGGCGGATACCGGACACTGGGGGGGCCAAGCACAAAGCAGAAGCCACAAGGTTTACACAGGCAGGGACGCGCCCTGGCCGGTGCGGCCCCCCCAGTGGATAGAGCATCGGCCTGCGGGCGAAAGGGTCCCGGGTTCGATTCCGGTCAAGGGCGTGTGCCCTTGGTGGCGGGCACCTCCCCCAGCGGCGGGTGTGCAGGAGGCGGCTGGTCGAGGTCTCTCTGTCTCTCTCTCTCATCGATGTTTCTAAGTCTGGATCCATCTACCTTTCTCTCTGTAAAAAAAAAAATCAAGCCGAGACCGGTTTGGCTCAGTGGATAGAGCGCCGGCCTGCGGACTGAGGGGTCCCGGGTTCGGGGCCAGTCAAGGGCATGGACCTTGCTGGCGGGCACATTTCCCATAGGGAGCGTGCAGGAGGCGGCTGATCGCTGTCTCTCTCTCATCGATGTTTCTAACTTTCTATCCCTCTCCCCTTCCTCTCTGTAAAGAAAATCAATAAAATGTATTTTTTAAAAAGTCGATAAAGTATATTTTAAAAAATAAAAAGAAGAACAGGCAGGAACAGCGCCAGGAAGTGCAGAGACCACCCGGGGAAAAGAGCCGGGTGGAGTGGGAGCAGGAGGGAAGGGCTGTCTGTCCCAACCCCGGGCGGGGACAGACAGCCCGAGGCCTTACCCGGGTGTGTGTGTGTGTGTGTGTCTTTTTGTTGAGGTGAATCTGATTCACGAGCCCCTGGTGGTGTTTGTCTGTGCAACTACAGGCCAAGGAGATCCCCCCGACAACATGAAGGTAAGGCTGCCAGAGGCGGCTGCTTGCGCTCAGGGCACAAGGTTGCTGCCCCGGACCCTCACCCCCTTGTCAGCGGGGGGTGGCGGGGATGGGAGTGTCTGAGAGGCACAGTGAGTCCTTGCCCTTTGGCAGTGCTGCACGGCGGCGGCCGGGGCAGCTGTGGGTGCGAGGGGAGCTGGGGGTTCTGGTTTCTCTCCGGGACACCATCACTCCCTCTCCCGCTGCTCTGGGGCGGGTCTGACTCTTTGTCTGGGTCTTAACGTGGATTTCAAAACGGGCCGGCCTTCCGGGAACATCCCCCGTTCTCTCACCGTCGTCGTTGGGGCACATGTCCCGGTTCAGGCCTGATCCGGGGCCGGGCACTGAGCTGTGCGGCCGGTGGCCATGTGGCCACCCTCAGGGAGCCCACCGGGAAGCGGTGACCGTGCCAGGAAGTCCATGCCGCTGGGGAACGTGCCGGACGCTGTGGGCCGTAGGTGAAGTTCTGAGGATAAGGGGGGTGCTACCCAGGCCCCAGGAGAGGGCGAGCAGCCGGTGGTGCAAAGGAGAAAGACAGCCCGCGCTCCGGGAAGAGGGAAAAGGGGTTCGGGGTGACAGGGCCAAGGCTCGTGTGTTGGGGGAGGAGGGAGCAGAGTGAGGAAGCCAGGCCCGGCCCAGAAGCGGTGAGGCAGGGGGACGGGCAGGGAAGGGCTATGGGCCTCACAGGGTGCCAGTCACATTCACGTTCTAGGGGAGGGGCGGAGGGGGGGAGGGCAGGCTGTAGGAGAGCCAGGACCGTGCGGGGGTGGGGAGAGACTAACAGTGGAGGCGTCCCAGAGACGCGGAGGAAGACTCAACGGGACACAGAATCAAATGGCTTCCGAAGACGAGAAAGAAGGTGGTGGGATCAAGACAGGGGTTCGGGGCTCAGGTACCAAGATGGATAGATGGTAGTGGCACGTAGGGAGGTAGACCAGTGAGGGCCCCGTGCCTGGGACCGTCCAGGTCAGTGGTTCTCAACCTGTGGGTCGCGACCCCTTTGGGGGGTCTAACGACCCTTTCACAGGGGTCACCTAAGACCATCGGAAAATGCAGATATTGACATCACGATGCATCGCAGTAACAACATTTCATGGTTGGGGGTCACCACCCCATGAGGACCTGTATGCAAGGGTCGAGGCCTGAGGAAGGTTGAGAGCCACTGGTCCAGGTGGAGATGTGAGATGGCTCTGGGGCTCCAACCAGGGTCCTGGGTGGAGGCAGGTGTTGGAGAGGCCATAGTGGGAAGCTGAGGAAGGAAGCTCTCTCCCCTGCCCCAGCCCAGGACAGGCTCTGAGGGCAGGACCCTGTCCCCGGCAGCAAGGAGAGGGAGTGCACCATCTCCACGCCCAAGGGCGGGAGGGGCCTTCAGAGGAAGGTGTCTGCTCAGAGCTGCAGGGACATGAAGTGAGATAAGGCTGGAGGCATCCCTGGGGCTTATCAGCAAAGGGAACGGTGACCTTGGGGGGAGCCCTTTCAGAGGCTCTCGGGGAGAGAGGCTGGGTTAGAGGGTCACAGGCAGCTAACGAGGGAGGGAGGGTAGTCTTTGAGGAACATCTTCGTTAACCCAGAAAGAGACTCTGCGGGGGGGGGGGGGGTCTCTGGTACCCCAGCACAGGGTCTCCTCAGACAGGACAGAAGGCAGGTTGGCGGGGGTCAAAGGCAGGAGGTGTGGGAGACGGAGGGCCTAGATGGGAGGGGTGGGTGCCCTCCATCAGCCGGCTGGGCGGTCGCGGCAGAGGCGCGGGCTCGGCGTCGGAAGCCCAGAGCACGAGGGTGACGAGCCTGCTGGGTCGAGGGTGGGTGTGAGGCCAGCCCAGTGCAGGGCTCTGCACCCCACGGAGAGGGTGGAGGGGGGCCTCCCCAACCTCGGCAGGGACTGGAGGCCTCAGAGCATCAAGGCAGGGGCATGGCTCCTGCCGAAAACCAGGCGCAGCGAGCAGCTGTGTGCGGCACTGGGAGACCCCGGCCTCCAGCCCCGTCCTCTGAGCAGGCCCAGGCCCAGGCTTTTCTGTCAGCGATAAGCGCAAACAGACCACAGGGCCAGCGCCCGCAGCCAGGAAGGCCCCGTGGGAGACGGGCCAAGGGCAGCGAAGAGCAGTCGGCGTGCCCCCCGCAGAGGGAGACTCAGGCCTGTGGCGGGGCCGGGTCAGCACAGCCGGAGGGGCTGGCGGGCTGAGCCTCGGAGGCAGCTCTGCAGACCCTGGTCCTCGCCCTCAAGGCTAAGAGAAGCCTTGCCGATACCGGTTTGGCTCAGTGGATACAGCGTCAGCCTGTGGACTGAAAGGTCCCAGGTTCGATTCCAGTCGGGGGCATGTATCTTGCTTTCGGGCACATCCCCAGTAGGGAGCGCGCAGGAGGCAGCTGATTGATGTCTCTCTCTCATCGATGTTTCTGGCTTTCTATCTCTCTCCCTTTCTATGAAAAATCAACAAAGTATGTTTAAAAAAAAGAGAGAGAGAGAGAGAGAAGCCTCCCAGGGGGAGCAGGCCCTTCCTCCCACCTGGGAGAGTTGGGGTTGGTGGGGTCAGTGAGGCCTGGTGGCCCTCCCTCTGCGCCACCCCCACCCCCTCCCCCACGCTCCGGCAGTGGCTCTGGGGCAGCCTCCTCTTCCAAATGCCTGGCCTTGTGGTGGACCGGAAGGTGGTCTGTTAGCAGCTGGGGCGGGAGGAGGACCAGGAGGACAGGGACCAGCCCTCCCGCCCCGCCCCGGGCTGGGTGCGGGCAGGCCCCTGACGCGGGTCTCCCTCCGGGCCAGGGCTTCTGGAGGTTCCTGTTCCGGAAGAACCTGCCATCCACCGCCCTCTGCCAAGTGGACTTCGCCGTCCTGGGCCTCGGGGACTCCTCCTACGCCAAGTGAGTGGGGCGCCAGGCTGCCGGCCGGCGGGCTGTCCTCGGGGCTGGCTGTCCTGTGGGAGGGACAGGCGCCCCAGCCTCCAGGGCTCCCCAGTGGGTGTCTTTGTGGGTGGGCAGGGTGCAAAATGGGGGCGCAGGCCCGGCACCCCAGGGGAACTTCCTGAGCTGACAACCAGCGCCAGCTGTTCACAGGCGACGGGACAGCCCAGCTCACGCTCACTTTTCTGGAAACACGTGGCTGAGATGCTGGGCTCGTTTCAAACAGTGCGGAGCCCCGAGCACGCACGGGATGGGCAGTGGGTGCAAAGGGCCCGTCCGCACCTCGCCCCCTCGGCAGGAGCCCGGGGCCACCCCTTCCCCGGCCAGCGGTGCAGCTCCTCCAGGTGTCCTCCGCGTCCTCACCGCACCCCTGGGTCCTAGCAGAGGCCAGGGGCTGCACGCGGCACCCGGTCACAGACGCCAGAACCCTCACCGTCCAGCGGGGTCGGGGCTGAGGGGCCCCCCACGCCTCAAAGTCGGGCCCCGTGAGCGGAGGGCACGCTTGTTGGAGGAAAGGAGAGGACATGGTGGCTGACCCCGTGCTCACAGCCTTCCCAGGACGGCTCCTCTGGGAGTTGCGCCGAGGCCAGATGACCTTGGGAGATGGGGAGACGGGGGGGGCGCCCCCCCCGCCACCTTCCGGGGCCCCAGGACCCCGTGTCTCGGACAGCGCTGCCTCTGCCCTCTGCCTTCTGCCCTGCGTGGCTGGCGGGGCCGGGTCCTCACCTCCCCCCCGGCCCCTCTCAGCAGCCTCCCTCTCTGCGCAGGTTCAACTTTGTGGCCAAGAAGCTGCACCGGCGTCTGCTGCAGCTGGGGGGCGCCGCGCTGCTGCCCGTCTGCCTGGGCGACGACCAGCACGAGCTGGGGTGAGTGTGGCTGGCAGGAGCGAGGGCCTCAGGGGCCTGGCTCAGAGCCGCGCCCTCACACAGCGCCCGCCCGCCCACGCCCTCTCCAGGCCTGATGGCGCCATTGACCCCTGGCTGCACTCGCTGTGGGAGAAGGTGCTGGCGCTGCACCCCGTGCCCCCTGGCCTCGCCGTGATCCCCCCCGGAGTCCCGTGAGTGGGGGGCCCTGGTGGGGGGGCCCGCGGGCGCGCCCCAGAGCGACCGCCCCGGCCCGCGGGTCTGACGGGCGCCCCCTCCACAGCTTGCCTTCCAAGTTCACCCTGCGGTTCCTTCAGGAGGCCCCCCGGCCCAGCCCTGAGGAGCCACCCGGGGCCCCGGCCGACCCCCCGACCCCCCCTTCAGAGCTGCGGCCCTTCCTGGCGCCCATGGTCGCCAACCGGCGGGTCACCGGCCCCTCCCACTTCCAGGACGTGCGGCTCATTGAGTTCGACGTCGCGGACTCGGGCATCAGGTGAGCTCATCCCGGGCACCATGGAGGAGGAGCCAGGCCATGGGGAGGGGGTCCGTGGTCCTCTGCCAGGGCCTCGCAGGCAGGCGGGCACCCCAGTCCCCAGGCCCAGTCCTCCCTGGACACTGGCCTTCCTCTTCTGGGGCCGCCTCCACCCCCCGCATCCCCGGCTCCCGCCCACGCCCTCCATGCCTTCCCACCAGCGCTGCAGCTGGCGACGTGGTGTTGATCCAGCCGGAGAACATGGCCCGGCACGTCCAGCTCTTCTGCCAGGCGCTGGGCCTGGACCCCGAGAGCCACTTCACGCTGCAGCCACGGGAGCCAAGTGAGTGCCCGCTGGCTGGCTGCCACCCGCCCCGCCCCTGCCCCCATCCCCGTCCCGGGGGCCCACCTCCTCCTCCTCCTCCTCCTCTCCCGCCCCAGCTGTCGCCTGCCCCGCACGGCTGCCCCAGCCCTGCTCCGTGCGGCACCTGGTGTCCCGGCACCTGGACATCGCCGGCGTGCCCCGGCGCTCCTTCTTCGAGCTGCTGGCCGGCCTGTCGCCCCACGCGCTGGAGCGGGAGAAGCTGCTGGAGTTCAGCTCGGCCGCCGGCCAGGAGGCCCTGCACGAGTACTGCCACCGGCCCCGCCGGACCACCCTGGAGGTGCAGGCGGCGGGCGGGGGGGCCCAGGAGCTGGGGGGGCCAGGGGGAGAAGGGCCGGAGCCGCCCGCTGAGGCTGTGCCCGTGCAGGTGCTGTGTGACTTCCCACACTCGGCAGCCGCCATCCCCCCTGACTACCTGTTGGACCTCATCCCCCCGATCCGGCCGCGTGCCTTCTCCATTGCCTCCTCTCTGCTGGTGAGCGCCCGCTGGGGCTGGGGGCAGGCCGGGGAGCCGTGTGGACGGGCACCCACCGTCCCAACCCCTCCTCCAGGCTCCCCCTCCGAGGCTGGGTTCTCATGATGGGCAGGTGCCACCACCTGCCCCCCTTCATCCTCATCCTGCTCCCCCATCCCACCATCCCACCCCCCCATCCCGTCCCTACCGCCCCTCCCCCAGGTTCAGCCCACGAGGCTGCAGGTGCTGGTGGCCGTGGTGCAGTACCAGACTCGCCTCAAGGAGCCCCGCCGGGGCCTCTGCTCCTCCTGGCTGGCGTCCCTGGACCCCGAGCGCGGTGAGCTCCGCTCCCCACAGGGCGGCCTGGGCCTGGGCGAGAGGGTCCTGGCCCTCCAGGCCCTTTCACGCCGCCGCCTTCCTCCTGCCGCAGGGCCTGTGCGGGTGCCCCTGTGGGTGAGGCCGGGCGGCCTGAGTTTCCCGCGAGCGCCGGACACGCCCGTGATCATGGTGGGGCCCGGCACCGGCGTGGCCCCCTTCCGCGCCGCCATCCAGGAGCGCGTGGCCCAGGGCCGGACCAGTGAGTGAGCAGGGGGCGGGGCAGGGGCGGGGCCGGAGGCGGGGCTCCGCGGAGCCTGTAGCAAGTCCAGGCTCAAGGCCCCTGCGGCTCCCCTCACACACACACACACAGGGAACCTCCTGTTCTTCGGCTGCCGCTGGCGGGACCAGGACTTCTACTGGGAGGCCGAGTGGAGGGCGCTGGAGGAGAAGGGCTGCCTGACGCTGGTCACCGCCTTCTCCCGGGAGCAGGTGGGTGTGCGGGGAGGGCGGGGGCGGGGCGGCGCTGGGTGCACCCGCCCACCGTCCTGGGTCCCGCAGGAGCACAAGGTGTACGTGCAGCACCGGCTCCGGGAGCGAGGGCCGTTGGTGTGGGATCTGCTGGACCGGCAAGGCGCCTGCTTCTACCTGGCGGGGTGAGCCCGGGTGAGGGGTGAGCCCGGGGCGGGGTGAGGGGTGAGCCCAGTGAGGGGTGACCCTGGGTGCGGGGTGAGCCCGGATCAGGGTGACCCCGGGTGAGGGGTGAGCCGGGGTGCAGGATGAGCCCGGGTGGGGGTGAGGGGTGAGCCCGGGTTCGGGGTGAGCCCAAGTGCAGGGTGAGCCGGGGTGCGGGGTAGGCCTAGATGTGGGGCCGGGCACCAGCCCTGCGGCACCAGGCAGCACTGAGCCCGCTCTGTCCGTCTCCCCAGCAACGCCAAGGACATGCCGGCAGAAGTGTCTGCAGCCCTGGAGTCTGTCTTCCGGGAGGAGGGGGGGCTCTCGGGCCCTGAAGCAGCCGCCTACCTGACCCAGCTGCAGCGGACCCTGCGCTTCCAGACCGAGACCTGGGCCTGAGGAGCTGCTGCTGGCCCTGCCTGACCCCAGGCGGGCGACGGACAGACGGCCAGTTCCCCTGTGCGGGCCGCCTGTGTCCGGGGCTTCCCTCGGCTGCCCCCCTCCATCCCTGGCTCCAGCTGGCCTCCCCCACTGGCCCCAAGTTAGGTCCTGCTCAGGGGTGACCCACCCTAGCCTGATGGGCATCAGGGAGCTCCCCTGACACCAGATCCAAACAGCACAGGAACCTGGGGGTGGGGGGCTCCTGAAGGGGCCGAGCCCCCCTCCTCCGCCTGGTGCCTCCCCAGCCCCCCAATCCCGGGCCTGTGGGACGAGGTCACTTCCCTGCCTGGTGGCACGAAGACTCGGCAATAAACGCGGGACTCAGGTGCTGCTTCTGACCTGTTCCTTCTCGTGCTGTTCCGATGCCTCAGGTGTGGGGGTGGGCCCCCGGCTGCCGGGGTGGGGACACGGCCATGGCTCAGCACCCTGGCTGCAACCCTTTGGTGTCTGATTCTCGCCTGGTGGGTCTGGCTGTCGGCCCACCTTGTACAAGTTCTGCCCTGGCTCTGATGGGGGCGGGGAGGGGGAGCAGTCTGGAGAGGACCCCGAAAGGAAGGTGTGTGGGGAGTGCCCGGCGAGGCGGGTGAGGACCGTGCCTTCAGCCCAGGCAGCAGCAGCCTAAGGCCCAGGAGGAAGGGGGTGTGGCCGAGCCAGGAGGGGCAGGCGCTGTCACCACCTGGGATGGGCCTTCCGGGCAGAGGAAATTCCTGTTGGGGCAGTTGGGCAGGCCCGGGGCCCATCAGACGTCAGGTGCCGCCACGGGTCAGCAGCGGTGGCCGTGCCAGGCCCTGGCGGACCCGGTGGGGAGACAGCCTGTGTGTGTGTGGGCCCGGGAGCGGCTGAAGCTGGCACTGCGCTGAGGCCCCAGGGAGCAGCCCCAGGAGGAGGAGGCCGCGGCTGCTGCTGCAAGGTCAGTGCCAGACGCTGTCCCGGCCCCGAGGGCCACGGCAACCTTCACAGCCCCACCACCTCTGCCGCCCTGGGGTCCCGTTCCCCCCACCTCACCCCGACTCAGGGCCCCGCTGACCTGGGCTCGGGGCTCCCCCCCAGGCTGCCTTCAGGCTGCCCGGGTCCTGAGCACCCGGACCCCCTGTGCCAAGGGCTGGCAGAGGACAGGTTGGATGGCCAGGCCCTCAGGAGCCCTGGGGGTGCCCGGTCTCCGGACAGCGAGCCCCTGCTGGGGACCACAGGGGAGGAGGAGGAGGAGGAGGAGGAGGAGGAGGAGGAGGAAGAAGAGGAGGAGGAGGAGGAGTGCCCCATCTGCACAGAACCCTACGGGCCGGGTGGGCACCGCCTGGCCCTGCTGAACTGCGGCCACGGCCTGTGCTCGAGCTGCCTGCACCAGCTGCTGAGCTCGGCCCCCAGCGCCGACCGCGTGTGCTGCCCGCTGTGTCGCCAGAAGACGCCCATGCTGGAGTGGGCCATCTGCCGGCTGCAGGAGGAGCTGCTGCAGGCCGACGGGCCCCCGCGGCCGCCCAGCCCGGCGCCCCCCGCACCACCCCATCCCCGGGGCCGGGGGCCGTGGGCCTCCCTGGAGCACCGCTACCAGCTGCGCTTCCTGGGGGGGCCGGCGGGCGTCCAGGGCTGCCTGCCCTTCCTGCCCTGCCCGCCCCGCCTGGGCGCCCGGCTCTGGGCCCAGCGGGAACGGGGGCCCTGCGCCCGCCGCCTGGTCCTGCTGGGCCTGCTGGGCCTGGAGCTGCTGGGGCTGCTGCTGGTCTTCACGCCGCTCATGCTGCTGGGGCTGCTCTTCGCGCTGCTGGACCGCGCCGGCCGCTGAGCGGCCACGTCCCACCGGCCTGGGCCTCCGCCCTGCACTCCGCCTGGAGGCACCGACGGGCCACGTCCTGCAGGCCTGGTGCGCGTACGGGGCCTCGCCTGCAGGAGCACCGTGCCCTGAGCCTGGGGACCCCGGCTGAGCGGGCCTGGCCTTCAATGGAGACCCAGGCTCACCCAGGAGCCTCTGTGCAGCCCGACGCCCAGCCACCTGCTGTCCAGACAGAGGCCCTCGGCGCACAAGGACAGGGCCCCAAGCTCCCCTCGGGGACAGGCACCACCCTGCCGCCTCCCCCCATGCACCCAGCGGGTCTGTGAGAGGCTCTGAGGACACGGTGAACAGCGGCCTGGCAGTGGCCTGGGCAGGGCCTGCCAGGCTCCCCACCCTCTCCTGCCCGCGTCCCGGCTCAGGGCCCAGGTGTGCCCCTGACGGTCAGGGCAGCCGAGAGGAGAGGCCCTTGCTCTGCAAACTCGGCCCACGAAGGGCCTCCTCACCAGCCAGCTCAGGACCCCAGGGGCGCCACGTGCAACCAGGGCGGGCACATGCTCCCGAGCTACAGAGAGGCCCAGCCAGGCCTGGGTGCTGGAGCGCGGAGCCGAGCCCCCGGCATCAAGCCGGGACCCTCGCCTGAAGGACGGAGCCAGCCCATCCCGGCACCGCCTCACACGGGCTGGCGGCGTGCTGTGCACCGTGCCGGCCCAGGAGACACGTCTCAATAAACAGCAGCAGCCGCTGCAGCCATGGCTGCCAGGGCCGTCCTCCCTGTGCCCTTGTGCCATCCGGCGGCCCCGCTCCGCCCGCCACGCGTCCTTCCCAGGTCCCGGCCTTGCCCGGGCCAGACAGCCGGCTCCGAGGTCCTTGCTCCCTCCACCATCTTGACCAGAAATGCCAACCCCAGTCCAACTGACTCAGAGTCCTTCCCACACGACCTCAGAGGGTCAGGCAGCGCCCCACCCAGCCACCCCATGTCCGGTGTGGCCCCGGCCCCCAGGGGATCCTCTCTGCCCAGCCGGGCCCCTTCTGCGCACCTGCCTGCACACCCCTGCCTGGCGCACTGCACAAGTGTGTGACGGTCACATGTATGTGCACACACACACACACACAGCCAGGCCCCGGTCAGTCACCTGAGCAGCATGCCCGGCCCAGCGTGGCCGGGGAGCAGAGCAGGCCGACACCACACTGGGCTGGGCCTCCCCCGGCCGCCCCGTCAGGGCTGCAGTCCCCGCTGCCCACCCCCGGCCCCGCAGGCAAGCCACCGCAGTGGCTGCAGGCCAGGGAGGAGATGCAAACTTTGGCAGAGTTTTAATGGCAGAGTTGTTGCAGCGACAATGCCACGGAGGTGGAGGGGGGCCAGAAGCTGTGATGGGCGAGGGGTCGGGAGGGACGGGGCAGGGCCGGGTCCCTGAAGCAGCGGCAGCAGCAGCGCGAGGACGGACCGCAGGCGGCGGCAGGGACGGCGGGCGGGCGGGCGCTACATGATGGAGCAGGCGGACAGCGGGTTCCGCACGTGGCAGGTGCAGGCGGCCCCGCAGTACTGCCGGAAGGTCTGGTAGCAGCTGCCCTCGGGCTCACCCCCCCCACTGGCCGCCGGACGGGGCGGTCAGCGCCTCGGGCGGCAGGCGGCTGAGGATGGACGTGTTGACGGCCAGCGCGGCCAGGCCGTAGTCGGTGAAGAGCACAGTCTCGCGGCGGCAGGTGGGGCAGGAGATGAACTTGTACTTGGGGCAGGACTCGTAGAGGATCTGCAGGCACTGCTCGCACACGGAGTGCAGGCAGGACAGCACGCGGGGCCGGCGCTGCGTGACGTTGTAGGTGTGCCCGCATGTGGGGCACTCCAGGGGCTCCCCGGCGGAGGCGGGGGACGGCATGGTGGCGGCGGGGGGGTTCCCCGAGGCGGGGGGGCCGGGCGCCCGCATCACGTACTGATTCACGATGACCTCCTCCACGACGGGCGCCCCCCGGGGGTAGCCCAGCTCGGCGCTGCCCTTGCGGGGCCGGCGGGGCTGGGGCGGGGTGCGGGACGCCCCCTCCAGGGCGGGCATGTCCCCCCCACATGCCTGGTTGACGATGATCTCGGTGTCGGAGGGCCAGGCGCGCTTGGGGGCCAGGGCCGGGGCGGGCCGGGGCGCAGGTGGGAAGCAGGGGGCGGCCGCCTGCAGCTCGGGGAACTTCTCGGGGTGGACGATCTTCATGGCCTCCATCTTGAGGATGACATGGGGGCCCTTCAGGCAGGACATGAGGAGGCCCGGCCAGCCACTGCCCGCCTCGGGCCCAGGGTCAGCCGGCATCCGGCCGTCTCCGGTCAGACGGGGCGTTAAGGTGGGAGGGGGCGTGGGGCGGGGCCGGGGGAGGGGAGGAGCAGGGGCAGCAGCATCCTGGTCCCGCCAGGCCTGGTGGGGACCCCAGCCTCCCCGCGGGCTCTGGGGGGCGACCGGCGAGAGCTGGCGGGGCAGGGCCCCTCCCGGTGGCCACAGTGGCTTCTCGGGTCCAGTCCGAGGAGGAGGAGGAGGAAGAAGCAGAGGAGGAGGAGGAGGCAGGGGTGGGGGAGTGGGAGGCTGCTTGGGGCTGCAGGTCCGGCCCAGGGCCTCACCCAGGGTCTCGGCCGGCTGCTGCGGAGGCTGGCGAGGGGGTTTGGGGTGCGCTCTCCGTGCAGCCGAGGTCAGCAGCGCCCGCGCCGGGCCATCGGGGCAGGCGAGGGGGGCGGGCTAGGTGGGCCCCATGGCTCCAGGGCAGGGTGCCCAGGGAAGGCAGGTAGCCGGAGGAGCCCTGGCTGCGGGCGGGCCCCGGCCTCAGGCTCGGCGGCGGCGGCGGGAGCCGGGAGGAGGAGGAGGCCTGGACCAGGCCCGAGCTGCAGGTGAGAGGCCACAGCGTGAGCGCAGCGCCGGCCCCCACCGCTCCAAGCTCCCCTTCCCCGGCACAAAAGACCGGGCGCCCGACCTCTGACCCTGTCCCTCTCTTGGGGCGCGCGCGGCCCAGCCCCCTCCCCAGTCCCCGCCTCCCCCTACCTCCCCATCCCTCCACGAAGCCCGATCCCAGCCGTGCGGGGGGCGAAGGGGACGGGGACCGAGTAGAGCCCGAGGCCGCCCGCCCGCCCGCCGCGCCCGCTCTCACCTGCCCCAGCCTGGCGTCCGCCGCCGCCGCAGAGGTTGTCTCAAAGGCAGGCCCGGCGGATGCGGCTCCCGGGCCTCGGCTCCGGCGGCTCCGGCGGCGACCTGGGGCGATGGCGCGGCCGCGGCGGCGGCAGGTGCGTGCGAAGCGCGGCGCGCTCTGCGGCGGAGGCGCGGGGACCGCAGTGCGCGCGGCGCCCGCCGCCTGCGCCCGCAGCGCCACCCCCCTTCTGGGGACCCGCGCGGGGTCCGCGGGGCGGGGCCAGCGGGGCCCGGTGCCCGCTGCCGGGGTCACCCCCCATCGCCCGCGGGCCGCGTGCGGGTGCCAGTCCAGCAGCGCCCCTCCTCCAGCCCCCCCATCTCCACCCTCCCGCTCCCCACTGCATCCTCTCCGGGCTCCTTAGCTAGCCCAGCCTCTCAGCACCCCCCGGACCCCCATTCTGGAAGGGAAATCTTTGCTCAGCCCCCCAGCCTCAGCGCCAGAGGGAGAGGAAGGAGAGGAGCGCAGAGGTGGTGGTCCCTGGAAAGCTGGTTCTGGGGCTCAGTCCTGGGGACGCCTGTGTCCACCCTCCCCTCCACCCCCTGAGAGTCAGGGTCTCTCTGCTTGTCCAGCTCCCAGGTGCGCCCAGCACCGGCCCAGCGCGGCGGGCGGAGGGCAATGTGGCCATAAAGGGGGTGGGCAGGGGGTGGGCAGGTACCAGGGGAGTGGACAGAGGGAGGGGACCAGGTGGGAGAAGTCTCCCAGGACCCAGGCAGCTGCTGGACAGGTGGGGGGAGGGAGAGAGGGAAGGAGGGGGACGTGGAAGGTCGAACAGCCGGATGGACAACACACACCCACCCAGGGTGGGGTGGCCTTCGGGCCTCCCCCACGTGCCGGCTGTCACCCAGCTGAGTGCTCACCAGGCCCCACCCAGCAGGAAGCCCCATTCCTTTCTGCTTCCTCCCCAGCCCAGGCTTCCCTGTTCCCTGGGCTTATAGGGGGGAGGTGGGCCGTCTCTTGGGTGACAGGGAGGACAGAGGACATGGTGGCAACCACAGGGCAGGGCACCAGGGCACGTGGGCGCTTGCACAGGGCCTGACCTGGACAGCTCCAGCCCCTCCAGGCCCCAGCCCCTCTCCTCCGCCTGCGCCAGGAGGCACCTGTGCGCCCAGGTCCCTGGAGAGGGAGCCACGTGGGCACATCGGGCTGCAGGAGCGGCCCCTGGGGGTCAGCCCGAGTGACCTCCCGGCCAGTGTCTAGGCCTCCGTTTCCGGTCAAGCCGCAGGAGCAGGAGGGAGAGGTGCGCAGCGGCTGCTGGAGGGACAGGGGCGGCCTCCAGGGGCTCTGGCAGGAAGCGGGGGCAAGGGAGGCCCGCGGGCCGGTGGACACGGGGGACCCCAACCTCAGCCTTAGCCTCGGGTTCCCCCCAATCTCCCCTACAGGCCCCCCCCCGCTGGGCGCGCACCAGCCTCCCCCAAGCCCCGCCCCCGCCCGAGGCCCCGCCCACCAGGAGCGAGGCCCCGCCCCCAGGAGCCAGGCCCCGCCCCGTTCAAGCCCGCGCCTCGTGAGCTCCGCCGATCAGAGCTGCGGCGGCGGCGGCCCCGAGGCGGGTTCGGAACGGTCCGGGTCCAGCAGACCCCGAACCGGGTCTTGGAGGAAACCCTCGAGCGCGGAGGCTTCTGGGGAATAAAGTTCCCCCCCCCAACCAGGCCGCCTCCAGGCCTGTTTGCGCGCATGCGGCCTGGCCGCCTCGCCGCGAGGGGCGGAGTCTGCAAGGGGCGAGGGGCGGAGTCTGCAAGGGGCGGGGGGCGGGGCTTGGCAGCGCATGCGCGCTGGCCTCTGGGAAGTTCAAGGCCCGGTCCCCGTGGAGTCGGATGCTGCGGCACCGGAAGAGCTCGTGCCCCGACCTGTCAGACCGGCCCCCCGCTGGCCACCGGGGTCACCCTGGCCTCTGGGCCACGTCTGCTTGGATCCCGCCCTTCCCGGGGGTTCCCCCGGCCGCACGGAGGACTCACTCCCTCCCTCCCGCCCCGGGTCGCCCCAGGGGGAGCCCGCCCGCCGGTTCCAGGGTTCCAGGGTGCCCACGTGGTCACACCTGTTGGCACCCCTGCACACAGCCATCCTACAGGGCCAAGGGCCTCCTTCCGAACGAAGGTGGGAGGAGGGTCCGAGGGCCCAGGCCGCTGCCCCAGACGCCTCCCAGCAGAGGGACCCCGGCTTCCGAAGGGAGCTGGAGCCCTGGCCGGTGTGGCTCAGTGGATAGAGCGTCGGGCTGCGGACTGAAGGGTCCCAGGTTCCATTCCGGTCAAGGGCAGGGACCTGGGTGGCGGGCACATCCCCAGTGGGGGGCGTGCAGGAGGCGGCTGATGGATGTTTCTAGCTCTCTGTCCTCCTTTCCTCTCTAAAAAATCAACAAAATAGCTGAAACCGGTGTGGCTCAGTGGAGAGAGCGTCGGGCTGCGGGCTGAAAGGTTCCAGGTTCGATTCTGGTCAAGGGCAGGTACCTGGGTGGCGGGCACGTCCCCAGGAGGTGGCGTGCAGGAGGCGGCAGCTGGTCGATGTTTCTCGCTCTCTGTCCCTCTCCCTTCCTCTCTGTAAAAAATCAATAAAATATACTTTTTTTAAATTTATTTTAAAGAAATTACTTTTATTTTTTTATGTTTTATTGATTTTTCAAAGAGAGGAAAGGAGAGAGAGATAGTCAGAAACATCGATGAGAGGCATCGATCAGCCGCCTCCTGCACAACACCGAATTGGGATATGCCCGCAACCAAGGTACATGCCCTTGACCGGAATCGAACCCGGGACCTTCCAGTCCGCAGGCCAATGCCCTATCCACTGAGCCACACCGGTTTGGGCAAAATATACTTTTTTTTTTACAAAAAAAAAGGGGGTGGCGGGGAGCTGGGCTGTCCCTGGGTGCAAGAAGCGTGTGTCGCCAGTGGTAAGATAAGTTTTATCAGCAAAAGTGTGTAAATCAATTTTTTTTTTATCAGTTAAAATAGAAGGCCAGCCGAAACCGGTTTGGCTCTGTGGATAGAGCGCCGGCCTGCGGACTGAAAGGTCCCAGGTTGGATTCCTGTCAAGGGCATGGACCTTGGCGGGCACATCCCCAGTAGGAGGCGTGCAGGAGGCAGCTGATCGATAGTTTCTCTCTCATCGATGTTTCTAACTCTCTATCCCTCTCCCTTCCTCTCTGTAAAAAATTAATAAAATATATTTTTTAAAAAAAGAAGAAGGCCAGTCTCTGAGCCAGGGGCAGGCACCCTTCCCCTGCGGGCGCCATTGGATATTCAGAGCACCGCGGGCCACACCAATGACCGGCTCTGGAGCCAGCCTGCGCTGTTCCCGCACACATGTCATTAACTCCCCCGAACGCCCGGGCAGGGCCAGACCCAGTGGCTTTGCCGGCCTCCCACGGCGGCCCACGGGCCCAAGGTTCCCCACCCCTGCTCTCGGGAGTCCTCGCCTCACACAGCTCTGGTCTCCTCTGGGGCAGAGGCTGAGGCGGCCGTGCAGACCTCCGCCCTCTGCCGCAAAGCAGGGCCACTGAGACAGGGGTGTGGGGGGGGCACATGATGGCCCCAGTCCCCCAGACCACCTGCCACGGGGGGGTCTGAGGCCTGACCCCAGCCCCCCTCCTGGCCTCCTTCCTGGGGCCCAGGACGTGCCTGGCATGTGCCGAGGGTGAGTCACCGTGGCTGGCCGTGGCCCTCAGAGCCCGGGCCGTGGCCACCGCCCACCCGAGAAGGAAGGGTGGGTGCCCGCTATGCTGGAGGAGCTCGAGCCTCTCCTCCTTGGGAACTCGGGAACCCCATTTCTGAGGCCCGCCCACGGCCCCACCCCTCCCCAGGAGGGGAAAAGGGAGCTGCCAGTGGCTCAGCTCCCCAGGCACTGGCAGGACCAGAGGACAGACTGCGTTGCCACTGCAGGTGGGTCCTGGGCCCTCACAGCCCTGCTGTACCTCCAGACCCCCCCCCTCCCCGACCCAGGCCCAGCTCCCCCAGGGGGACTGCCAGGAGGGGCAGCTGGAGACCGGCCCTCGCACTAGGTGCTACCCTGGCACGCACAGCCTGGCACCTGGGCAGTTCCACAGCCTGGCTTCCTCCTGGGGTGGGCACTTTCCCCTCCACTGAGCCCCCTACCGCCTGCTCTGCCTCCCTCCCGCCCCCTCCCCTCCCAGGCCGGGCCATGGACCCCCACGAGATGATGGTCAAGAACCCCTACACCCACGTCAGCATCCCCCGGGCCCGCCTGCGCCCGGACCTGGAGCAGCAGCTGGAGACCGCCCTCGGCCCCTCGGAGCTGCAGCCTCTGTCCGAGGGGGCCTGCGCCCCGGAGCCCGCCCGCCTCCTGCAGCCCCTCGAGGAGGCCGCCCCGGGGGTCAAGGGCGCCAAGGGGGCCAAGGGCGCCGTCTCCGTCAAGGGCCAGCTGACCTGGCAGCACCCGGGCAACCCCTACTGCAGCGGTGGGCAGCGCCCGGCGGGACTGACCTACGCCGGCCGGCCGCCCATCGGCCGCGGCGACGACATCGCCCACCACTGCTGCTGCTGCCCCTGCTGCTCCTGCTGCCACTGCCCGCGCTTTTGCCGCTGCCACAGCTGCTGCTGCGTCGTCTCCTAGCCCCCCGCCCCCCACCCGGGGCCGCGGGCCGGACGGACGGGGCTCAGGGGCGCTGCAGCAGGGGGACATTTAAGGCACCCGCCGCCAGGCCATCAACGATGATGTGGGTGCCAGCCACCTCCCACCCTCAGCAGCAGGGACACTTCTGAGTTTCCAGAAGCTCAGCTCGGGCCTCTGGAAAAGGGTCGCTGGGTGCCGGCGTGTGGCCGCCGGGTGCTCTCGACCCCTTCCCCCTCAAGGCCCAGGCCTGGAAATAATAAAGCAGAGTGAGCTTCCTCCAGCGACGACTCCTTTCGGAGGGGACCCCGCCGGCAGACTCACAGGCCCCCCTGGCGGCTGTGGGACATGTGGGGGAGGCAGGGAAGCCGCTGGGTGGATTCCCTCAAACCGGCACTGCAGGGCTCAGGTCTGCCCTGAGGCCAGGACAGGAGGGGCCGGCCGGCCAGAGTGTGTCCCGGGCCCTGGCCAGGCCTGGGTTCCAGCGAGGAGACACCGCGGTCGGTCAGTGGGTGCCACAGGAGGCCATGCCTGGAATCTGGGGAGCGGAGCCCCCAGAAAGGCGGCCCGCCCCCCGCTGGAGGAAGCCCCGGCTGGAGGGAAGGAGTGGGTGGGACGGGTGCCGGCAGGTTCTGGGAGTGGGAGCCCGGGCAGCCAGCACGGTGCCCTGCTCCCTCTGTGAGTCACGGCCCTGCCTCCGCCAGGCATGCTTCCCACCAAACACCCCGTGCCAGTGCGGGCACCTGCCCGGGGGCCCAGGCTGTGCCGCTCCGCCCCGTCCAGACTCTGGGGGACTGGGCCTCCTGGAGGAGGCGGGCGGGCGGCGAAGGTGCCGGCTGGGGGAGGCCCCGCGGAGGCCCTGTCTCCCCTGACCCGCCCCCTCTCCCCGCTCCCCTCCATGGCATGCCTGTCGGAGGACGTGCGGGCGGGCATTGCCTCATGGCGGGGTGAGGCCGGGATGCCGGCGCGAGGAGTCAGCGCAGGCCGGTCACCCAGCACCCCGGTGTTTCCGGGCTGGGCCCGGAGCTGAGGGAGGAAGTCGAGCTGGCCCCGCCGGACAGACGGGTCCCGTGCCGGCGGCCCTGCCTGACCCGGGGTGACCGGCCCCAGGGGTGGGGACGGACATGTCCCTGGCCTGACTGTGCGCGGGAACTCGGGGTGCCAGGCGCCTGGTCCCTGCCCCACGGCTGGCCTCCGCCTAGGCCAGCCCCATAAACCTGTCCGATCCCTGCAAGAGGCTGCACGCTGCCCAGTGACGGCAGTCAGGGCGGCCTCTGGCCTGGGGCTCCCTCCCATCCAGGTGGGCGGGTCTGGGGGCTCCTGATCCTGCCTGTCAGCCCTTCTCTCCTCACCCCATTCTGCCGCGTCTGTCTGTGTCCTATTCCCTGGGGCCCCGGTGGCAAGGGCGGGGCCTCTGGGTGGTCCGTGTGTCTGTGTGAGGACCTCCTTGGGGTCTTTCGGGACGGGCCACCCCCCACCCTCAGGTCGAGGCCGAATGAAAACGCAGGCCCATCCACGCGCGCCCTCACACTGTGATTGAACTGGGCAGGGCCAGCCCTCAGGGCTCTGGGGCCGGTGGGGTCCCGGCAGGCTTCCTGGAGGAGGTGATGTTTGAACTGAGACTGACAGGCCCCACCAGGCCCAGTCCAGGAAGCTGCTGTCTCTGGGAGAGGCGTCTGAGGGAGGGTGTGTGTGAGGATGGAGGCCAGAAGCGGGGGTCGGGGTGGGCAGCCGGGAAGGCGAACCTGGAGGAGCGGCAAAGCCAAGCCTGGGATTGGGGGGTTCCTGGAGCTGGGTCTGGCCACCAGGGGGGTGGGGGCGGGGCAGAGTTGGGGGGGGGGCGCCCAGGTGGATCCAGTTGCAAGTGCTTTGTGGCTGAAAGGGGAGCCCGCCCGCCCGCCTGCAGCCACCACCTGCCTCCCTGCTGACTCGGGCTCGCTCGGCCAGTAACGTGAGCCCCAGGGAGGGAGCCGCAAGGGTGCCCTGGGTCCGCCCACCCCCCCCCCCCCGCCCCCCCCAGGCCGACAAGCATTCGCCCCCCTCGGGAACAGTCATGCTGGAGGCCTGGGCCCCAACCCCGGGCGGGCAGGCGGGGTAGGTGGGGGCCGGGGCTGGGGTCGGGCAGGAGGGTCCCAGGAAAGGGCCAGGCAGCTGGACCGGACGCTGGCCCCCGGGACCCAGGCTGTGGCCTGACCCTGCCGTCTGCAGCCGCCTGAGCTCCTGTCCTCTGGGGTGGGCTCCCCCCGTGCCAGGGCCCTGAATGGCCAGGGTGGCAGGGGGCCGAGGCCAGCGGGGCGGCTGTGAGCTCCCCCCCGAACCCGCCTCCCCCAGGATGCTGCAGCCCGAGGGTCCCCCGGCCTCGGAGGAGGGGCCGGCCGCTGGGACCCGGCGCAGCGACTGCATCGTCTGCTACTCGGCCTACGACCTGGCCGGGCACCTGCCCCGCCGCCTGTACTGCGGCCACACCTTCTGCCAGGCGTGCGTGCGCCGGCTGGACGCGCCCGTCCTCGAGCAGCGCTGGATCCCCTGCCCCCAGTGCCGCCAGACCACCCCCACGCCCCGCGGCGGGGTGGCCATGCTGGACCTCGACCTGGCCGCCTTCCTGGCCATCCGGGCCGAGCGAGAGACCCCCCACTCCAAGCCCCCCCGGCCCCCCGCGCCCCTCAAAGGCGGCCCGGCGGTCACTCAGCAGCCGGCCGAGCTCTGCCCGGCCTTGGGCCCCCCGCCTCGCTTCCCGCAGCCCCGCTGCAGCTGCTGCGGCTGCGGCGGCTGCGGCGGCTGCTGCTGCTGCTGGGGTGGCGGCCACCTCTGCTGGGCGCCCCCGGGCAGCCCCGGGGTCTGAGCTCTGGGCACGGCGGCCTCGGAGGAACCTCTGCTGGGGCACAGCCCGCCCACAACAGCCTGGGTCCCGGGTGCCGCCCCCCACAGACGACGCCTGGGCCACAGCCTGAGGCGGGGGCTGTGGCCACGGTCCTGCGAGGCTCTGCAGGGGTGACTGACTGCCCGCCCCATCCGCAGGGAGCCCAGCCCCCCAGAGCAGACGAGGGTGCAGGCTGCTGTCGGAGTCTGTAAGCCCCGCCCAGACCTAACTCAGCTCGGAGGGGGGTCTGCTGGGCAGCCCTGGCCACTCATGCCTGGCCTCGCCGCCCTGATCCCTCCCTGCTAGGGTCCCTGCAGGCATGGAGGGAGGGCCGCCTCCTGCTGTGGGTGCTGGCCCTCCACCAGCCGGGGCCCGTGGGACATGGCCATGGGGGCCACTGCCCGCTTGGGACGGAGCCGGGGCCTGGGGAGGTCTGTCTGGGCCTCAGGGCGCCTCTGGGTCAGCACCCCTGACCCCCAAGGCAGCCAGTGGTGTTCTCAATCCACAAAGCTCACGGAAACCCCACCCGTGTCTGTTCCGTGCGGGAGTCCCTGCAGGCGTGAAGTCCCTGCGAGGACCGGTGTCCGAGGAAGAGAGGGGCATCTTTAGGCCCCGAGATGGGGGGCTGGGGGGACGGCCGGCCCCGGTCACACCGCTCAACCGCCCCACGCCCACCCCAGCCTGGCGTGGCCCTGGCTGCCTTCTGCCCCCCAGGGGCCACACACAGACTCTGGGGAGGGGCCACGGCCGCTGCTGCTGGCGGCTGGGGGACAGACACCCCCAGGCTGGGCTACATACAACATTCCCACGGCCCCTGCCAAGGAGGAGCTGCGCTCGGAGGCCTCGGGAGGAACGCCAGGCGCCCTGGGTGCTGCGGGTGGCGGGCCGGCGGGGCGGAGGGAACTCGGAATCTGCTGAGAACACCCAGAAACCTGCTCCACTCTCGGGCAAAGTCCCCCGGCTCCGGGCCTGGCGGGCAGGCAGGCTGCGGGTCAGCAGGCCCCTGGGGAGACCCTGCCTGCAGGAGAGGGGCTGGTCCCGGCATCCGGGGATCAGGAAGGGGAGGCACCCCCAGGGGCGGCACCCCACAGGCAATGAGGCCTGTCAGGGTTCAGCTGTGGGGAGAGGCTGGACCCTGGCTTCCAGGTCCACGTGGGGGGCGAGAAGAGAGCTGGGCCAGACCAGCGCCTGGTGGGGGGTGCCCTCCCCCGCTCCCTGCTCCCTCCACCTGCAGCTGGGGACCTGGCACCCTAACGGTTGCTGGCCACCCGGACCACACCTGCCGAGAGCTCTGTCCAGCCTGGCCCGGCCCGGCCCCAGGCCAGGTCTGAACCAGGTGACCTCGGCCGGCCCTCCCGGCCGGAGCAGTTCAAAGGCTTACCTCCCGCAGCTGCCAGGCAGGGACACGCCGACCCAGAGGCGCTCTGAGGCCTGGACAGACCTCCCCCGGCCCCAGCCAGCGCCCAGCACCTGGCTCCATCCCGGACGGGCAGTGCCCCCCATGGCCATCTCCCATGGGCCCGGCTGGTGGAGGGCCAGCACCCAGGGCCACAGCCCGGCCACACGAGGCCCTGAGCCTGCAGCACCCGCCCAGGGTGACAACGGGACGCGAGGGCAAGGCGGGTGCCTGGGGCTCTGCGGGGTCCCCCCCGGGGGGCCTCGCTCCTGGGTAAACATTAATGGGGCTCAGCCCGCGGCCGGTCATGTGCGCGCCCGGCGGATCTTTGACCCGCGGCGGCGCCCGCCTTGCGTCTCCTCCCTGCAGGTGCCCCCTCACTGCCCACACAGGTAGGCGCTTCGAGGACCAGGAGGGGCCGGGCATACGGGGGCTGGGGCTGGGGGGGGGGCCTCCAGGACAGAGGCCGGCCTGTGGGCCAGCAGCAGGAGGGAGAGGGTCAGGACTCCCCCCCCCCCCACACACACACACCCCTCCGGGTCTGGGCCTGGGGACAGGAGAGGGGAGGCAGAACCAGGTGGGGGCCCCAGACCAGACCCCACGCGAGGGCTACTGACCGGGAGCCCAAGGCAGAGCGGGCACCTCGGGTCGCGCGCCCTCCCCCCCCCCCGCCCTGCTCCCCTCCGCGGGGGTGGGGCCCTTATCAAGAGGAGACAACACCGATGGGTATCAGATGCCAAAGTCTAAGTCATCGGCCATGGCCCCAGTGACCCCTCCCCGCAGCGGTCCCGGGTTCCAGGCTCCCAGCCTCAGCGCCCTCGGCCCTGGGCCGCCCCCCAGGCCTGCGGCCAGCTGGAGACTGAGGGCGCCACCGCGGGCTCACCTCTGCCCCCCACACTCGACGCTGACAGCCGCCTGAGGTCACTATAGCTGTGGGAGAGGGACTGGGGGTGGTCACCCAGGCCGGCAGGACCCAGGGGCCTGGTGAAGGGTGGGGGGAGCAGAGGGAAGAGAGGGGTCTGACCTGCCTTCCCCCCCATCCCCTCCCGCACGCAGATCCGGGCTTGGGCCTGGGTCTGTCCTTGCCCGAAATCCATGCCGAGCTCTCTCCCCGCCGGCGGCCAGGTCAGCCCCCCGACCCTGGACACGCTTGGCCTGGTGGACCGGAATCTGGGAAATGGAGGTATCAGGCCCAGCCCCAGGCCCAGGGCTCGGGGCGGCGGGAGGGGCTCAGGACCACCCTGGTCAGGGCCCTCGGCCCTCCCACTTCCTGCCCCTTCCTTCCCCACCCCTACCCGCCCCACCTGGGGGTGTCCAGGATGCAGCTCCAGGTCCCTGGCTCGACCTGCCCCTGCCCCTGCAGGGACCTCCAGCCCTGGCCCTGCTGAGGAGGAGGGGGCCAGGGACCCCTGGGCACTCCCCCAGCTGAAGAACACGGGCCCATCCTGGAAAGGTAGGTCAGGGGGTGCCGGGGAACTGGCCACGGGGGGCTGTACTGCCAGGGTCTGAGCACAGGAGGGCCCTGGGGGGAGGGACAGGAAGGGGGTTTGCTCAACAGGGACCCCGCCCGCAGACCAACACCCCCCCTTCGGGGACCCTCGTCGCTGCACTCAGCGGCCTGCCTGCCCGTCCAGGGAGGGACCCTCTCCCCTTCCTGCTGGCAGTCAGCTAGCTGCGGGCAGCCTGGGGCTGTCTGTGTGGCCGTGGTGCAGAGGAGCAGCGGTGGGGGGAGTGGGGAGGAGGACGGGCTGGCCGGAAGGCCCCCTCCCTGTGTCCCTCCCGGTGTCCGCAGAGCTCAGCGCGGCCGGCAGGGTCCGGCGGGTGCTGCTGGGCTTCCTCAAGGCCTGCGGGCTCCTGGGCAGCCTCTACCTCTTCGTCTGCTCCCTGGACACCCTCAGCTCCGCCTTCCAGCTGCTGGGCGGTGAGTGGCCGGGGGGGTGGGGTGGGCGGAGAGGGGCGGCCCTCAACCGGGCCGGGACCTCAGCGTCCCTCTCTCCCGGGCGCACCCAGGCAAGGTGGCCGGCAACATCTTCAAGGACAACGTGGTGCTGTCCAATCCCGTGGCCGGGCTGGTCATGGGCGTGCTGGTCACGGTGCTGGTGCAGAGCTCCAGCACGTCCTCCTCCATCGTGGTCAGCATGGTGGCCTCCAACTGTGAGTGCCCTCCGGTACCGGGTGAGAGACAGCGGGGATTAGGGGTCACAGAAGGCTGACATGTCCCCCCTCCACACATACCCACACCCACAGTGCTGCGGGTCCGGGAATCCGTGCCCATCATCATGGGCGTCAACGTGGGCACCTCCGTCACCAGCACCCTGGTCTCCATGGCGCAGTCGGGGGACCGGGATGAGTTCCGGAGGTGAGTGGCCGGGAGGGTGGGGCCAGGGGCCGCCCTGGCCCTGGAGCCAGCCTGGGCCGACCCCCTCCGCTCCCATCCCCGGCCGGCGGGCCACACACAGGGCCTTCGGCGGCTCCGCGGTGCACGGCATCTTCAACTGGCTCACCGTGCTGGTCCTGCTGCCGCTGGAGGTTGTCGCAGCCCCGCTGGAGCGGCTCAGCGAGCTGGCCCTGCGGGCCGCCAGCCTGCAGCCCGGGACGCAGGCGCCCGACATCCTCAAGGTGCTGACGCAGCCGCTCACCCACCTGATCGTGCAGGTGAACACTGGGGGTGAGGGGGAGAGGGAGGGGGCGTAACCAGTGTGGCTCAGGGGATAGAGCGTCGGACTGCGGACTGAAGGGTCCCGGGTTCGATTCCGGTCCAGGGCATGGATCCTGGTTGCAGGCACATCCCCAGTAGGGGTCGTGCAGGTGGCGGCTGATGGATGTCTCTCATCGATGTTTCTAACTCTCTATCCTTCTCCCTTCCTCTCTGTAAAAAATCAATAAAATGGCCAAAACCAGTGTGGCTCAGTGGATAGAGCATCGGCCTGCGGACTGAAAGGTCCCGGGTTCGATTTCGGTCAAGGGCATGTACCTTGGTTGCGGGCACATCCCCAGTGGGGGGCGTGCAGAAGGCGGCTGATCGATGTCTCTCTCTCATCGATGTTTCTGACTTTCTATCCCTCTCTTTTCCTCTCTCTGAAAAATCAATAAAATATATATTTTTTAAAAAAATCAATAAAATGTATTTAAAAAAGAAAAAGAAATAAAGAAAACTGGGGGGGCCCTCGGAGGCCTGAGGGGCCCTGGCCCGGGCAGGCGGAGGGGACCGAAGATTGGGGGGGGTTGGTCTGGGCTCCGGGCACATCCCCATCCCCGAGAGAGAGAGTCCCGCTCAGGGTCTCGACCCCTCCGTCTGCAGCTGGACACGGACGCCATTGCCAACAGCGCCACAGTCAATGCCACCAACAGCAGCAGCAGCCTCATCAAGAGCTGGTGTGGCCCCCGGGAACCTCAGGTGAGGTGCTCGGCCCCGCCCCCCACCCCCCCACCCCTGAGAGCGGCCCAGGCCCCCGGCTCCCAGCCGCCCTGAGCCCGCCCTGCCTGTCCCCCTAGGTCCCAGCCAACAGCAGTGACTGTGGGGCAGCGACCTCAGGCCTCTGCCCCGAGGCCAATGGCTCAACCACCTCCGTGGAGCAGCTGCCCTGTGAGGCCCCGCCCCCCGTCCCCCTGTCCTCGTCCCCTGTCCCCCCTCCCCGCCCTGTCAGCGTCCCACGCCCCGGCTCACCCCTCGCCCTCCCCCATGCCCAGGCCACCACCTGTTCTCGGGCACGGGGCTCTCAGACCTGGCGGTGGGCTTCATCCTGCTGGCCGGCTCCCTGCTGGTGCTCTGCTCCTGCCTGGTGCTCGTCGTCAAGCTGCTCAACTCCCTGCTGCGCGGGCGCATCGCCCAGGTGGTGCGGACCGTCATCAACGCCGGTGGGTGCTGGGGGCGCGGGACCCGGCCCGGAGCCCGGGGCAGGGCGGGGGCAGAGGGGCCAGGGCTGGCCGGCCCAGCCCACTGAGGAATGAGGAACAGCGTGGGGGCCGGGGAAAGGGAGGGGGAGCCATGTAGGTGCCCCCCCGACCCCCCAAATGCGGGGGGGGGGTGCGTGCAGGAGGCGCATGCCCACACCTGGCTGGAACCTGCCTTCCAAGGGGCCCGTCTGAGCCTGCCTCCCCCCCCCCACCTCCCCGTCCAGACTTCCCCTTCCCCTTCGGCTGGCTCAGCGGCTACCTGGCCATCCTGGTGGGCGCCGGCATGACCTTTGTACTGCAGAGCAGTAGTGTCTTCACAGCCGCCATCGTGCCGCTCATGGGTGAGCGCGGGCGGGCGGGCACCGGGGGGGCGAGGGGCGTGGGCGCAGGCCGCCGCCCTGACCTCCCGCTCCTCCAGGCGTCGGGGTGATCAGCCTGGAGCGGGCCTACCCCCTCTTGCTGGGCTCCAACATCGGCACCACCACCACGGCGCTGCTGGCCGCCCTGGCCAGCCCCCCGAAAATGCTGCCCAGCGCTCTCCAGGTACTGCCCTCCCCGGTCCTGCCCGCTCCCGGCACCCAGTCCCCCACCCACAGCCAGACCCGCACACGGGACACTGAGGCCTGGCCCCCCACGCTGGCCCCGGCTCCAGCTCTCCGACCGAGGACCCACCTCCCGCTGGCTGCCAGGCCAGGTGCCCATCTCCTTGGGCCCCCGGGACCCAGTAGGCATCTCGGGGACCCCCACATCCCGTCCCGCTTCTCCTCCCCACTGCATGGCCTGCAGCCCCTCTATCCCACCACCTCCAGATGGGCCCACCCTCATCCCTTCCACCCAACCGGTCCCCCTCGGACCGCGCCCCGCCTGTGCTGGGCACCGCCTGCCTCCAGGAAGCACCCCCCCCAGCCCTGGCTCTGCCCTGTACCCCGTGTCCCATCCGGTCCGGCGTACTCTCAGGGTCCACTGCTCCGGCCGAGGGTCCCTCTGCCCCCTCCTCCACCTGGGGGCCCAGACAGGCAGCGCCCGCTAGGACAGCGGTTCCCAACCTGTGGGCCGCGACCCCTTTGCGGGCCGAACGACCCTTTCCCAGGGGTCGCCTAAGACCCTCGGAAAATGCAGATACAGTGGTTCCTCGAGATACGAGTTTAATCCGTTCCGTCACCTTGAGGCGTGGGAAACGATGAGACGCTCGTGTCGCGGTAAACCGGTGGGTCGTGTGCAGCTGGCCGATCCGCGCGATGACCCCTATCTCAACTGTTGCTCGTATTTCAAAGCAAAAACCGTTCGCTTGACGGCTCATATCTCAAAAACCTTGTAGGTTAGGGCGCGCGTATCTCGAGGTACCACTGTATTCACATCACGATGCATCACAGTTGCAGCATTTCATGGTTGGGGGGTCACCCCCCCATGAGGAGCTGTATGCAAGGGTCGCCACCTTAGGAAGGTTGAGAACCGCTGTGCTCGGATGCCCTGTCTGGCCGGGCTGCTGCCCACAGGCAGAGAGAGAGAGAGAGAGGCCCAGGTCCCCGCCACCTGCCACCTGCCCACCTGGAACTCCCCCACCCCCCACTGCGGGGCCTGCTCTGCCTCCCGCCAGGGAGCCCTCCAGACGGCGCCCACCCTCCTGAGTCCAGCAGCCCCTGCAGATGGGGGATCGAGGGGGATGAGTCC
>JAAGEH010000121.1:104981-116573 GCA_011751065.1 Lasiurus cinereus
GCAGAGCTGTGTGTGACCCCGGACCTCCCCAGGCACTGGGGCAGCCACCCCCTCCACACACACACACACACACACACACACACACACACACCTGCCCACTTTGGGGACCCGGGCCTGGAGCCTTCTCTGGCTCGGGGATCCCGGGGGGAAGGAAGCCTGGATGTCTAGCGGCTTCTCGGGCCCAGGAGGCAGCCCCTCAGGGTGTGCGTCCGGGCAGGGGGAGTGGGCTGGTCCCTGGAATTGCCCCGGGGGCTGTGGAAGGGGCCACTGTCCCGGGGTGACAGAGGCAGGAGTGGCCCTCAGCCGGGGGGCTGACCTCCAGGTGCCCCGTCCACCACCAGCTGCCCCAGAGCTCTGAGTGGGGAGGCCTCTGAGCGCGCAGAGCCCGCGTCCCCGGGGCCCGGGGAGCCCACCCAGCGGGCAGGACCCTCCCAGGCGCCCGGCAGCACCCCTGTCCCCCCCGCGCCCCTCTTGCTGCTGCTTCTCTGCTGTGCGGGCGCTCCCCGCAGCCCCGGGTGGCTCACTGCAGGCTGCAGGGGCAGGTCCGCCTCTCCCCGCCACCCTGATGGCGCGCACTGCCCACCGGACGGGGACCCCGGCCTCTCAGGGAGACGGGTGCAGGGAGGACCCTCAGGACAAGAGCCAGCCCCGAGGGGAGGGAGGAGGAGGGGGAGAAAGCCGTCCATGTGGGGGTGCCGCCAAGGGGAAGCGGGAGTGCCCGGCTCTCCAGCCGGTGCCCAGGGAACCTGGAGAGGTGGTGCGCCCTCCCACCCCGGACCTCAGCCCGCGCCCCGCCCTGCTGTCCCTCCGGCCGCTCACGGGCCGGCTCCCTCGTCCGTGGGGTCGCGCCCCTCCCCGCCCACCAGCGACCTGGGCCGGTGTGGCCGAGGGGAGGGAGGGAGGGAGGGGACTAGGTCCGGGCGCGCCCCGCGCAGAGGAAAGCATTGGTGGGGGCGAGGGAACCGGGGTGCGCTGCTCCCTCCGGCCAGGGCTGGGGAGTGGCCAGGTCTGGGAGCCCCAGGACTGTGTCAGCCTCAGCTCTGTCCCCCCCAAACCCACTGGCTGGGCGGCAGGGGGATGAGTCCAGCCGCTGCCCCTGGTTGCGATTTGCTGGGGTGCGCGCACGCGTGACTTTGTGTGGGGCCTTTGAGTCCTGCTTTTTCGGCACTTTTCCCCCCTTTTCCTTGCTTTTTGCGGGGTAGTGCCCCCCCACCCCCAAAGCGGCGCTTCCTTCTTCTCCTTATGGGG
Organism: Lasiurus cinereus; assembly: GCA_011751065.1. Classification (NCBI taxonomy): domain Eukaryota; kingdom Metazoa; phylum Chordata; class Mammalia; order Chiroptera; family Vespertilionidae; genus Lasiurus; species Lasiurus cinereus. Next base: position 106,230 of record JAAGEH010000121.1, read on the forward strand.
GGTCAGCTACCCCTGGAGCTCCTCCTGCTTCTCCCGGCCCTCTGCGGGCGGAGCTCCCAGCCTGGGGGGCCCCTTCCTTGTCCATATGCACCCCACGTCTGTCGGGGGGCCCTCTGGCCTGGGCTTTTCCTTGGAACTGGGTTTGTCACCCGCTCGGGGGAGGCTTTTGGGGTCACTGCAGCTGCCCTGCCTGCAGGTGGACCGGGCACCCATCTCTTGAGGCCCATGGCATCGGAGGGGCACGGGGTTCCCTGCAGACCCGCCTGCCTCTCCTGGGTGCCCAGCCCGGTCCGTGGGGTTCGGTCGGGGCTGTGGGGGCGACAGTGAAGGTGTGAGGCGCAGAGAGGAGCGTTTAACACCAGCTTTTCAGATGTGACCACAAAGCAGGCGCCCCCATGCACCCTCCACGTCCGGAACCAGAGTCTTCCTCCTCCTCCTCCGGCCCCCCCCAGTCCTCTGCTCACTGCCCGCCCCCCCCCCAACCCCCAGCCAGCAGCTCCCCAGCTTTCCAGATAATGACCTTGATTTCTTCGCACCCTAACGACCCGGCTGTACAACCCTAACCACTCTGGTTCCCATTTCTTTAAGAAGGATTTGTCACCTGGTAGCTTTTTGTTGATTGATTTTTAAAACCGGCTGGAGCCCTGGCCAGTGTGGCTCAGTGGATGGAGCGTTGGCCTGCGGACTGAAGGGTCCCGGGTTCGATTCCGGTCAAGGGCATGGACCTTGGCTGCGGGCACATCCCCAGTGGGGGGCATGCAGGAGGCGGCTGATCAATGTCTCTCATCCATGTTTCTCACTCTCTATCCCTCTCCCTTCCTCTCTGTAAAAAATCAATTAAAAATATATTTAACAAAAACAAAAAAATGACTCTTTGTAAGTGGGCAATTTAATGGGTTTTGGCAAATTTGCATATCGAATGGTTTTTGGTAAATTCGCAGGTTAAATGGTTTTTCGTGAATTCGCAGATTTAATGGTTTTGGGTAAACTCGCAGGTTAAATGGTTTTGGGTAAACTCGCAGGTTAAACGGTTTTGGGTAAACTCGCAGATTTAATGGTTTTGGGTAAACTCGCAGATTTAATGGTTTTGGGTAAATTCGAAGATTAAATGGTTTCTGGTAAATTCGAAGATTAAATGGTTTTGGTAAATTCGCAGATTTAATGGTTTTGGGTAAATTCCCAGATTTAATGGTTTTGGGTAAATTCCCAGATTAAATGGATTTTGGTAAATTCACAGATTAAATGGTTTTTGGTAAATTCGCAGATTAAATGGTTTTGGGTAAATTCGCAGCGTTGTGCCCCGACCGGGAATTGAACCCTGACCCCCTGGTTCGTAGGTCGATGCTAACCCCCTCAGCCGTCTCTAAGGAGCAGCTGGCCGTGCCCGGGGTGGCCTTCACCGGTGAGGACCAGGACAGAGTGGGGGGCCGGGTCCCCGCAGAGGCTTACCGGGTTTGGGGCGTCGTCCGTGCCCCAGGAGGGCGGGGTGCTCAGACGCGGGTCCGGGCACGCAGACGCCTTCTCCTGGGAGCTCACACCCCGTGCCGAGCTCACCTGCCCGGGGCCGCGGGGCCCGCACCTGCCGGTGACGTGGCGCGCCTCCCGCACACCCTGTTCCTGGCCCGTCCCTGGCCCCGGCCCAGCTGGACCGGTCCCTCTCGCAGCTGACTCACGCCTCCGGCAGGTCCCGGCCCGGGCGCGGATGCCGTGTCTTCCCGCGGGAAGGAAATGAGTCACCGGGACACGCCGCCGCTTCCTGAGGCCCCTGCGATTCTCACGCGTCCTGGGCCTCCTCCTCCTCCTGCTGGTCTCCTCCTCCTGGTCTTCTCCTCCCCGCCCCGTCGGCCGTGGGGGGAGACGGAGCCGAGGCTGGGACCGCCCTGTCACCCGGTCACCCTGCAAAGCACAGCCCTCGGGAGCCCGTCCACAGGCCTGGGCGTGTCTGCCGGCCTCTCGACCTTGGGGTTTCCTGGGTGGCGTGTCCCGTCCCGGTCTGCGGCGCGTCCTGTGACTGAACTTCCCCTTGTGGACACCTGCAGCCCCGACCGACCAGCCAGCCAGCTGTAGGAGGAGGTGGTCCCATGTGGGAGGCAGGGGGTTCTCACCAAGGCTCGGGGGGACCCAGGACCCAGCTTCCTGCTCAGGCCCTGCAACATGGTGCTGTTCAGCTGGTTTCATTTTACCTTTAACATCTTTTTATTGATCTCAGAGAGGAAGCGGGGGGAGAGAAAGAGAGAGAGAGGAGAAACGTCAGTGATGGGAGAGAATCGTCGTCGGCCGGCTGCCTCCTGCAGGCCCCACACCGGGGATGCAGCCCGCAGCCCGGGCCTCCGCCCTGAGTGGGAATCGGACCGTGACCTCCCGGTTCAAAGGTCGATGCTCAGCCACCGTGCCCCACGCTCCGAGAGGCGGCGTTTATCACCCGGAAACGGCGGCCCAATAAACGGGTTCCGAGGCATCGACCCGATAAGCCCAACGACCTCCCAGCCTCGGTTCCCACCAAGAGAGGCCTCGGCCAGGAGGAGCGTTTTATGGGCCCGGAGCCTGAGAACTCCCCGCGCTGGTTCCTTATCGCTCCCCGAGATAAGGGGAGGGCCCGTCTCCTCGCCCGCCCTCTGCCCTCCCGCCGGGCAAGGCGCCGGCATGGGCACTTTTGGGGCTGCGAGGCAGCCAGGGAACACACACCGGCTGCTCCCGAGTCCGGGACAGTGTTTGTGGGAGCCCAGGGCGGCACAGGGTCCTGGCACAATCTCAGGGCCTCAGGCCCCCTGGGGCTGGGCAGGTGCCAGGGGCCAGGACTGCGGTGTGCCCCCCGCCAGCAGAGCTCCGTCTTCCCTTCGGCTGCTCCACTGCGGGGCAGAGCGGGGTGGGGACAGAGGTCCGTGCAAACACTGAGCACTGTCTCAGTTTTATTAGGGTCAGGGCTAGGGCTAGGGCTAAGAATGGAGTTAGGGTTAGGGGTAAGTTAGGGTGAAGATTCAGGGTTAGGTTGTCTGGAGTTAGGGATAAGGACAGTTTTAGGGGTCAGGGTTAGGGTTTAGGGTTTAGCGTTAGGGTTAAAGATAAGGTTAGGGGTTAGGGTTAGGGTTTGAGGTATGTTAGGGTTAGGTTTAGGGGTGTAGTAGGGCTATGTTTGGATTTAGGGATAAGGAGTGTTAGGAATATGGATAAGGATAGGGTTAGGGTCAGGGATAAGGGTAGTGTTAGCGTTATTAGTAAGGATAGGGTTTTGGTTTGTTTTATGGTTAGTGATAGGGTTAGTTATTAGGGTTATGGTTAGGGATAAAGATGGGTTAGGCCCCTGGTCGGCAAACTGCAGCTCAGGAGCCACATGCGGCTCTTGGGTCCCTGGAGTGTGGCTCTTCCACAAAAATACCACGGCCCGGGCGAGTCTATTGTGAAGAAGTGGCGTTAGAAGTTGAAGTTTAAAAAGTCTGGCTCTCAAAAGACATTTCCTTCATTGTCCTGTGGATATTTGGCTCCGTGGACTAATTAGTTTGCCGACCGCTGGGTTAGGCTGGCGGATAGGTTTGGGGTTTGGAATAGAGTTTGGTTAGGGTTAGGGCTAGGTCTCGGGGTCCAGCTGAGGAGTAGGGGTTGTGGGTTAGGTGAGGCGTATGGTTAGATTAGAGGGAAACCAAGGGCTATCGGTTATTGGCTATTGGTTTGGTGTCAGGGTTAAGGTTAGTGGCTGTCCTTGCACCTAAAGAGCACCGATCCGGTCCTTAGCAAGTTCTCCACACACACGTCCACGGCGGGTGCTGGGGCAGGGTCAGCGGGAGAACAGGGCCCAGCACACGGCTGGGGAGCTGGATTTTTATTCCGACACGGCAGGCGCGGACGACGACTCACCCCGCCCCGCCAGCCCTCGGTGACCCCGTTTCCGCGGGCAGGGTGTTGGGCAAGTAAGTGAAGTGTCGTCAACAGAGACCTCACTTCTATTTTTAAATATATTTTATTGATTTTTCACAGGGAGGAAAGGAGAGAGATAGAAAGTCAGAAACATCAATGAGAGAGAGACATCGATCAGCCGCCTCCTGCACGCCCCCCACTGGGGATGTGCCCGCAACCAATGTATATGCCCTTGACCGGCATCGAACCTGGGACCCTTCAGTCCGCCGGCCGACGCTCTATCCACTGAGCCAAACCGGTCTCAGCCATGAATTGATTTTTTAAAAAAATATATATTTTATTGATTTTTACAGAGAGGAAGAGAGAGTTAGAAACATTGATGAGAGAGAGACATCGATCAGCCGCCTCCTGCACACCCCCCACTGGGGATATGCCCGCCACCAAGGCACATGCCCTTGACCAGCATCGAACCCGGGACCCTTCAGTCCTCCGGCCAACGCTCCATCCACTGAGCCACACCTGTTCGGCTCTGTGAATTCCCTTTTAAAAGATGTCTTTATCGATTGCAGAGGAAGGAGGTGGGAGAGAGACGGAAACACAGTGATGAGACGGACTCACCCATCCACAGGGGACTGACTGAGCCCACACCGGGGCCTGTGCCCTGACCGTGACCCCCAGGTTCACCGGGCACCGCCCAGCCACTGAGCCACCCGGGCTGGCCCGTTTCCGTCACGGTCACCCAAGCAGGACCGGGGGGCCCCCCTGCACCCCTCTCCCTCCCTCCCCTTATCCCCTTGGGACACCTTCCGCCTCCCCCCATCCTGTCCTCCAGCGGCTGAGGCCCCAGTTCCGCACAGAGCGGGCCTCGCCTTGCCCACGCCCCTCAGAACGCTTTGGGGGTCCCTAACCCTCCCCTCCCGGCCCCCCTCCCGCCCCCTGCAAGCTCCTCCCGCTGCCCCCCCGCATGGGGGCTCCTCCCAGCCAGCAAGCCCAGACGCACCCCGGCACCTGCCAGGAGGCGAGTGTGGGCCCCAGGAAGCGGGGCGCCAGCTCCCCATCCGACCCATCGAGGCGCGGGGTGCAGGGGGGGTGCAGGGGGGCCGCTTTCCACGCAGCGAGGAGCCCGAGGGGTCGCGCAGCCTCGGAGCGCCGGGCCCTGGATGCAGTTCCCGCCGCGGCCACGAGGCGGCAGCACAGCCCCAGGCGTGCGGTGCTCGCCCTTTGGGTGCGGGGAGAGCGCCCTGGGGGCGCGTCACCCCAAAGCCCCCGCCCCCTCCCCGACCCCCACCCACGCGGGGCGCACTCTCACCCCGCGCACGGCGGGTCCGGGGGGTGCCCGGGAGGTGGGGGTGGGGGTGGGGGGAGGCGGATGAGCCAAAGGGTCCAGGCCGGGACCCCAGGACGCAGATGACAGCTGGCCCCTCCCCCATCCCACGTGCCCCCCCCACTCCGCGGGGTGCGCTTTGGGGTGCACAAGCAGCCCCCTGCCGGCCCTGCGTGGCCCCCGCTGGTTTGAGTACAAAGATGGGGCCCTTGTGGGCGCTGTACCCCCACCCATGGCCGGGCCCCTCGTGGTGGGGCTCCCCTGCGACCACCCCCACCCGCCGCTGCAGGCCCCCGGGACCCCCACGCTGGTTCCCCAGCCCGGGACCCCCACGCTGGCCCCCCTAACCTGCCCCCAACCCCCTGCCTCGCCCCCCACGAGGTCCCCCGGCGCCCCGCCCCCCGCCCTCATTAGCATGGCAGCTGCTCGCCGGGCGGAGGGCGCAGAGGGCAGAGGCCTCGCGAATGAATGGGGCGGCGGCGAGGAGGACGAAGAAAGACCGACAGACGGACGCACGGACGCGGGGGTGGACAGTCCGACCCGGAGCAGAAGAATGCGCCCCCGGGGAGGGGAGTGTGGGGGGGCGCGGTGCTGTCCCAGGAGGAGGAGGAGGAGGAGGAGGAGGAGGGCGGCCTCGGGACGGAAGGCCCCTCACCCGGGGCGGCTCCCAGACCCCCCACCTCCCCGGCGGCCCGCACCCCACCCGCTGGCACAGGCTTTGTGCCCGGCCGCCCAGCACCGGCCAGTTCCCGTCCTCAGCCCCCGGGCCTCTCTGCACCCCGGGACCCGTGTGCACCCTGGCAAGGCCTCGGGGGACAGATCCAGAGGGGTGTCCGGGGAGCGGTCAGGCGGAGGGAGGTGCCCCTCTGGCCCCCTCACCGGCTCCCCGGCCCTCGCCCTGGCTCTGGGCCCCCCACCCGGCCTCCCGCCTCGCCCGCGCCCACCTGCAGCCTTTCGACGGCTTCCTGGCCCAGCGGCCCCGGGTGTTCTGGCCGCTGGCGTCCTTCCCGCTCAAAGCACTTCCTGGCCCGCCTGGCGGCCTGCTGTCCGGCCAGCAGCACGGGGTGGGCCTGTCCTCGCCGTCTGTCTGTCTGTCTGTCTGTCTGTCTCCTCCACGGCCCAGCGGCCCAGTCCCTGCCGGCCAGACCCGCCTCTCGGGGTCTCCTGGTGCCTGGGTCTCCAGCACCTGCAGACCCACCGGAGGCCACCGGGCCTCCTTGCACCCTGCAGCCTCCCTGCACCACTCCCGCCGGCCTGGGAGGCGGAGGGGGAAGGGAAGAAGGGGAGGGAGGGGGCGGGCCGGCTGCCCAGGAAGCCGTCCCTGTGTGCTGCCCAGGAAGGCTGGGGTAGGGCCTGCAGGGCGCCCTGACCACGTGGGGGTGAACCCGGTTTGGGGGCTGCTCTCCAGGGCTCTGCCCATGAAAGGGTGGCCGGCCTGCCCGCAGCACCCCAGGCGGCCCTCGCTGCTGGGGGACCAGGCTGGAAAGGGGGTCTGGGCAGAGACAGGCCCCCACGCAGGCAGAGGCAGCAGGAACCCACCCGAACCCCTTTCCTGGGCCAAGCTTTGCTCAGCTTTGTCTCTGAGCAGAGGCCTTAGGGAGCCCAGTCTCCCCCAGCGGCAGCCCCCCAGCTCCCAGGCGCCACCCTCCTCCTGTGCCTTTCCACCAGGGAGACCCTGAAGGAGAGGGCAGTCAGGGCCGTGCCCCATGCCCCGCCCCCCCAGGTTAGATGGCGCCCCCCCCACACGGTGGCCACATGCTGGGGGGGACAGTGGAGGCCCAGCCCCCTGCCCGTGGGCTGTCCACTGTGCCCAGGCCTGACTGCAGTCTCCGGGGACCCCAACTTCCGGGTTCTGGTGGCCACTCTCCCTGCCTCGTGGCCAGGCCCCCGCCCCCCACCCCCGGCTTATTTGCATCCAACAGTCACTCACCTTGCAGCTGACCGGATGGAGCTGGCCGGGCAGGAAATGCCGGGGAAAGCCTGGGAGTGACAGAGCAGGAGATGGAGTGGCACCCAGTGGCCGGGGGAGGGCCTGGTGTCTGACCTGCTGACAGGGGAGCAGAGACCGTCAGCCACCCTGCCGTGCACCCTCCCTCCGCCTGCCTGCTCCCCGCATCCTGCTGGTGGGCGTCCAGCCTTCCCCGCCGGGGCCAGGGCGGTTCTGGAGGGCCCAGCTCTGTCCAGCAGGTGCAGAACAGACCTCTCCCCCCTACCCCCGCTCCAGGGCCCTGCCCTCCTCAGCTCCCTGATGGATGCCACCCTGGGGGTCAGAGAGAAGGGCCTCCCCTTGTCAGGAGCGAGCAACCATGATGTCCCCCCAAATGTGAAAGATGCCCCTCTGCCAGCGGGTGGTGCGCCAAGAACCCACAGCAGCCGGACATGGGGGGTTCCTTGCACCTCACCTCTCAGGCTGGGGTCAGGGGTCAGGGAGGAGCTCGGAGCAGGAGAAGTTCCCACGGAGGCCTCAGCTGCTTCTCCGGGAGCAGAGGAGGAGGGCTGAGCTCGGGGTGCGGGTCCCACAAGCCCTGCCCCGTCCCGCCCCCCCCCCCCGTGTCCTGAGTGGGCCCCCGGGGGCGGCCCGGGTGGGGGGGGGGGGGGGGCCGAGCCTGGAGCCCAAGAAAAACCAACGACCCGTTTGTTGTTTAATATAAAAAGATCAATGAAAAATTTATTGATAAATTCTCCACGCAGGGCTAACAGGGGTATCGTACACGCGGGGATGGGCTGCAGGCTTCATCCAGTTAGAAGTGATCAGACCGGGCCCACACACACACACACACACACACACACACAGCTTCCATAAGCCTAGAGAGTCTTAACATTAATTAACATAATTAAAACGTTATTTGCATCTAGGAAAAAAAATATACAGAAAAACTCCTTGTGGAGTAAATCTGTGCCTCCGGCCACCGCCGGCGGGCCCCACCGGCCGCCGTCCCTCCCTCCCTCTGGCCGGCGCGGACGCGAAGGGGGGGTCCCCCCCACCCACCCACCTGTGTCCTCAAGTGCTCTCCCCATTTCTGCGGGAAGGATCAGCAGCGCTTCTACCCGGGAAGCCTCATTTCAATGTGAATAAACTCAGTCCCCTTTTCATTTCTCGGGAATCACAACAGCCAGGGGTGTGGGATTGCATAGGAAATTGGGCCGAGGGAGACCGGGGTGGGGGGAGGCTGTCCCCCCGCGCCCCCCCAACACAGACACACAGAGAGCGACACAGAAGCACCGCCTCCAGCCCCCCACCTCCCGCCCCTCCCCTCCCCCAGGGCAGGATTTGGGGACTCCCCAGGGGAGGCTGAGGAAGGGCCTTCCGCTCAGCAATCAGAGCCCGAGAGATTCACAGTCTGAGAGGCATTTTATAAAAATATAAATAGGGGGGCGGGGGGGTGGGGGACACTGTTGCCTACACAACGCCCTTTTATAAAGGAGGAGGGAGGGGGGTCACCGCCCAGGCCCCGGCGCCTGGCGCACAAGTGGCCGCTGCCTCACGCCGTCATAAATGTTATGACGGACACTCGTGGCAGCCGATCCGCTCACTCTTGACACAAAAGTGGGTGCAACCGACTGTGCACGCTCCCGGGGATCCCCAGACCAGACCGGACCTGACCGGACCGGGGGGGTGCGCCCCACCGCCCGTTCCCCCTGGCACCACCGCGCCCTGGCGCCCCGGGTCCTCCAGCAGGTTTGGGGGGGGGACCGGGATGGGGGGAGGCCTGGGGCTTCCCAAACTCACACGGAAACACTGTGTGTGTGTGTGAGAAAGAGGAGGAGGACGGGGAGAAGGGGCAGGAGAGGGGGGGCAGGCGGAGGGGGCGGGGACAGAGGGGGGCGGGGAGCAGGAGGAGGAGAGGGGATGGGGGGAGGGGACAGGGGACACAGAGGGCAGGCAGGGGGGAGGGCACCGGGGAGGGAGAGGGGCCAGGGGGGAGGAGCCAGAGGGGGTGCAGGAGCCGGAGGAGGACCCGGAGCGAGAGGAAGCAGCGGTGTTCAGTGCAACCGAGAGAAACGACAGGTCAAGTTTCTTTCTTTTTTTTCGTCGAAAAAAGGAAAAAAAAAAAGATGCATCCCCCTTCCCCCCGCCCCCCCACACCCCCACGCACAGTGTCCCCCAGACAAAGAGGCCCAGCGCACCCCGCACCCACCGGGAGGACACACACACACACACACACACACACACATACACACACGATCCAGAGTGTCCAACCGCGGCCGGGGCGCGCGCGGCGGGCGGGCAGGCGGGCAGCGGGCATCTCCTCCGGGGCGCGCCGGCCGCCGCGGTCCTGCGGGGCGGGGGGCGCCTGGGGGTCCCCGCCACCCGCTCCTCCGCCACCCGTTCCTCCTCCGCCTGCGCCTCCGGAGAAAGCCGGGGCCGCGGCGGATCCGGTGTCGCCGGACTCGGATTTCAAAGCGGCCCGCGCCCCGCCCCGTCCCCGTCCCCACCGCGAGCGCGCGGGCGGGGCCGTGGGAAGCGCGGCTCCTGCGGCTGCTGCTGCCGCTGCTGCTGCCCGGGGCCCGGGGCCGCCACCGGCGGGGGCAGGAGGACGAGGAGGACGAAGGAGGGGCGCGCGCGCCGGTCCCCGGAGGCACGGGCGCACGGGCGCACGGGGTGGCACGGAGGCGGGGGGCGCACCCCGAGGTAGTTGGCGGGAAGGTGCAGCCTCGGAGACGACGACGATGGCCACGGGGTGCCGGTTGGGGGTCCGGGGTCCGGGCCAGCGCGTCACCGGCGGGCGGCCGCGTACTTGGCCTTGGTGATGAGATAGAGCGCGATGTCCTGGTGGCCGCCGAACGCCGCGATGTGCAGCGCGCTCCAGCCGTCGCGGTTGGCCAGGCGGATGTCGGCGCCGAACTTAACCAGCAGCTTCACCAGCTCCAGGTTGCCGTCGATGACCGACTGGTGCAGCGCCGTCTGGCCCTCGGGCCCGAACGAGTTCACGTTGAACTCGCCGCCGCTGCTCAGGCTCTGCAGCAGCGACCGCAGCTCCTGCGCGTTGCCGCGGCGCACGGCCTCCTGGAACACGCGCTGCGTGGGCGCCCCGGCCGCCGTGGGGGCCGCCGCGCAGGTGGACAGCTCGGCCTGGCTCATGCTGCTGCTGCTGATGCTGCTGATGCTGCTGAAGATGCTGAAGATGCTGCTGATGCTCAAGATGATGCTGAAGATGCTGCTGATG
>JAAGEH010000121.1:116583-141617 GCA_011751065.1 Lasiurus cinereus
TGAAGATGCTGCTGATGCTCAAGATGATGCTGAAGATGCTGCTGATGATGCTGATGCCGCCGCGGGGCGCGCACAGCGGCGGGGCGGCTCTCCGGGGCGCATGGAGGGCGCGGCGTCCCCGGGGGGCCCCCGCACGCCGCCCCGGGGCGCTCTGGGCGCTGGGGGCCTGGGGAGGCCGCCGCCGCCGCCGCCGGGCCCCGCCGCATCCAGCCGCGCCCGGGCGAGCGGGCGAGCGGGGGAAGCGACGGAGGCTGGCACCGCGCTCCCGGGCCCCTCCGCTCGCTCCGCCTGCCGTTCCCCCGCGCGCCTGCCCCGCGCGCCTCTGGACACTCACTCGCTCGCCTGCCCGCCCGCCGCCGGGACCGGGGCGCCTTTTACCTCCTTTATATTTGCATGACAAGGGGCGCCCCGTGACGCGCGGGCCGGGCACCCGCCGATTGGGCGGCGCGGGGTGGGGCGTGCCCGGGAGGCGCGCTTCGCCGCATGGGGCGCTGGTTGCCGGCCCGCGGGGGTCCCCCCCCCCCCCCACCCCCCCCGCCCCCCCGCCGCGGGGAGGTCTCTGTCTCGCCGCCGCCGCCCCCCCCGCGGCACCGCCCACTCTGCCCCACTCCGGCCACTCGGGGGGAATTCCGAGCTCCTGGCGCGCACGGAACCGGGCCGGGGCTGAGCGCCGCCCCGCTGGGCCCGCGGGAGATCTGTTCTGGGTGGTGGGGGTGCAGGGTGGAGAGGAGGGGGTGGTGGTGGCGAGCATCTCAGACCAGGTGGGGGGGGTCCGGGTGGAGACCCCCTTCTCGCTCCGGCTGCGGGGAAGGCGGCCTGGGACTCGCCGGGTCCCCAGCGCGCGCGCCCGCGCGTGCAGAGCTCAGCGCAGAGCAGCTCCGCCCAGGCCGGCCCGACCGGGACCCCGGGTGACAACTCGGGTGACCACCGACCCGAGGAACATCTCGTGTGGCGTGTGGTCTCTCTCGGCCCCACGCAGGGTCCTCCCCGCGCGAGGACGGCGCCCCGGGTTCCCTCCCCGCCTTTGGTTCCCCGGGCTGGCTGGCTTCAAACCCCTGCCCTGGTGGAGAGCCGGGGTTGCAGCTGGTGGCCTGCTGCCCGCTCCGGGGCTCCCCCAAGTTGGGGAGCGGGAGGGCCCCAGCCAGGCACCAGCTCTGCCCGGAGCGGGAGCCCCGAACTGATTCATTTCCACACCGTGACCCCGTCCTGAATTCACACCAACGCGGCCGCCAGATTTCCTCATTAGGGTTCCCAGCCGGTGGCTCGGCTCTGGCCGCGGGGAGGGAGGGAGGGAAGAGGGGGAGGAGGAGGAAGGGCGGGAGGGAGGAAGGAAGGTGGGCTCTGGCAGCCCGAGGGAGGCCGCCTGGGACCTGCATTCCTGCAGGAGCGGCCGGGGATTCCCCAGGAGGCCGCTCTGGGCGCCGCTGGGGAGACCACCCTGAGCGCCTTGTCGGGAGCCAGGGGCTCTCCCCAGGCCCCAGGACCTGTGTGGGGGTGCCCCCAACTCGCTGGGTGCTCTGGGAGGGCCACAGGGAAGGCTAGGCAGGGTCTCCCTGGAGCCCGGGCCGCCTGCGCCCCTCGCTCTGGCTTTCCTGAGGCCGGGGGTCCACCGGTCTGCTCAGATCGGCTCCCCTCGGGAACTGACCCCGAGCGGGTGGGGGAGCCCAGCCCTGCACTGGCCTGGCCGCTGGTGTGACCTGGGGCTGCCATTCCTGTCCCCTCATTCTGTGTGGGGGGTGTGTCCCTGGCTCCGGAGAAGACCAGGATTGGCTGCGGGGAGCGGTGACCACCTGGAGGGGCCCCGGACCAGGGGCCAGGGCCTGGGCTGCGCTGCCGGAGGCAGGGAACCTGCTGCCGGAACAGGTGGGGGGCCCGGCAGCTGCACCCCGAGAACGCGTTCGGAGGGGCAGGGGCCTCTTCCCCTCGTGCCTGTGTGTGTCTCCGGCACCAGCCAGGGTCCGGCGCTCCCGAGGCCTCTCCAGGAGGTGTGGGTCCCGGACGGGGCCTGAGCCCTGGAGCAGGGCATCTGGAGACCGCCAGGCCCGGAGCCGGGGAGCCGAGGCCCAGTGACCCCCCGTGGCGCCGGGGAGGGCAGACAAAGGGGCCCTGTGCGCCACTGTGAGAACGCAGGCCGCCACCACGGCCGAGGGACCGTGTGACTGGAACTGCCCGGGAGCCTGGCCCCAGGCTGCTGGCCACCCCACCCCGGATCGTCAGGGGGGACAGGTCAGACGGGGGGGGGAGGGTATCGGGGCCGGCCGTGGCCGTGTGCCCACAGCCTGAGACCCTCCCCACCGCCACCCCATCCCCAGCCAGGCTGCTCCTGTGTGGGCTCAGGGGCCTCACTGTGGCCTGCGTCTCGTTGGCCCACACCCCGCGGCCCGGAGCTGACCGTGTGCGGCCGGCCGGGCTGCCAACACACGTCCACAATGTTTGCTGAAGGGCACGTCCAAACGGGGGACATTTGTTCCAAATGCCGGGCTGGGAGGGGGTGGGGCTCCCCGGGGCTGTGTGTGTGTGTGTATAAGTGTGTGTGGGGGCGGGGTGCTGGCTCTGAAGAAGCCCATACCTGGGATGGGGGGGACAGACCGCCCCCCCTGACCACCAGGCTGGACCCTGCTCTGCAGGGGGATGGCCGAGGAGGAGGCCAGAGTGGAAGAGAGACCCCTTCACCCCCTGGGGACCCATGTTTTTGGAGGCTCCGAGCAGCGGGGGGGTGGGCAGGGTGGAGAACGTTTGGGACCCAGGCTGGGAAGGTCTCCCAGCGGAGGGTGGCACGGAGGGGGCGTCAGCCAGAGCCGGGCCGGGGACCGTGGCCACCTTAAAGGCACCGCCGGGCAGGGGAAGGAGGGCGACCGGGCCGCCGCCGAGGGCCGGCGGGCAGCGGGGGCGGGGCTTCCAGCTAATTCATTAAAATGTGTCGGGAGCGTGGGAAAGAGGAGCGGCTTTCTTCCCAGCGGCCCGGGCACCTGGTAGAGGGGCCGAGCGAGGATACGGATCAAATAACAAACACTGGGCCGGCCAGCGCGGCCAGGGCGCAGGAAGGACGCCCGCCCGGGGCAGGAACTGCCGCAGACAATCGGGGCTCCTGCCCGCCCGCCAGCCCGCCCTGGGCACAGCCTGCCCCGTGGTGGGCCGGGGTCCGACCCCCGCTGGGGAAGGGCCGGAGGAGGGAGTCAGTCCTAGGGCTGAGGCTGGAGCAGGGTGGGCGGATGTGAGCGTGTGAGCCTGGGGGTCCCAAAGGGGTGCAGCCAGGCTGGGGAGCAAGAGGGTGGGGGGCCCGGGGGTCAGAGGCAGGATGGACCGGCAGGCACCCCCCTCAGCTGCCCTCTCCCTAGCGTTGCGTGGTGTGCAGGGGCAGGGGCGGAGGGAGGCGGGGGTCAGACCTGCCGGGACAGGAAGGACATAGCCTTCGCCCCCTCACGGTCCCCGCCTCTCCGGCTCCGGTTCCTGTCTGTCCAGGGCCGGCTCCGCCAGGGCCTCCGTCAGAGGGAGCCCCCAGGAAGCAGGCGGATGGGGCACCCCTCCTGCTTCCTCTTAACCTCCCTGGGGGAAGGAGGGTGTGGGGTCTGCCCCAGGACCGGGCAGCCCGCCGCCGAGGGCTCCCCTCCCTGATGGGGTCCAGCTTGCCCCCTGGTCTTGTACCCCTGCCTTGGCCCTTGGGGTGACCACTCAGTGACCACAGGGAGTGCCAGGCCTGGGCCCCCTCCCCCGCCTCCTGACCCCAGAGTTGCTGGGGGTAAGTGGGCCAGGGCCTGGCACAGGCGGGCACTCCGAAAGACAGGGAAGGACTCCGGGGTGGCAGGTCGCCTATGGGCCCTCACTCCGCCCCCGCCTGCCTGCCCCAACTAGGACTGCACCCCTGGGGCTCGGGTCCATGGGCCACTATGGGGCAGGGGCCGGCCTGGCATTGCCGCTGCCTGCAGGTGTGCCTGACCCCAGGGGGAGGCTGGGGCCCGGCACAGCCCCAGGCCGCCGACCCCGGAGGAGGCTTCCGCCCGGGCTCCTGGGTCAACTCCACGCGGTTTCCGCCCTGGGCAGGAAGGACAGGAAAGGGATGTGGGAGGGGGGCGCATTCCTGGGGCGAGCGGAGGGGGTGGGCAGGGTGTGTGTGGGGGGAGCCAAACTCAGCCGGAACCAGGTCTGCCACTGCCACCGTGGGCCGCGTCCCCGGACCCTCCTGCGCACCACGCCGGGCACTGGACCCTCAGGCCTGCCGTGACGGAGGCCGGAGCCCGGGCCTCCGTGTCCCCCAGTGGTGCATGCGCGCACACTGGGGTGCAGAGCCCATTTTGTAACGTGGTGGCCGATCTCTCTCCCAGAGGAGCCACCAGCCTGGACCCAGGCGAGGGAGGGAGGGAGAGCGGGCGTGCGCCAGGGCTCAGAGTAGGGCCCCTTCTCCTGGCACCAGGCGTGCTGGCCCGTTCGCTAGAGAGTGGCCAGCCTGGCCTAAGGGCTCCTGACCCCCCGGACCCCACCATCCAGGCCCCTGGGAGCAGGGGCTGGCTCCGGGCAGAGCGGGTGGGGTGAAGAGGGTGGCTGGGTGGCCGGGCCGCCAGCGCCTGAGGCCGCTCTGCCCTCTCTCCTCCTCCAGCCTCTGGGGCTCCAGCGGACGTGGGCGCCACCACGTCCCAGCCCTTGGGCCGCGGCCCAGCCATTTCCTCCCCGGGCCGGCCCTGCCCGTCCGCCCCTGCCGCCGCCGGCGCCCCGACCACGTGGAAGTCACAGCGCCCACGGCCAGCCGGGCCTCAGGTGCGAGCAATGACATACGCTGGCCCAGGTGCGGCCTGTCCGCCTTTATTGCCACGGTTGGGCCCGGGCCTGGGGCCTGGGCGCCCTCAGGAGGGGCTCGTGGGGGCCGGCGCCGGCTCCTGAGGGCCGGGGGGCCGGTCCAGGACGTCGTGGAACTGCGAGGCCACGCGGCCCAGGTGGGAGCCCTCCCAGAAGACCTTGCCGCAGCCCGAGCAGCAGAAGAAGTGGCGCAGACCCGGCCGCCGCAGCACGCCCGCCGGGACCCCCTCCAGCTGCAGCCGTGTGCCGTTGCCCAGGGTGGCGGGGGCGCCCGCCCGCAGCTCGGCCGCCTCCAGCCAGCGGCAGGGTGGGTCGTAGGTGAGGCCCGGGGATGGCGGCGAAGGCGTCTCCCCGGGGGCGGAGCCTGGGTGGGTGGAGGTGGCCGCTGAGGCCTGCGCCCACCCCTCCCCATCTCACCTAGGACCCCCCACACACACCGGGGCTCCTGCCAGTGACCCCGCACCCGCACCCAGGGCACAGGGACCAGCCCCTAACGAGGTCCCTCCGCGGGGCAGGCCCAGCGCTCACCTGGATCCGGTGCATCCTCCTCGCTCTGGGCCTGGTCACCTGCCAGTCAAGGAATTGAGGAACCCCTGAGAACAGGGCCCAGCAGCCCAGCCTCAGCCTCACCCCCCATCCCCCTTCGGGGAGGGCCAAAGGGCAGGGGGCAAGAAGCTTCTTCAGGGCCCCACCCCCGGATCTCACACCTTGGACCAGGCTCGGGCTCAAAGGTCCCGGCACCAGGGGCTGAGAGCGGGCGGCGGGGGCGGGCGGCCCGTGTGATGAGCCGATAAGCCAGTGCCAGGAGCCGTTGCACAAGCAGCACCCGGGGGCCCTGCTGGAGCCCGGGGTGCCCCAGAGACCCCGGGAGGGCCGCACCCACGGAGAGCCGGGGAGGCCCCGGCTGCCGGCTCCGGGCCTGCTCCGCGGCTCCAGCCTGAGGACCCTCTCATTTGCTGGGCAAACCGTCCTCCACCGCCGGCGCCGGAGGAGCTGCAGCCGCTCGGAAAGGGGCCGCTCCCTCCGCCCAGGGCCGCCCTGGAGCCTGGCGAGGCCTCTGTGCCTCGGCCCAGTGACCCCAGCCCTTCCCTGGTGGATCCTGAGGCCCCAGACAGGACCTGGGGGCGCCCCTCCCCCACCAGCGAGTGCCTGGGGGTGCACCCGGGGGGCCTGCGGAGGGCACTGCCCTGTCCTTCCCTCCGGGGCCGGGACTGAGAGCCGCCCGGGGTGGACGTGGGCCGCCAGGACCGCTGGCCCGCCGTGTGGGTGGCCTCAACCCCGACCCCACACTGCAGAGGGAGGCGGGAAGGACAGGAGCAGCTGGGGGGCCCTCAGCTTCCCGGA
Organism: Lasiurus cinereus; assembly: GCA_011751065.1. Taxonomy (NCBI): domain Eukaryota; kingdom Metazoa; phylum Chordata; class Mammalia; order Chiroptera; family Vespertilionidae; genus Lasiurus; species Lasiurus cinereus. The sequence continues at coordinate 122,719 of JAAGEH010000121.1, forward strand.
GAAGCACCCTGGCCTCGGGATGACCCCACAGGTGGGTCCTCAGAGGCCCCTTACCCACCCGCCCCGACCCCACCGAGACTCCAGAGGCCCCTGCCTGGCCCTCGCTGGGGCCCTCTCCCCGGAGGAGGCAGGAGACGGTGGCCAAGAGCAGGGCCTGTCCGCTGCCCGGCCGGCCACCTTGCGTCACCTCCACGTTTTCAGTTTCTCAAAAGGGAAACTGAGGCTGGACGCTGGGTGGGACCTGCCTGGCTGGGGTGGACGGCTGGGCTTGTCCTGCTCCGTCTGTTGCGGAGGGTCAGGGTGCAGGGGCGTGCTCGGGGATGCGTGTACACACGGGTGTGTGCACACCGGGGTCCGAGGTGCTCGGCCAGGCTGTGCAGCGCCAAGCAGGGACCCCCAGGGAGGAGCGTCCCCTACCCAGAGTGCCCTGTGGCCTCGGGTGCTGTCCTCTGCAGGGCAGCCTTCGTACCCTCAGCCTGCGGGTGCTGTCTGCCCCCCCTTGCCAGCCCCGGCCGCACCCCTGCAAGTGAGCCCAGGCCAGGCCGACTCGGGGGGCGGGGGGCACTCACCCGTACTGCCGGAGGCGTCCTGGCCGCCGAGCCCCACGAGCTGTGTCATCAGGCGCTTGGAGACCTTCAGGTACTGGTCACAGTTACAGGCCTGGGGACGGACAGGGCTGAGTGGGAGCCTCCATCCCCCCCCCTCCACCCCTGCCCCTGCAGCCCGTCTCGGGGAGCCAGCCTCTCTCTGCTGCTCGGGGGATTGGGGGTGTCAGGAGTGCAGTCACCCTGCTGCTGTGCCGGGTCCTTGGCAGGAGGCTCCGGGGAGCTGCCAGCCCAGGGGGTAGGCAAGGCTTGGGGGTCCACCCTGCCCTCCGTGGGCAGCTGCCCCAGGGGAGGAAGGTCTGGATCCGGGGCACACGGGGTGGGGGCGGGGCAGGGCACCCGCTTTCGGACAGAGGGCGCGCTGCCAGTGGGGGGCGTTGCTAGGCCACAGGAGGGACTCCCTCCTGGGTGAGCCGGCCATGCCCCGGATGCCAGGCCCCGGGCAGGCAGGGGTGGGCGGAGGCCTGGGGCCCAGAGCAGCAGGTGAGCCCACGTCGGGCAGCGAGCACCCCACACGCCCTTTCCCACGGCCTTTCAACACCGGAGCTCTGCCCGTGGCATCGCGGCTGGCCTCCGTCCGGCTCTGGGGCTGCGGGGTGGGGGCGGGGGGCAGAGGGAGGGGCAGGGCCTCCTGGGTCGGGGGGCGGCCTCTGCTGGGGGGACTTGGATGGGCAGAGCCTCCTGCCCCCACTAAGCCAGCCCCTCGCACAGAGAGGCTGTGCCCTGAGTCCCTGGCAGCAGGTCTAGAGGCTCTGGGACCAGGCATGCAGGCTAACGTCTGGCCTGTGGTCACTCCAGGTCCAGCTGAGCTGTCCTCAGCCGCCTGCCATGGCCCTGCTCTCCCTGTCCAGGCCCCCCCTAGGGACAGGCCTCCCCCTGAGGGACAGCCCCCCGAGGGGCAGTGCCAGCAGGTTCGGGACAGCCAGCAGCAGGCAGCGTGCAGGCCGGGGGCCGCTGTGCAGGCCGCCAGCTCCCAGGACCGGCCATGAGCACGCCTGGGCGGGGCGGCCAGCTCAGGCTGAGTCACGGCAGTGGCGGGCGCACGTGGTGCCGTCCACAGGGCCCTGGTCACACCCTCGGGAACCACCGGTGCCAGAGTTCCCACGGCTGGTGCCCACTGTCACCCCGATAGGCCCTGCGAGCCCTGCCCCCACCCCACCCCACCCCACCCCACGGCTGGAAAAGCCGGTTCTCCCCGCCCCCCGGCCCTGCTTCCCACAGTGGGAGGCTGGCACCCAGCTCCCAGCTCCCGGCTCCCCGGTGGCTCGGGCTCCGGACGCTCCGAGAGCTGCCCTGGGCCTGCCCCCTCCTGGCCTGGGCCTGGCCCCGCGCGCCAGGCTGTGCCCCTGGCCTGGGGGCTCCGGGCCCGTCCACCCAAGGGCTCTCACGGACACCCAGGGGAAGGGAAGGGCGCCCCAGGGCCCCCAGCAGCCCGGCCGGCGGAGGGGAGGGTGCACAGCCTCAGAGCCACCCACCTCCTGGGATGCCAGGGGTCTGGGCAGAGACCCGGGGGAGGCCTGGGGGGGGCCTGGGCAGTCTCTGTGTCCCCCCAGCCCCCAGCTAAGGAGCCCGAGGGCAGGGCCTGGCCGGCTGCCGCCCCCGAGCCCTGCAGGAGGGCAGGGCCAGGTGAGTGGGTGGGCGGGGCTGGGAAGGCGGCTGGTGCCCGGTCCCAGGGGTCCGCCTGCTCTCCCGGTTCCCACGGCCCGCTGGGAGGCGGCCGCGCCAACACCCGCCCGGTGCGCCTGAGTCAGGGCGGCCCCGGAGGCCGGGGCGGGCTGGGCCCACGTGCGGGGCCACCACGGAGGGCCTGGCTCCCGGGCTGGGGCTGAGGAGGGTGGGCGAGGTTGCGCTGGCCGGGAGGTGGGTCTCGGGGCTGGAGCGGGTCTGAGGGGCCACAGCGCACACAGGACACCTGCCTGTCCTCTGAGGCTGAGACGGGGTGCAGGGGGCATAGCTGGAGGGCTCAGAGGGTCAGTCCAGGCGCCGAGGGAAGGCTGGCTACCCCTGAGCCACCGGCTCTGCTCGCGCCAGGATGCCCAGCCACACCGGCAGGGACGGGACGCCCACAGCCAGAGGTCCGGTCACTAGGCCTGTCCCCGGAGCATGCTCCCAGCTGCCCAGGGCTGGGGAGAGCTCTCTCCACGCGCTCTTTCCAGACCCACTGCCCGCCCCCCACTGAGGGCAGCAAACTGCCCCGGCCTGCATCGCCTCTGGCCATCCTGGGCCCCATCAGCCCTGCACCCCAGGCAGACGTGGGGCAGTGGGGGGCGGGTTAGGGAATGCCCTGGACGCCCCCCAGGCAGTGCATGAGACAGCCGTGCTCCTGAGCGGCCTGTCCAGGCTGGGAGCCTCGGAGAGCCCCCTTCTAAGGAGGCCCTGTCCCTGCCAGCAGCCAGCCCCCGTCTGCCCCCCGCCCCCGACACCGTCCAGCTGGGCCCGGGGCCGAGGAGGGGTCTCGCTCTGTGCCCGGCCCCTACACCGCCCCCCGGGGAAGTAGGTTAAGACCCCTCGCTGCAGAGCCAGGGGCAGGTGTGGAAACCTGGGGTTCACCAGCGCCCCGCCTGCCCTGCACCCCGCTCCGTGGGAGTCAGGCCTCCACGGGGGAGGCGAGTGGTCCGTCTGGTGCCCTGGGGGCCCGCTCTGGGGGTTCTGCTCCCACCGCAGGAGGAGGGACCCGGCAGACAGCCCAGCGCCGACATGGGATGGAAGCAGACATCCCCCACGCGCTCAGCCTCGGGTGCTGTTGGGGAAATGGGGCGCACGGGCCGCTCAGCTTCCGGGTGACCAGTCCCTGTCCCCGGGGGGCTGCCTGCCCATTTGGTCCCTACAGCCCGGGCTGCTATCCTGAGTCCGGCGGGTCCACCCCGCCCCCCAGACGTCTCAACAAACGGTGCTGGGCTCTGGGCTGGGAGGAGGGGCGGACGCAGACCCCGGTCTGGGGGCCTGGGTGTCAGCCTGACACCTCGCCGGACGTGGCGGGAGGAGGATCCGCTCCACACCTCGCTCTCCCACGCCATCCAGACCGGCAGCACCCTGGGTGGCGGGGGAGAGGCCATCTGCTCCCAGAAGTGACCCGGCCCAGGGGTCTCCCCCACGATAAGCGCCGTGTCGCCCAGCTTTGCCCGAGAAGACCCCGCTGGCCCGGCACCCCGCTGACCCGTCCCTCCCCGCCCGGTCCCACGTCCCCTGGCGACGGGCCGGTGGGGGCGGAGGCCGGGGAGTGTGCTCTGGCCAGCTCGGCGGTTCCCAGGAAGCCGATGAGGTCCCCCAGCCCCGGGCCTCACCCTGCGGGTCCTCCCCGCGCACCCCACCCCCAGGCCCGGAAGGTCCCTTCCCACGGGCCCCGGCCCCGCCCCTGTCCGGCCGCTGTCCAGCCCCTTTGTGGGGCGGACAATGTCTGCGCAGAGCGTGCGGGGGATGGGCCTCGCACTGTCAGCTGGGGACGGGTCCTGGGGGGCTGGGGACACGGGTCCTGGGCCCCAGGGCCACGTCTGGGGGCACGTGTGTGCGAACGCCAGCACTTGGCAGGTGTCCTGTGAGCACCGTGTGCATGGGGGGCGAGCACACCGCATCCAGCACGCGTGTGTCCGCGTGGTGCTCGTCAGGGACGTGACCGAGCAGCCTGGACGGGCGGCTGTGTGCCCCTCACCGGGCAATGAGGGGGGTGTTCCGGGCGCCCGCTTTTGGGGTTCAAGCGAGTCCTAAGTAAGCGCCTCTCCAAGTGGACGGAGAGGGGACACCACCTCTGGGGGTTTCCCTAGGAGCTGGGCTGGGATCCCAAGTCTGGCCCTGGGCCTCACAGGGGGGCGGGGTTAGGGGTCGGGCCCACCTCCTGCCACAGGACAGGAGGGCCACGTCTCCCCGACTTCTTGCAAGCAGAGCCCCCGGCCTAAATCCAGAACACGCTGCCCAGTGGCTGAGCGGCGGCAGCCAGCCGTGGGGTCCCCAACGGCTCTGGAGGGGTGAACCCGGTCGGCCCCTTGATGGAGAGGGGGAGGGGATGGGCAGGGGAGGTCAGCCCCGTCTTAGCTGCCTGGGCACCAGGACCACGGGGGCCTGGCTGGGAGGCACTGCCCCCCTCCCCAAGGGCGCCTCTGCCAGGGACACAGGGTGAGAGGCCACCCCTGGGCCTGCAGGCCGAGCCTGGGAGGTGGCCGCAGACGGGACGGGTCGGCAGGCCTCCTACTTGCCCCCCACCCCCAGCTGTGGTTCCCCTAAACCTCCCTCTAGCCACCTGCCCCCTGAGCCCAGGGCCCCCTTCCGGCCTGGACGTGCAGACCCGGGGAAGTGGGGGCCAGGGTGAGGCCGCCCGGTCTGCACCAGGCGCTACGGCTGTGAGCCACAGACCGGCCGTCCCCCCGGCCCATCCCTGGACCGGCCACCGCCCGCCGAGGCCCCTCCTGGCCGAAGAGGGAGTGTGGATCCAGGTTGGGGGCGTTTCTAGGGGCAGAGACGCTGCCCGAGGCCGCGATGCCCTGCACCTGCGCTCGCAGGCCGCCCAGGCCCCGGCCCAGCCCTGGGGGCCAGGGGAGGGGGGGGGGTGGTCGGCGCTGGCCCGGTGCAGCAGGCGGGTCTGGGACCCCCGCTTTCTCCAGGACGTGGGGCGCAGGGCGACCACCTGTCCTGGGTTCCATCCATCAGGAGCTGGGCCAGAAGATGCCCTCCGACCCCAGGCCCTGGCAGGAAGGGTGGGGCGGGTGAGAGGGGGTCGCCTGGCCCCTCCGTGGGCACCCGCCCCCTGGCCTAGAGCAGCCCCAGGCGGCACCAACCAACTCCTCCTCCCTCTCCCCCCCCCACCCCTCCCTCTGCAGCACATACACAGGCTGAGAGCCCCACCCCCTGTTCCGAGGATCCCGGAGGCGCCCCCAGGCCAGACTCGGGCACCGGGCGCAGCCATTCCCAGGCGGGGGAGGGGCGGCGTGAGAACGAGCCGGCGGCCGCGTGGGAAAGCGGGGGGAGGGGCGCGAGGGCGGGGCGCGCCTGGGAACGGCTCCCGCCCCCGCCGGCCTTTGAAAGGGCCACTCAGGGCGCCGGGCCGAGATTCAAAAGCAAACGGCCGCCCGCCTCCTGCCCGCCTGCCCGCCCGCCCGCCTGCCCGCGCCCAGGGGAGGGCGAGGGGCCCGGGGGTCCTCGTCCTCCTCCTCCTTCTCCTCCTCCTCCTCCTCCTCCTCCTTCTCCTCCAGCTGTGGGTGCGGAGAGGCTGGGGCTCCGGCCGGCCTGGGTCCGGGGCTGGGGGGCGGCCCTGGGCTGTGTCGTCCCACGGAGAGGACCTGGCAGGTGCAGGCCCTGACCCACGCCCCGCAGCCCCGGGCTCAGCTCGCCGACCTTCCCGCCTGCCACCCACTGGCGCCACCCACTCGCTGCTCCCCGACCCGGTCCAGGGAGAGAGACGCCCCAAGGTGCCCCTCCACAGGGGCCAGGGCACTGGAGGAAGCAGCAGAGTCTGCCGGCGGAGGAGGAGGGCGGGCGTCGGCCGCAGCCGGAGCCGGTGATGGGCGGGGAGGCTGCCCAGGGCTGGGCACCGGGGGTCTGAGCCCCTCCCGCCCTCCCTCCTCCAGCCCCTGGGCCGGCCCTGCACCTGCGCCTGCACGTGCCCCTGCCCCTGCTCCGTGGGTTTGGGAGACGAGGAAGCAGCAGCTGCTGCCAAGCCCCCCTCTGCCCACTTCTCGGCGGGACCCCCAGGGCACCCAGCGGGCAGGGGTCTCCCCCCCAGGGCAAGGGCCCCAGAACCTGGCGGCCAGGCTGCTCCCACAGGGACTCCGCCAGCCTCACAAGGAGGAGGGGGAGACTCGTCCGCAGGGGCCCAGCTGCCCGGGGTCTCTGCCAGGTGCCTGCCCCTCAGACCTGGCTGGAGCGGTCACTGCCCGGCCTCAGGCCACAGCCGCCCACGGCCCGGCCCCTGTGCCTGCAGCCCCGGGTCTGGCCCACCACCGCCGCCGCCTCCCACCAGCCCAGCGGCCAGCGGTCTGCAGGGTCTGCCCGCTGTCCTGAGCCAGGCCCGTGGCCACCGTTCGAGGCTGGCAGCCCCGGCCCCTGGGCCCACTTTTCTGCTCCGGGGCTGCGATGGCTCCAAAGCCAGAAGAATGCCCCCCCCCCCCGCCCCCAGCTGCCAGCCAGACCCCCGGGCAGAAAGGGGTGGGGACCTCACCTGGAAGGGCCGCTGCGCCCTAGGGGAGCAGCCACGGGCCTGGGCACACGAGGGGCACTGTGGATGCCAAGGCTGGGGCGCACTCACCCCCACCCTGGGCCTCCGGGTCCCCCAGGCGGAGGGTGCCCCCTCCGTAGCCCTGAGCCTCCCCCATCCCTGCCTGCTAGGCTGCCCCAGCCACCCCTCAGCCCCGTCACGGGGTGTGGCTCCAGCTGGCGTCGGGGTCCTGGGTGTGTCCGCCCCGTGGACAGGCTGACCTGCGACCCCGGGTGGCATGTGCCCATGGTCCCCTCCCCCTGCCGCCCGGGCAGCACCTGCTCCTGTGCCGGGCGCGTCCCATTTCAACGTGAAGCTTGTCACCCGCTGGGGGTGGACAGGGGGCAGCCGCAGGAGCCTGCCAGGGCCCCGAGGGCTGATGGGAGCCCATGAGAATCGCTCGGGACGGAGGTCTGGGCACCCGCCCACCAGGACGGGCGAGAGCAGTGGTTCTCAACTTTTTTCTAATGCTGTGACCTTTAAAGACAGCTCCTCATGCGGTGGTGACCCCCAACCATAAAATTATTTCCGTGGCTACTGCATCACTGTCATTGTGCTCCTGTTAAGGAATCATCATGTAGATATCTGCTTTCTGATGGTCTTAGGCGACCTTGCTAGCAGTTTTCAACCTGTGGCTCGAGACAGGAGCCGCTGCTGTAGAGCCTAAGACCATCAGAAAACACAGATATTTCCATGGCAGTTCATCACAGTAGCCAAATGACAGTGATGCAGTAGCCACGGAAATAATTTTATGGTTGGGGGTCACCACCACATGAGGAGCTGTATTAAAAGGTCACAGCATTAAAAAAGGTGGAGAATCGCTGGGGACGGAGGTCTGGGCACCTGCCCGCCCAGGACGGGCTAGAGAAAGGGTCTGAACCAGGCTGGGCACCCGCATGCCTCCCTCCCGGGCCCGGGTGTGGGTCCCGCCCGGGGAGGACGCACGAGGGCCAGGCTGGTCCCAGGCGGCCGGGGGCAGCAGGGGCTCTTGGTGGGAAGGGTGTGGGGGTCACGCTGGCATGGTGCCGGTCAGGGTGGGGTCAGGGTGGTGGGGTCCCGGTCCCCAGGGCCATGGGGTGGGACCAGGGCTGGGCGCACTGGCCGAGACCAGGCTCTCTGATGGGAGGGGCAGCCGGCAGGCCCCACGGGCTGCGGGGAGGGAGGGCGGGGCCTCGCCGTGGGACGGGGCGACCAGCCTGGCCCACCCCCTCCGCTCCCCCCGGGGCCGACCCTGCCCATGGGGCCACCGTCCCAGCGGCGTCCAGTCCGGGGCACTCAGGGTCCAGCCCTGGCGGCTCTGACAGCTCTGGGGCCTCCACGCCAGCCAGCCAGCCCGCCGCCCGCCCGCCCGGCTGCCCAGGCGCTGACCGGCCCCTCCTGCAGCCTTTGTGCCTGTGTGACCCCAGGGCACCGAGTGTGGGAACGGGCTGGGGGCCGAGCACAATGGCCGGGAAGGGTGGGGTCAGCGCTCGAGCCTCTTCCTGCCCGTCCCTCTGTCTGGGCTTGGTCATCGGGAGAGGCAGGTCTCCGGGCCGGGGGATGGGCCCGCCACGGCCTGGGCTCCAGGTGTGGGTGCTGGGAGGGGCGAGGGGCAGTGGCCTTGAAGTCCCCCTCACACGCCACATGCTGGGGGCCCCCTTCCGGGGCCACAGAGCCGATATCCGGGACCCGCTCCCCCGGGCGGGGCGCGCTCACCGCCGGGACCCAGGGCGGTAAAAATAGGCCGTGTCAGGGTTCGTGCGTAGGCCCTCTCTCTCTTTTTTTTTTTTTAACTCGAATTTCTTTGATAAAATATTTTCCCATGGACAGCGCTGGGAACGTGCTCCTGGCGGCGGCCGCTGGCGGACAGTCCCCGGCCCGGTGGCTGGCCAGCCGGCCAGCCGGGGGGCCGCCCCCCACCCTCCGCGAGGAGCCCCCCGCCCATCCCTGCCCTGCGGCTCCAAGGGCTCCCCCCGTCCCACAGCCACCCAGAAATCGCAAGCCCGTGGCCAGGGGATCAGGTGCTGGGCGCTGGGGGTGCAGGGCTGCCGACGCCCCAGCCCCGAGGTCTCTCTCCCTCCTTCTCGCGCTCGCAGGTGCCCGGGTGCCGGCCCTGGAGGGCGGGCGGGGGGCCTGGTCTGGGAACTGGTGAGCCGAGCGCCTTCCCCTCTGGGGACACACGGCACCAAAATAGCCGGAGGGAGGCGAGCACTGGGAACGGCGGCCGCGGGCTCTCCGGGGAGGCGGCCGCTCCGGCCGGGCGGGCGGGCCGGGCTGGGAGCCAGCGTGCAGGGCACTGGGGCTGGGCCGGCGGGTGCGGGCAGCCCCGCGAAGGAGGGAGCGAGCACGGCGAGGCCTCCCGGGTCAGCCGGAGGGCACCGCTCTGCCGCCAGCGCCCTCTCCCGTTCGGATGGTGCAGGAGCAGGCCCGGCCTCCCGGGCGGGTGGGGGCAGGACCGGCCTCAGCCTGCCACCTTGGGGCACGGGTCCTGGGCATTCTGGGCCTGTGGGCATCCCCCGGTGAGGCCCCTGGGAACAGCATCTCCTGGGCACTGGCCAGGGAGCTCAGCAGTCCCAGGGGCTGCTGGGAAGGCCACATGGGGGGCTAGGAGCGCAGCAGTGGGAGCGGGAGCGAGGTGAGGCTCCTGCACCCACAGGTGCCCCGGCCACTGGGCAGGACGCTGCTGCCCCTGCGGTGGGCCCAGGCTCGGCCTCAGACTAAGGCACACAGCGCCCACCTCCCCCCCAGGCCGCCTCCCTGGCCACCAGGCCGGGTTCAAGCTCAGAAAGCCTGGCTCTCAGAGATCCCCTTCCTGCTCACCTGGCCTACTCACACCTGTCTTTCCGGGGGCCTTTCTGTGGATCCCCCAACACTGCCTGCCCCCGGGGTCCGCCCGGGGCCGCCTGCCTGTCTCCTTGGGCTGGGGCGTTCGGGGGGCTGTGCGTCAGCGGCTCTGCAGCCCCGAGGGTCCCCGCTTCCTGGCCTCACCCCACTCTGCCCTCACCTACTGCCCCCCCGGGGGCCACGCACACATGTCTCCGCCTGGGACCCCACCCCCTTCCCGTCTCGGCCTCCTACACCCGTCAGGGTAGTGCACCATCCCCACCTCCTCACCAGAGACCCCACGCCCAAGGGATGCGATTTGCCACCCCCAGCCGACCCCCGCACCCCACGTGAGGTGTCCCCACCCCTGTCCACATCACACCTAGCCCAGCCCCATCCCTCCAACCGCCGGGCTCAGCCTGGAACCTGGGAACCTGGCCCCACACGTCCCCCGACCGACCCTCTGCCCCGCGCCCGTCCCTCCTGCCCGCCAGACCCTCCGAGTGCGCCCACTTCTGCCGCTGAGCACTGCCCGCCCCACGGCCACTGCAGGGGGGGGGACCCCCTGGGGGAGCTCTGCCTCCCGGCCCTGGAGTCAGCCCCTGCCCCCCGGCTCCCTCCCAGCCGTGGGGCCTCGGCCAGGGTCCCCCCTCCAGGCTGGCCCTCGAGTGCTGATGGACAGCAGGTTGCTACCAGCATGTGCTTCCTCCCACCTCCCCACTTCCTGTTTTCTCTGAGCTCATCAGCATCCTCCCCGCTTCTGGGAGGTCCCCCAGCCAAAGTGGAGGCCCCATGGCTCTGCTGCCCGTGGCCCCACAGGGCAGGGCCCGCCTGCCACAGCCTCCCCTTCCTTCCTTCCTCACTCTGCGGGCGGCTGGGGGGCTGCGGCCGCCACCAGCCCTCCTCCTGGGGCCGCGTTCCGGAATGCTCTGCACCGGGAGCCCCAGGCCAGCCCGCAGGGCCAGCTGGAAGGCTGCATCCTCCTCCTCCCCTCCGCCGGACAAGCCCCAGGGCGGGCAGGGCCCAGAGCGCGGAGGGAGGCCCGGGCGGCAGGAGGGTGAGCCAGCAGAGGGCGGCCAGGCCCGTCCCCTCTTGGGTTGGAACCCAGAATCCGGCCCCACCTGGGGTCTCCTCGCCCGGTGGCCCAGGAGCCCGTGGCCGCCCCGCCCACCCAGCCCGACGGCTTCCTTCCCTCCACGGAGGCCCCGCAGAGGCCAGCCAGCCGGGGGCAGAACCGTGCCTCCCCGGGTCCTGCCGGGTCTCACGCCATCCGAGCAGCTCCCTGCCCACCGCCGCCGCCGTCTGCCCGGCCAACACCACCGAGCCCTGGGCTCCCGGGCGTGGGCGCGGGTCAGGTGGGCAGAAGAGGAGGAAACGACGCAGTGGCGACCGCTCGGAGGAGCAGACACCTCGCCAGCACTCCGAGGCGCCGGGCACGACCCACCTGGCAGCGGCTGAAGATGTCTGCGCGGCTGACGCGCACGTTGAAGTGTCTGAGCACCGCCTTGGCCTGCTGCGCGGCCTTGAGGTTGCAGTCCACCCAGAGGCAGCGCCCCGCCCCGACCTGGGCCCGGAGCTGCGGAGAGATGGGCTGCTGAGCTCAGGACTGCCGGGTCGCCCTGCCCTCCCCCAGCCCCCCAGCTCCCCAATCCCACCGACCCCTTCCTCTTAACTCCCCTGTCCCCCACTCCCCTTCCCTCTCTCACCCCCTTGCTCCCAGCCCCCTCCCCCCCCAGACCCCTAGTCCTGGGCCCACAAGCTTCCCCTGGGCCCGCCCCGGACGCCAGCGGGCCGGTGGCCACAGCAGAGCGGCGGCGGTGGGGTGCGAGGGGCGGGGCCCGCAGCGGGCTGCTCACCGTGTGGTACGGCAGCCCCGACGTCAGGATGATCCTGCCCTCCTGCCGGGCCACCTGTGAGGAGGCAAGACCCGCGGGTGAGGGCGCCCGCCCCGGACCGGCTGCGGCCGCTGCCCCCCCTCCCACTCGCCTCTGCCAGGACCAGGCCTGCGTGCCGCCCCGTGGTGCAGATTCGGTCTGAGAGCCCGCCGATTTCATGGGGCTGCAGACAAAGCTACCTCTGCAGGCAACCCCTGAACAGCCAGAGGAGGAGAAAGAGGAACCCCAAGAGAGAGAGAGAGGTGCCCCTGAGACAGGGGGACCGCACCCTGGCCACGCAGCTCTGGGGTCACGCGCAGGCCACGTGCACCCACGAAATCCACGTGGCCACCTGAGTGTCCGTGTGCACCGGCCACAGGCGATGCTCCTGTGAGGCTTCTCAGCTGAGGAGGATGCGGGCTGAAGTCAAACCGGCGGTGCAGTGAGCCCCAGACCTGAGCGGAGGCCTTGGGTATAGGCTCCTGGTCTGCATTACACACATGTACGTGTGTGTTACAAGCATGTACGCATGTGTTCCATCCCTCTGTCTACTGCCGAGGCCTGGAAACAAAGAGCCAGCCCCGTGCCCGGGACAGTGTGGCTCAGGGTTAGGCGTCGTCGGCCTGTGTGCACCGGAGGGTCCCGGGTTCGATTCCAATCAAGGGCGCGTACTGGGGCTGCAGGTTCCGTCCTGGCCCCCGGTCAGGGGTGGGCGCTGTGTGTCTCTCTCACATCCATGTTTTTCTGCCTCTTCCTCCCTCTCTCCCTGCCTCCCTCCCACTCTGTCTGAAAATCATTGGGGAAATATCCCATTGGGTGAAGATGAACCAATAAACACAGCTCCGCTCCCCCCACCTCCCCGGGACCGTCATGGAAGGGGCCACCCCTGGCCACCGAGCAAGCTGTCAGGTCAGAAATTGCTTTAAAGCGAAAACTAAAAGCCCCGCCCCCACTTTTTAAAAAATATATTTTATTGATTTTTCACAGAGAGGAAGGGAGAGGGATAGAGAGTTAGAAACATCAATGAGAGAGAGACATCCATCAGCCGCCTCCTGCACGACCCCCACAGGGGATGTGCCCGCAACCAATGTACAGTGGTACCTCGAGATACTAGTGCCCTAACATACGAGATTTTTGAGATACGAGCCGTCGAGCGAGCCATTTTTGCTTTGAAATACGAGCAACATTTGAGATAGGAGTCATCGCGCGGATCGGCCGGCTGTACACGACCCACCCGTTTACTGCGACTCGAGCGTCTCATAGTTTCCCACGCCTCAAGGTTACGGGACGGATTAAACTCGTATCTTGGGGTACCACTGTATGTGCCCTTGACCGGAATCGAACCTGAGACCCTTCAGTCCGCAGGCCGACGCTCTACCCACACCGGTTTCGGCGCCCCCGCCCCTTCTCACCCCTCCACGAATTTGTGCGTCAGACCCGGGACTGTGACACCCCTCGGACGGGATCAGAACGGGAAATGGAGCGCAGGGACAGGACTCCAAGATACGTTCACGGTCCCGACCGCTTGCACCGTGAAGGCGAAAGGCGGAAACTCCAGAGCCGAGCGCTCGCTGGGAAATAACGTAGAAACGGAGAGGAAGGCGGCGGCGGAGACCAGATGGAAGGCAGAGAGAGGAGGCACCCGCCACAGGGAGGCCGGCACGCCATGCCTGGGCCTCAACGACCGGGCGGGGAGGCCTGGGGGCGGCCGGCCGAGCGGTGCCCCGGCCCTGAGAGGCCTGGCCACCGGCAGCCTCGGATCCTCCTGGAGAAGGCCGGCTCCAGTGTGACCGTGGACTGGCCCGGGCGGACCCACGGACGGCATGCTCCCCGGAGGCTGGGCCGTGCCCACGGAGGTCAGCGCCATCGTGGAGGCTCCTGCCCCTCGGCCGCGGGGAGGGAGAGGAGGAGCCGCTGTCTCTGAGGCCCGGGACGGGGTGGCGGGAGGGAGCATTCCGCCTGGACGGGCCCCAGAGGTGGGTCCCCCTACAGGGACTGCCTGCGGCCAGCATCCCCCCTCACAGCCCGCATCACCCCTTGGGGCACTGGGCACGGCCCATTTCTGCCCTGTCCGCCTGGGCTCCTCCAGTCCTCCTAACCGCTGGAGGCCGGCCTACACTGGAGGCCATCACACTGGAGGCCCATCAGACTGGAGGCTCCTCACACTGGGGGCCATCACACTCGAGGCCCATCACACTGGGGGCCCATCACACTGGACACCCATCACACTGGAGGCCCATCAGACTGGACACCCATCACACTGGAGGCCACACTGGAGGCCATCACACTGGAGGCCATCACACTGGAGGCCATCACACTGGACACCCATCACACTGGAGGCCCCTCACATTGGAGGCCATCACACTGGAGGCCCCTCACACTGGAGGCCATCAGACTGGACACCCCTCACACTGGACACCCATCACACTGGAGGCCATCACACTGGAGGCCATCACACTGGAGGCCCATCACACTGGAGGCCATCACACTGGAGGCCATCACACTGGAGGGCTGATTTCAGAGCCTCTTGGAGAATCGGCCTGAGGGCCGTGCCTGGAGCCGCTGGGCACCGAGCTCTGTGCCACTGCCGTCGCCCAGAGGAGCAGAGCCGCGGACACGTGCGGAAGCAGACTCGCTGCCAGGGACGGGGGGGGGGCACCGGGCGCGCCGGGCCACATGGGGACGCTGCTCTCTCACTGTGGCTCCCGGGGCGGGGATGGCGGAGACCCCGGTGTGCTGAGACCTGGGAGAGAGTCTCCTGGCCCTCTGTGCGCGTCCTCTGACCTCCTGTCCTCACCTGGCCACTCGGCCTGCGCGCAGGCCACGCCCTGGGAGGTGATCCCTGCACTGCGACCTCCTGCCACCTGGCTGGGCAGTGCCCCGCCCTCACCCCTGGCGGCCCCGGGCGCTCCGTTTGCAAGGTGACCCCGCTCTCAGAAAGGAACAGAGCGTGGCCCACGTGGTGGCCTTGGACGGGAAATGCCCGTCTGCCCCTCGGGGTTTCAGGGGGGGGACGGCCACGGGAAGGCCAGCGGGAACGGCAGGCCCCCTCGGTGGGGACGTTGCGGGAAGACGCCGCCCCCGGCGGGCGCGCCTGCTCACGGAGCGAAACGGCAGGCGCAGAGGAAAGGGGGCCGCTGTGTGCAGGGGGTGGGGGTGGAGGTGGGGTGTGGGGGCTGCAGACACGGCTGGCGGGACCCGGGGGACGGGGCACGGCTGGCCATGCACTGGGGCCCGGGGAGGGTCAGCCTCAGCTGTGTCCGGGCTCCAGGGCACAGGGACCTGGCCGGCCCGGGTGGCGTCCACCAGGCGCAGCCCTGCACCCGCAGAGCCGGGGCCTGGGCCGGGCAGGGTGAGGGCCGTGGGGCGGGGGGCGGGGGGTGGCGTGCTCACCTCAGCGGCCTGGCGGTGGTCCTCCTGGTTGCCCAGCGCCAGCACGTCGATGCCCAGGAGGCGCAGGCTGCGCGCCAGCCCCTGTAGCATGTTGTCACACACAGCGCGGAAGGCCCGGGCCGGGATCTCAGGGGCGGTGCCCTCGACCCCCTCGACCTCCTCGACCCCCTCGACCTCCTTGACCTCCTTGACCTCCGCCGCCACCGGCACCTGCAACACAGCCCCCCTCAGAGCCCGCCGGCCAGACACCTGGATGCAGGAGGGGCCCCGGGCTGAGCAGTGGCCTTTATTTTTTTCTTTTTCTTTTTTAATATTTTATTGGTGGGAGAGACGAAGGGAGAGGGAGCGAGACAGAAACGTCAACAAGAGAGAGTCATGGACCG
Source organism: Lasiurus cinereus (assembly GCA_011751065.1). NCBI lineage: Eukaryota > Metazoa > Chordata > Mammalia > Chiroptera > Vespertilionidae > Lasiurus > Lasiurus cinereus. The sequence goes on from JAAGEH010000121.1 coordinate 137,960, forward strand.
GCCGCCTCCTGCAGGCCCCACACTGGGCATCCAGCCCGCCCCCCCGGGCCTGTGCCCTGACCGGGAATCGAATGCTGACCGCCTGGTTCAGAGGTGGATGCTCAGCCCCTGAGCCCTGCCGGACGAACGGGTCGCTTTAAAAAAAAATTGTCGCCGAAACCGGTGTGACTCAGTGGATAGAGCGTCGGCCTGCGGACTGAAAGGTCCCAGGTTCGATTCCGGTCAAGGGTATGTGCCTTGGTGGTGGGCACATCCCCAGTGGGAGGCATGCAGGAGGCAGCTGATCGATGTCTCTCTCTCATCGATGTTTCTAACTCTCTATCCCTCTCCATTCCTCTCTGTAAGAAATCAATAAAATATATTTTTAAAAAATTGTCAAGAAAATCGCAAGCAATGAGCTCAATGCGGAACACAGATAAAACGAGATCAGATCCTGAGAGGACCCTGCTCAGTCCCTGGGGGTCCTGTGGGCCCTAAAGTGGGGTTCAGGGAGCACACAGGCACAGAGGCTGCCCTGGACCTGGTGGGGGCCGGGGACACCCAGGCCTGGTGTCTGGAGGGGCTGGGACCCCCTCCAGGAAGCTGCCCCCACTCTGGGCTCCTCTCTGGTCAGAGGAACTCAGGGCACCCCCCTCCTGCCCCCGGGCTTCCACCCACACCAGGACCCCAGCTCCTACGGGGGAGGGAGGAACCCCGTCTCCAGTCACCTGGGGGGGCGGGGCGGAGGCCTCCTGCGGGCCGGCCGGCTCCGGGCTCCGGGCCAGGTCCCCCGCCAGGCGGAAGCAGGCGGGCTCTCTGCACAGCGCCCAGTACACCTCCAGCAGGCAGTAGGCGTCGGCAGCTGGGGGCAGGGGCAGCCTTAGCCTCCCGCCAGGGGGGTCCGGGGGCTGGGGGCCAGGGGCTGGGGGGGACAGGGAGGGCCGGGCACGTACCCGCGTACAGCAGCTGCCCCTCGGCCAGCGGCCGCCGGTCCCAGTTGGAGAGCTGCTGGGCCTTGTCCAGGGGCCGGCCCAGCACCTGCTGCACCAGGAGGCTGAGGCCCCGCGGCCCCTGAGCCCGGTCCACGGCCGGGGCAGGCCCGTCGGCCTCCCGGATCTGCCGAGACAGTCCCTGGGTGAGGCCTGCCCCCCGGGGTGGGGGGAGGGCACGGCCCCCGCCCTCACCGCCCGGCGCCACGGTGACCGTGTGGGGACGGAGGGGGACGAGGGGGCAGAGGCCGGCTGGACCGGGGTCGGGGGCTGTGGTCCCTGCCCACCTGCCAGCTCTGGGTTCGAGCTGGGAGCTCCCGAGCGGAGCCCAGGGCAGGGCCGGCTCCAGGGGCATCATGGGTGCGGGGTCAGGGGCAGGGCTTCCCACCCCTCACTGCCCGGCGCTCACCTGCCCGTGCACCGGCAGCAGGTCCAGGCCGCCCTGCAGCTGCTCAGGCGCCAGGGCCAGGGCGGGGCAGGAGGCGGCCAGTCGCTTCAGGTCGCCCGCCAGCCCGTAGCCTGTGGGGGGCGGGCCCAGAGGGTGAGGGCACCCAGGACGAGGCCAATCCCCCCGTCCCTGCCCCCCCTGCTCCCCCGGGCCGGCCGGGTGGTGCTTACCCAGCTTGGTGATGGACGGGTCGGCGAGCAGCCGGGACACCAGCGCGGAGAGGGCGCGGGACGCCGGCCCGTCCGCCGGCCGCGTGAGCGAGAGCAGGTCCAGCAGGAACACGCGGCCCTCGGCGGCCACCTGCAGGAGCGACGCGGGCGGCCGGTCCCAGGCACCGAACGCCGGCCTCCACTCCAGGTCCAGGCCCACCACCTGGCCGGGCTGCAGACGGGGTGGTCTGAGCGGGGGGCAGGGGACCGGCTACCCAGTGAACCCCGATTTTGGGTAAGGCTGCTCCTCCCTCTGCACCACAGAGCTGAGCCGTCAGCCGGCTGGTGCGTCCGCCCTGCTGTGGGGGTGCGGGGGCGAGGCAGGTGCGGACGAGCCCGCAGCCTCGATGGCAGCCCCTGGCGACCCACCTGCAGGAGCTCCTCCTCGTGCCTGGCCAGCTCCTCCCACGAGGCCAGGAGGTGGACGTCCTCCCTGGCGATGGGCAGCTGGTAGTAACGGTCCGTCGTGTCCTCCAGGGGCGCCTCGGGCATCCTAGGAGGAGGCAGCGCCGGCACCTGCTGTCCGTCCCGGGGTCCCACCCTCACCTCCGCCACGTCCTGGCCCGACCGGGCGGGGTCCGCCCCCCATCCTCCTCCCCCAGGCCCGGCGGGAGCTTCCTGGGGGGCGTGCGGCCCCCATGCCCGGCTCCCCAGCAGGGGGACCTGTCTCCCGGTCTCTGCCTGTCCGCTCGCTGGGAAGGCGGCATGCACCCCACTCCCGCTGTTCTGTCTCTGATTTCCAAACCGCCTCTGGCTCCCGGCCGGGGGCTCACCTGCCCTGGAGCCTGAGCCGGCGGAGCTCCGAGGCCACGGGGGCCGGCAGCCACTCCTCGGGCAGCGACAGGTCCAGCGCACAGCGGGCCACCGTGGCCGCGTCGGCGCGCGAGGCCAGCATCCGGGGCAGCCGGCGCTGCAGCCACTCGCTGGAGCCCACCAGGCCCTGGGGACGGGCAGGGGGGGCGGGCTGTACCCCGGCTCTGCAGCCTGGAGTGGGTGCGGACGCCCGAAGCCCCACCCGGACCTCACCCTTCAGCCGGGTGCAGCCTCAGGGGGTGGGGAACTGTCTGTCCCAAGGCCAGCAGCGGCTCCCGGGATGAGAGGTGGGCCGGGGGCCACTGCCCTGAGCCGCTGTGGCCACTGCACCCACAGCCGGTCGACTGTCCCCTGTCCACCCCCCGCCGGGGGGCCCTCTCCAGCCGCCATGCTCACAGGACCTGCCAGCACCTCCTCTGGGCCGGGCCCCGCGACCAGCACGTGGCTGGGCCGTGCTCCTGCCCCGCCCCCTCCCGGCGGGCAGCCCCCAGCCCCCGGCCGCCCCCCACCAGCATCCCGCGTGGGAGCGGGGACTTCCACCAGCGTCTCTCAGCCCCGGAAGCACCAGCGGGCCCCCCCCACCTGCCCCCGGCTCTGCCCCCCGCGGCCCGGGGCCTCCGCTTCCCGCGGCCGCAGGTTCCCACACGGACAATGAGTGGAAGACCTCGCATTCTTCAGGATGTCCGCTGCTGCCCCGGCCGGCCGCTGGCACCCGGGGGGCCGCCTTCCGGGCCTTGCCTGGGGTCCGCGTTCCTCTCCGCTGACTCACACTCCCCCCCCGCCCCAGGGCGGCTCAGCACTGCCCCCCGCTGGCTGCCGCTCAGGACACCAGCGGGCATCGGCCCCTCCGGGAGGGGGGTGACCAACCCCGTGGCCAGGCCCTGTGCACCCCACACCCGGGCTCCAACCCCCCTCCACGGCCTCTGCAGCCCTGAGGCTGTGATGAGCCCAGGGTCAGGGGGCAGTCCTGAGGCTGTGATGAACCGGGGGTTAGGGGCCAACCCTGAGGCTGTGATAACCCCAGGGTCAGGGGCCAGCCTGAGGCTGTGATAACCCCGGGATCAGGGGCCAGCCGTGAGGCTGTGATGACCCCAGGGTCAGAGGGCAGCCCTGAGGCTGTGATGACCCCGGGTCAGGGGGCGGCCCTGTGGCTGTGATGACCCGGGGGTCAGGGGGCAGTCCTGAGGCTGTGATGACCCGGGGGTCAGGGGGCAGTCCTG
>JAAGEH010000121.1:160932-187209 GCA_011751065.1 Lasiurus cinereus
CCCCCAGCCTCCTCCCTGCTGCACCAGGGAGGCCCTCTCTCCTGCCACAGGGAGGGAGCTCGCCCTGAACTGCAAAGCCTCTGCTGGCTCAACGCCTGGCTGCTCCGTCTCTACCGTCCACAGCGCAGGCCCCTACGAGAAACACGGGGTGGGGGGGTCCCCGGGAAACTGGAGAGACCACCTTCCTGAGCTCCCTTCCTCCAGGGACCGTGCCCACCGCCCCCAGCCTGCTCCCTGCTGCACCAGGGAGGTCCTCTCCTGCCACAGGGAGGGAGCTCGCCCTGAACTGCAAGCCTCTGCTGGCTCAACGCCTGGCTGCTCCGTCTCTGCCGTCCACAGCGCAGGCCCCTACGAGAAACACGGGGTGGGGGGGTCCCCGGGAAACTGGAGAGACCACCTTCCTGAGCTCCCTTCCTCCAGGGACCGTGCCCACCGCCCCCAGCCTGCTCCCTGCTGCACCAGGGAGGTCCTCTCTCCTGCCACAGGGAGGGAGCTCGCCCTGAACTGCAAGCCTCTGCTGGCTCAACGCCTGGCTGCTCCGTCTCTACCGTCCACAGTGCAGGCCCCTACGAGAAACACGGGGTGGGGGGTCCCTGGGAAACTGGGGGGCCTGGCCTCCAGCCGCCCTATGCAGGAGCTGCGGCCTCGGCTGGGCTTCCGGGTCCCCCCACCTGCGTGAGCCACTCAATCCCTGCAACACTCGACGCCTGTCGCCCTGGACGGGTCAGTCCCGTGGACAGAGTGCAGGGGTCAGGAGCACGGACCGCAGGGTCAGGAGCACAGACCGCAGCTGCAGGCTCCTCCCGGGTCGGGGGGGGGTGCAGGCGGCACCCCCTCGAGGCGCTCCTCCCGCTCCCGCTCCCCCTGGGAGCCAGCGGGGAGCCGCCCCCGGGGTGCGGGGAGCAGGGGCCAGTCCTCGGACCCCCCCCCCCCCCCCCCGGCCGGGCGGGGTGGTCACTGCGCAGCCGCAGCGGGAGCCCCTGTCGCGGCGGCGGCGGGCAGCAGGGGGCGCTGTGCGCAGCCTCCGCGCCCGCTCCCGCTCCCTCCTGCCCCCCACCCCAGCCCCCCGGTTCGGCCGGGCGTGCTGGGCGGTACCGGGCTGCCTCGCTGCCGCGCCCCCACCAGCCCGTTCCCCCCGGAAGGAGCGCTTTCGTCTTTAAAGCCCGCGGGGCCGCCCATCTGGGGACACCCCCCCAGCCCCAGGCCGGATGCGGCCCCAGCTCTGCAGGGAGGAAGATGGGGGGCCCTGGGGGCGGGGGGGAAGCGGAGGGGGCGATTGCCGTGCGGCTCCCGAGAGGCAGGCAGCCCCCCAGAAGAGTGGGTGGCCGAGGCGCTGCGCCCTGCTTTCCCAGGGGGGTGTAGGGGGGGGTCCCTGCGCCTGGATCCCCTGCCCAGTGGTGCCCCCCGCCTCGGGGTTCCTCCCCGCGCCCCCCAGCGTGCCCTCTGCAGCGCCGGCCGCTGCGTGGAGCCCGTGTGTGTGTGTGGGGGTGGGGGGAGGGCGCTCACCTGAACCCGCGGGGGCCGCCCGGAACCTTGGCTCGGCCACGGCCGCAGCGGCAGCAAAAGGACCCGGACGGCTTTCCCCGGAGCACCCAGGCCACGCAGCCGCCAGGCGCGTCCCGGGATCCCGGCTGCAGCGGCGGCGCCGCCGAGCGCTTGGAGCTTTTTTTTTTTTTGGGCGGAAGTCCTGAGGGGGCGGGGCCAGGCCCGGGAGGGGCGGGGCCGGGGCGGGGCTGCCAGGGAAAGGGCCGGGCCCATATCCTAGAGGGGCCGGGCCACGGGGGCGTGGCCAAGTGGGAAAGGCGGGGCCATAACGGGAGGGGCGGGGCCGGGGCGGGGCTGCCAGGGAAAGGGCCGGGCCCATATCCTCGAGGGGCCGGGCCACGGGGGCGGGGCCAGGCGGGAGGGGCGGGGCCATAACGGGAGGGGCGGGGCTGGGGCGGGGCTTCCAGGGAAAGGGCCGGGCCCATATCCTAGAGGGGCCGGGCCACGGGGCGGAGCCAGGCGGGAGGGGCGGGGCTAGACAGGAGGGGCGGGGCCAGGCGGGAGGGGCGGGGCCGGGGCGGGGCTGCCAGGGAAAGGGCCGGGCCCATATCCTAGAGGAGCCGGGCCACAGGGGGCGGGGCCAGGCGGGAGGGGCGGGTCCTGCTGGAGGGCGTGGTCTCGTCCGGGGGCGTGGCCAGGCGGGAAGGGGCGTGGCTTCCCGGGGGTGCTGCCTAGGACAGCGGAGGCGTGGCGCACCTGCTCTCCTGGCCATCCTGCCCGCCCCCCGCCCCTGCCCAGCAGCCAGCCCGCCTCCCCTGAATCCCCACACCCCCCACACCGGCCTCAGAGGCGGGGCCCCCACAGCCCGAGCGCATCTCCGAAACCCAGAAGTCCCAGCCCCGCGGCCATCGCCCTGGACCCCTTCCCCGGGGTCCCTCCCTGCCACCTGCCGCGCTCGGGCCCGGAAGCAGGCGGCACGGGTGCGGGGGCCGCCATGCCCTCGCGCGGGGACCAGCTGCGCGACTGGCAGCGGGGCGTGCAGGCCGTGGAGCGCGGGGACTGGGGCGGCGCGCTGCGCCTCTTCTCGGGCCTCCCCGAGCCGCCCGCCAGGATGTGCTTCAACGTGGGCTGCGTGCACCTGCTGGCCGGGGACCCCGAGGCCGCGCTGCGGGTGAGTGAGCCGCCGCCGGGGCGCCCAGGGGGGTAAGGGGGTCGCAGACACCCCTACCTGTGCAGGAGCTGGGAGCTTGCAGCTTTGGGGGGGGCCTCACTCTCTGCACTGGGTCCACAGCCATGGGATAGGACCCCGCTGCAGGGTCCAGCCCTTCCTGCCCCGGGGTCACCTGGAGACATCCGGTCAGTGTTCTGGCCCAGGGAGCGCCTGAGGCAGGTGGGAGCCGGGTGGGCGGGGACCCCAGGCCTTGGCTCTGCAGCCATGGGGAAAGGCCAGGGCCAGCCCCGGCTCAGATGCTTCCCCCGAGAGGTGCTGGCATACCTGGGAACAAGCTGGAGGCAGGGCGTCCCTGTTCGCCGGCCCCCCCCCCCCACCCCAGATGTAAAAGTTTGGGGTTTCAGCAGATGCCTTAGGGTGAGGGCACAGTTCTTTGCCCCACCCCCCCGACGGGAGCGGCCACCGGGTCTCCCAACCTGCTCCCCCAAACAAGCCAGAACTCAGGGGTGCACAAAGGCACACACACTCCCCCGGGCTTTCTCCCCTTTCACAGGGGATCGCCTGAGACCAGCGGAAAAACGCCTATTTCCCACGGTCTTAGGCACCAACACACCGCTCCTCGGCGTCGCCATGTCGTTTACTGTTGTCCTAGGAAGACTGTTGCCCATGCGACACCACGATTCAAGACAAAAAATTTCGTTTATGTGTCATTAGACATAAATATTTCACAATCTATAATGACATCTTGTTTTGTGATGAATCCCTATGCTTTCATGATGTTCCATTTGTAACAAGGAAAATAACATCCTGCCTATCAGATATTTACATGACAGTTCATCACGGTAGCAAGATGACAGTGATGAAGTAGCCACGGAAATCATGGTATGGTTGGGGGGGGTCACCACCCCATGAGGAGCTGCCTTAAAGGGCCGCGGCCTTAGGGAGGTGGAGAACCGCTGCTGTAAAGGCTTCTATGCGCACCCGGCGATGCTGCTCCCCAACTTCTGTCGATGACAGTGAAGGGAGAGTGGGTGCCCAGCCGGCGTGGCTCCGTGGTTGAGCATCGACCTAAGAACCAGGAGGTCCGGGCTCCATTCCCTGTCAGGCCACAGGCCCGAGTTTCAGACTCCATTTCTAGTAGGGACGCAGCGTGCAGGAGGCAGCTGATCCATGATTCTCTCTCATCACTGAGGTCTCTCTCTCTCTCTCTCTCTCCCCCTTCCTCTCTGAAATCAATAAAAAATATTTATATTATAAAGCAGAAAGAAAGAAGAGGGTCTGATGCAGAAGAACATCCATGTCAGTCTCTGCCAGCAGAGGGCCTGGGCCAAGTGCATGGGGGACCCTCCGTCATGTCTGCCCTGGCATACGAACCCTCAAGTCTCGGTCACCCTTCCAGGGCAAATGTTGCCCCAGGAAGGGAAGCCGATCACGGGACAGCAGGGGGCTTGGCAGCAAACTGCAGGGGCCAGGCATCGGGGGAAAGAGAGGGGGAGGGACCCCTATGTTCAAGGCTCCCCACCCTCAGAGGAGGAGCCGGAGTGTTAGCTGAGGTTGAGGAAATTAAGTCATAGCCCAAACCGGTGTGGCTCAGTGGATAGAGCGCTGGCCTGTGGACTGGAGGGTCCCGGGTTCGATTCAGGTCAAGGGCGTGTACCTTGGTTGTGGGCACATCCCCAGTAGGGGGCGTGCAGGAGGCAGCTGATTGATGTCTCTCTCTCATGACATTGATATATTTTTTTAATATGTTTTATTGATTTTTTGCAGAGAGGAAGGGAGAGGGAGAGTTAGAAACATTGATGAGAGGGAGACATCAATCAGCTGCCTCCTGCACGCCCTCTACTGGAGATGTGCCCGCCACCAAGGATACATGCCCTTGACCGGAATCAAACCCGGGACCTTTCAGTCCCCAAGCCGACACTGTATCGACTGAGCCACACCAGTTTCAGCATGACCTTGATGTTTCTAACTCTCTATCCCTCTCCTTTCCTTTCTGTAAGAAATCAATAAAATATATTTTTAAAAAAAGAAATTAAGTAATAGTCGGAGATTAAAAAAAAACAACACACACACACACAGCCCTGCTGCAGAGGTTCCATGGTTGAGCACCGACCTATGAACTCGGAGCAGGGGCCCAGATTGATACCCTGTGTGGGGCGTGCAGGAGGCAGCCGCTCCAGGATCCTCTCTTTTCACTGATGTTTCTCCCTCCCTCTCTCTCCCTTCCTCTCTGAAATCGATACAAATCTATATCTTTTTGAAAGAAAAAGACAGGACAGCCGAGACCGGCTTGGCTCAGTGGATAGAGCGTCGGCTTGCAGACTGAAAGGTCCGGGGTTCGATTCCGGTCGAGGGCATGTACTGAGGTGGCGGGCACATCTCCAGTGTGGGGCGTGCAGGAGGCGGCTGATGGATGTCTCTCTCTCATGGATGTTTCTGACTTTCTATCCCTCTCCCTCTCTGTAAAAAAATCAATAAAATATATTAAAAAAAAAAAAAAAAGAAAGGACAGTTACCATGAGTAACCGCGTTGGGGAGCGGCCAGAAGAGGGGTGCGCTGGGCCGCTCTGCTGTGTGGGCTTCGCGGGAGCCGGGGTCCGTGGGAGCCGGGGTCTGGCGGCTCCCGGGTGGGACAGCAAACAGGCGACCTCACTGCCCCGCACGGCCCCCATGCCACCCGCCTTCCCTGTGCGCCTTCCACCTGGGTCCGGTTCAGCCGACCAGCCCGCCCCCCGCCCCCGCAGAGCAGGTGGTGACCCTCGTCCCTGCCCTCCGGTCCCTGCCCTCCGGTCGGTGTGGGGAAGGGCGGCGTGTTCCTGCTGATGCCACCGAGAAGTGTGTCATGGTGTGTGAGCGCCCAAAATAGGATTTCCAAGAAACCAAAATTAACCCCGGGGGGCCCCATCCGCCACCCCCCGTCGGCCCCCCCCCCCCCCCGCCGGCCCTCCTGGCGAACAGCCGGGCGGTGCGCACGACATCACTGTGCTCTGAGCCCTCCAAAGGCATCTGGGGAGCTGGGGGGCGGGGGTGAGGGGCTGCAGGGGGTGAGGTTGTGGCAGCAAAGGCTCTGAGTGCGCCAGGCGGGAGCTCCGAGGGCCCTGGCTGGTGCCGGGAGCCTGCCCAGGGCCGATGGAATTCCTTGGCCCCGGGGCTGGCTGGTCCTGCGCCCGGCCCGGGTCTGTGACCTGGGGGGTGGGTTACACACCTTGGCATCCCCCCCGGGCGTTTTTCTCCCCAGGCCTTTGACCGGGCCGTGACCCAGGACGCCTGCCTGGCGGTTGGCTTCTTCCAGCGCGGCGTGGCGCGCCTCCAGGTGGGGAGGTGAGCTGAGCGCGGGGTTCCGGGCGCCTCCTCTGAAGGCCCCTTGTGCTCCTACCCCGCCTCTCCCAGGGTCACCCGCCCCCCCCCCACCCCCGGACTGGAGCGAGCTAGGTGCCGGGCAGAGAAAACCGTCTCTAGTCCCTGGAGGGCGTCCCCTCCTTTGCTCCTTCGCTGCAGCAGGGCCGGTGGGGACGGAGGCAGGGCTGGGTTGGGGGGGTCTGTCCCGGGTCCCCCCTGGGGGTCTGAGGTCCTCACTGCTCCTCAGGTTGTGCACGGCGGCCCTGCCCAGAGACAAAACCGCGCCCCCCGAGATGGCCCACACTCAGCTGGAGCGTCCCTGGGGGCCGTGGGGCTCTGCCCGGAGGGGTGGGGGGCTGAGAAGCAAGAGGGAAATGCCCAGGGCACAGCTGAGGTTCGAAAGGGGGGTCTGGGGTGCCAAGGGGCCCCCAGGCATGGGGGCTAGAGGCTCAGGATTCAGAGCTGAGCACCACCCAACATTCAAGACGCAGCCAAGTCTGAGCACTGACTCCTGTGCCCTTGGCTGGGACCTGAGTGACCGCCACGGCCCCCAGCAGGTGGCCCGGAGCCTGGGCGGGGGAGGCTGGGCTGGACCGTCCACTTCAAGCCCCGGCCGGGCTCCTGCAGGTCCCAGGAGGCCCTGGCGGACTTCCGGCGGGCCCTGGCCCAGCTGCGGGGGAACGCCGCCATCGACTACAAGCAGCTGGGCCTGCGCTTCAAGCTGCAGGCCTGGGAGGTGAGCGTGAGGGGGGGGGCCGGGCCTCGGGGCGCTGTCCCTGGGCAGGTGGACACCCAGGGGACCCCGCTGTCTGTCACTGTCACGGGAAGGGGGGGCGGGTATGTGCACCGAGGCTCCCTCTGGCCAGGGGGCCCCCAGTCCCCGCTGGTCACTCTTCTACCCTGAGGAGGCGGGGCCCAGTAGAGAGGGGCATTGGGAGGTGCCCCTCTGTGCCCCCCGTCTGCCCAGGAACTCGGGGCCTTGGAACCTCCAGGGATTGTGGGAAAGGCCCGTCAGGTGCGGGCCCACCAGCCCGTGTCCCCGGCCCAGGGCGCTGAGCAGTGCAGGTGGCTCCCAGCAAGCAGGCCCTGGTGTGGGACCCGGCGTGGCAGCCGCTCTAGGAGCGAGGGGTCGCTGCGGGCCTTCCCCCAATCCCACGTGTCCATCCAAAGTCCCTTCCCCTGGCGGGAGGGGGGAGGGGACAGGGCCGAGCAGGTGGCACCCCAGACCCGTGGGGTGCAGTGCAGGGAGGAAGGGGCCATGAGGGGGCCTGCTGGGTGCAGAACGGGGGTGAGACAGGCCTGGAGGATACCCAGGAATGGAGGTGGGCGGGAGCCCTGGGCCACTGTGATGGGTCCAGCAGTGACCACCACTGAACCGGGCACCCGGAGGCCCTGGTGCTGAGGCCGGGAATGTGGTGGCCGGACCGAGGCGGGGGGGCCCTGCCGTGGGACGGGGGACGGGCCTGGAGCAGGACCAGGACTTGGCTGAGGCCCCGAAGGGCTGACCTGGGGTGGGACGGGGGCGGGTCCTGGCTGTGCCCCACCGTCCCCCTGGCTCCCAGGTGCTGTTCAACGTGGCGGCCGCGCAGTGCGCCCTGGGGCTCTGGGCCGAGGCCGCCCGCAGCCTGGAGGAAGCTGCCGCCCAGGGGCCGGAAGGGGCCCGCGGGGACCTCAGCATTGCCCTGGCTCAAGTGCAGGTGAGAGGTGGGGGGCGGGGGAGAGGGGGGAGCCGGCCAGCCCCCCTCGGGTTCCTGAACCCACCGGGATCAGCTTCCGGGGCTCGGTGCTGCAGCTTGGGACTCCCCCGTGTGCAGACGCCTCGGGACCAGCCCTGGGAGATGAAGATGCTTCTGGAGGAAGGGGCCTGGTGTGGGGGGCGGGGCCAGGGTGGGGCGGGGCCTGTGGGGAGACCCTCTTGCTCCAGCGAGGGGGCTCTCTGACACCCGCTCCCACACGCGGGCCACTCACTCCCCCAGACACAGGCGCCCCTGCAGCCCCGGCTGGTGCCCAGGGGCGAGGTCTTCCGGCCCCGGTGGCACCCGGAGCACCTGGAGCGCGTGGACTTCCTGGGCCACGCCACGGTACGGCGCCTCCTGCTTCCCGGCCGGCGGTGTGTGTGTGTGTGTGTGTGTGTGTGTGTGTGTCTGTATGTGTGTGTGTCCATGTATGTGTCTATATGTATATGTGTGTCTCTCTCTGTGTGTGTATCTGTGTGTGTCTCTGTGTGGGTCTGTGTGTGTGTGTGTGTGTCTGTGTGTGTGTGAGTGTGTCTGTGTGTGTGAGTGTGTGTCTGTGTGTGTGAGTGTGTGTGTCTGTGTGTGTGTGTCTGTGTGTGTGTCTCTGTGTGTGTCTGTGTGTGTGTGTCTGTGTGTGTGTGTCTGTGTTTGTGTGTGTGTGTGTCTGTATGTGTGTGTGTGTGTCTGTGTGTGTTGGGGGGGTGGCGAATCACAGGGTTTTCTGGGCCAGCACAGCCAGGGATTAGGGGTGTGGGGGTGTGGGGGTGTGGGTGGCGGATTAGAGGGTCTCCTGGGCCAGTGCAGGGGGGGAGTGCTCGGCTCACAGGGTCTCCTGGGCCAGTGCAGCAGGGAGGGGGTGTGGATCACAGGGTGTCCAGAGCACCAGGCGGTGCTCACAGGGACAGGGGGTCCGTGCACCTCCCTGGAAGCCGCGGTGGGTGGAGAGTGGGCGCAGGGCGGCCGTGTCTGGGAATGGCTCCCAGGCCGGGGACCGGGGACCTGGAGGCAGACCGGGGACTGGGGACCTGGAGGCAGACCGGGGCCTCAGCGCCGAGGGCCAGGGAGGCCGACCAGGGAGGCCTGGCCACGGGTGCCACTGGGTCAGGCGGGTCGGGCAGAAGCACCGCCGCCCCGGACACGGGGAGCAGCTGTCTGCACCCCAATCCTCCCCCCCACAGCCCCCCGCCTGGGAAGGTGCACCGGGAAGTGGATGAGGGCACATGGCGGGGCCACTGACCGAGGCGGGAGTGGAGTGGGGGAGGGGAGCGGCATCAGCCTCTCAGATGAGGCTCCGCTTGCACCCGGGGGGTGAGGGTGTGGATGGGGGTTTGAAAGTCGTGAGAGGGGAGCTCACAGGGACCCCAACAGGGTTTCCTTGTCACCGGTTTCCGCCTCGAGGGCAGGGCAGCCGCGCCCGCAGGTGGAGAGCTGGGGTCTGGGCGGGCAGCCAGGGCCGGTAGTGGCAAGCATCCCAGTCCCTGGGGTGCGGCTGGCGCCCCTGACCCAGCGCCCGCCCCCCCCCCCCCCCCCCCCCCCCCAGGTGGTGCTGGCCTCTCCTGCGCTCGAGGACCGAAACCCGGGCGTCTGGCCTCCGCGTCCCCAGGTGGGTGGGCACCTCCCCGGCCACTGCCTCGGGGTTTGGGGGTCAGAGGGCTGCAGGTCTCTCCTGCCCGGGGAGATGCCCCCGGCTCTGAGCCCGCCCCCGGCTCCCCCACTTTCCCCTGAGGCCAAGCTGGGGGTGGCTGTCCGCTCCCAGGCCACCGGCTGTGAATCCCCGTCCTGCAGGGGGGGGGGGCGGCCCATCACCTTCCCTGGTGCTCCCCCGCCGTCTGCACCACCTCACTGGATGCCACCCTGTGCCCGCAGGTTCGGGGCGAGGATGGTGGAGCCAGGCCCCAGGCCGGCCCCAGGTAGGAAGGGGCATCTCCCCTGCCAGCTTCCTCTCCTGTCGGGCAGAGGCACGCCGGGCACCTCTGTCCCGTCCTCTCTCAGATGGGAACTGGCTGGCAGCCCGCCCCGTGTCCCGGGTGCCCCAGGCCCAACTTCCTGCTGCCTGAGCCCATCCGGCCCCCACAGGAACACCTCTCAGGCCTCGGGGGCCCCAGGCCGTGGGGAGGGTCAGAGGGTGGCGTCGGGAAGGGGCACAGGCTGGGCTGTGGGTGGTCAGCAGCCCCCACCCCACCCACAACCCCGGGCCTGGGAGGGAGGGCCATCGGCGGGGGGTGTGCTCACAGGGCACAGGGTGTGGTGCACACACTCCTCTCCTCAGCGCCTGGGGCTCCCCCAGACCCCCCTTTTGCAAAGCCCTGGGCCCAGAGGGCAACGGAGGGCGGGGGGGGGCTGCGTCAGGGAGAAGTGAGCGCTGAGACTGGGGTCCCCTCCTCCCCCAGGGCCCTCGACACCCCCCTGGGCCCCAGGACGCTCTCTCCTGCAGACCCAGAGGTCGGGTCTGACCCACCCAGCACCGGTGACGAGCAGGCGAGTGGGCCAATGGGTGGCAAGGCTCAGGGCTGGAGGGCCCCCGGGCAGAGCATGGGGACAGAGGCCACCCCTGGGCAGGCAGCCTCTGTGTCTGCTGGGGACCAGTGGGGGGGGACGGCGGCCGGTGCTCCCCAAGCTCAGGGCCTGGCGCCCCCAGTGCCTTGTCCTGCTCTGGGCCTCCCGCCCTCTGTCATGGCTCAGCACCCTGGCCTCCCTTCCTGGACACGGGGCGCCCGGGGCTGGGCGAGGCTGAGGGGTGAGGGACGCGGGCTCCAGGGGGGCGCCAGGATGGGGGTCAGGCCCACAGGGAAGCCATTCAACTTCACATTCGGTTGATCCAGGGCCTCCACCTCATTCACTGCTGCTCCCACCGGCCCCAGCCCCCTCCCCAGGCCCCGTCCTGGCCATCACCCTCCAGGTCCCACACCCAGCTCCCTCCCCAAGCCCCGCCCTGGCCATCACCCTCCAGGTCCCACTCCCAGCCCCTCCCCAGGCCCCCACCCTGGCCCCCACCCTCGAGGTCCTGGCCCCCACCCTCGAACTCCCACCCCCGGCCCAGCAGAGCCCTGCTTCCCTTACAGAGACCCCACACGGACCAACTTGGCAAGCAGGTTCCTGCAGGTACAGGTCCTGTGGGGGGCGGGGACTCTGTGGAGGCAGCAGGCATCTGTGACCCCCAAAGAGGAAGCTGGTTACCTGGGGCCTCCTTGTGGATCTGGCAGCTCCTCCATGTTCCTCTCTCGGCTCTGTCCCCTCTGCAGGGCTGCTGGCGGCTGAGAGGCCAGACCCTGAGCCTTCTGAGGACCCCACGGGTGCCGGGGTAAGAGGTCCCAACTCCCCAGGGATGTGGGGAGCCCCGAGCCCAGGCCCTGTCCCTCTGCATGGGCCTGGGGACCCCAGCTGACGAAGCCTCCCGGCCTCCGTCCCCGCCTTCAGCCCCGGCCCACATCCCACCCCGACTTTCTGCCTGACCCCAGGGCCTGGCTGCCAGGAACCCCGAGCCCTGGGTGACCGTCACCGTGCAGTGCGCCTTCACCCTGGCCCTGCAGGCGCCCCGCGGAGCAGACCTGGCCCACCTGAGGGCCCTGCTGAGCCAGGCCCTGCCTCTCCAGGCCCAGTGTGGGCAGCTCAGGTGGTGACCCAGGGAGGGGCCAGGGAGGGACTGGGAAGGGGCCGGAGAGGGGCCAGGGAGGGGTTAGAGAGGGGCTAGGGAGGGGTCAGGGGTGGGGGCCAGCGAGGGACCAGGGAGGGGCCAGGGCTCAGCTGGAGGAGGCTGGCCCATTGGAGGCTGGGATGGTGGAGGCTAGCAGCTTCCCATCCCCACGGCCTGCCCTGCGCAGCTGGCGGCCCTCGGCCTCTGCCGTCTGACGGGTCTCCTTGCAGTTACCAGGAGCCGGGTGACGGCGGGCGCTGGGTCCCCCTCCCGGAGGAGGGGCTGCGTGGGGCCTGGCGGGAGGCGGCCTCGGGCCCTTCAGAGCTGCGGCTGCAGTGCCGGGTGAGCCAGGCGGGGCTGGGCCGGGCCTGGTTGGGGGCTCGGGGAGGAGGGGCAGCCCCAGACCCTCCGGAGCCCGCCCTGCAGTGTCCCCTCCTCGGCCGCAGGCAGCGGGCGGCCGGCCTGTCCTCTACCAGGTGGTGGCCCAGCACCGCTTCTCCGCCCAGGGGCCCGCCGACCTGGGCCTGCGGCCGGGGGACAGCGTGGACGTGCTGAGCGAGGGTAGGCAGCAGCGCCCGCCCCGCCCGCCCCTCCTGGCCGCGGGCGCCGGGTCCAGGGGGACGTGCGTGGCTCAGGCGAACTCTTGCAGTGGACCAGGCCTGGCTGGAGGGCCATCGCGACGGCCGCATCGGCATCTTCCCCAAGAGCTTCGTGGTCCCCGCCGGCCCGCGCTGAGGAGCCGGCAACCCCCCCTGCCCCCCATCCTGCCCCCTGCCCCCTTCTTTCCCCCCTCCCAGCCCCCAAGACCAGCCCTGAGAAGTCCCGTGGCCAGAGAGAGGGTTTTAATAAAAGCAGTGCTCCCGCCGAGGTGTGACGGCTCTGGGGGTGCGGGCGGTAACATGGGGCTCCCAGCTGGGCCCCCCCGTCCCCCCTGGCCCCCCACCTCCGGGCTGGACCCGACCCCCAGCCCTCTGACGCTGCAGCCACAGCCCCGCGTCCGGCAGCCGGGCACGTGCGGACGAAGAGTCCCTGCCCAGGCCGCCCCGCGTGGAGGAGGGGACCGGTGCCAGGAGGGGGCCTTGCACAGCCTCCTGGGCCGAGTCTCTGGGGTCAGACCAGCCGCTGGGGGCACAGCGGGGAGGAGCTGGGGATCCCGGCCGGCCTCCCTGCACCAGGAGAGGGGGCTGTGCTCAGTGCCGGGGCCAGAGCATCAGGGCGGCGGCCACGGCGAGAACGGCCGCCAGGGTCAGCGCCACCAGGACGACGCTGGCCACCCAGACGGCCTGGCTCTGCGCCTGCCAGCGGGCGGGCGCCTCGGCCGGGAGCATGTTGGTCAGGTTCAGCATGTAGCCCAGCGTCCAGCCGATGTCGGCGCCCCCGGCCTGCGGGCACACGGGCACACGGCGGGCATTCAGGCCTGGCGGGCCCCCTCCCCCACGTCCAGCCGCCCTCTCCCCGCCCCCCACCTCCCGGGCCGGGCTGGGGGGCAGCCACCTGCTTGCGGAAGGCGATGCTGGGCCAGGTCTCGGCGCTGAAGCCGTAGCCGTCCAGCAGGAGCGTGAGGATGTAGAGGGCGGAGGCGCAGTGGTCCCGCAGCCAGGGCTGCTGCTCGGGCCAGGCCCCCTCCACCTGGGCCGGGCGGGGCGCCGGGTAAGGGACCGAGGAGAGGCTGGGGTGCTTAGCCCACAGGGCAGGGACCCCAGGGACCCCTCAAGGCTGGAGAGGCAGGAGGGGCTCAGGCGGGGGGCCCTGTCCATCCCCAAGGGGGGCTGGTTCCTCCTGAGGCCACGGGCTGTCCTCCTTCTGTGGTGGCTCCCCCAAACCCCGCGGGCCACCCTGTCCTGTCGAGGGGGCGGGGGGAGGAGGGGTCCCCGAGTCCCTGCTCCGCGGAGACGCCTGGGCCCACCACCCACCAGCTTCCAGGGTTTCTGGCAGAACTCCCAGACGGTGGCGTTGACCGCGGCCAGCGGCTGCCCGGCCGTGAGGTTCAGGAAGTGGAAGGTGTGGTAGAAGTTAGAGAAGGCCTGATGGGGGAGAGGGCGGGGAGATGGGGGTGTCTGCCAGGAGGCGGCGCCAGGCAGGCCCAGGGGGTTCCCCCAGCCCTACACCCAGCCCCCAGGAGCCCGCCTGTCCGGGCCCGCCTGGCACCCTGGCACCGAGGCCCTGGGACCGGGACCCGAGCGCTCACGTAGAACTGGCCCTGCACGGGCGGCTGGTAGACCCCGTCGAAGGCGCAATCCTGGCGGCCGCGGCAGCTGAAGTTGAAGAGCCCCCGGAGGGCGGCCACGCAGGCCCCCGGGTTCCCCGTCCCCTCCACGGGCAGGCTTGGCGGGAAGTCGGGGCGGGGGGCGCTCTGGACGCACGGCGATGCGTACAGGGGGGCCAGGGACAGCGAGCCCAGGTAGCCGCTGTGGTAGCACGGGTGACGGACACGGGGGGCCGGGCTGTGCTGCAGAGGGTGAGATGGGGAGGGGAGGCAGGAGGCGGCCGTGAGCACCAGCCGGGGGCAGGGCACCCCATCAGCACTCTCCCCTCATTCCCCCGCCTCCCCTGCACCCCGAGAGCCCACCTGCACCAGCCTGGCCAGCAGCCGGCTCAGCGCCTGGTCGCGCCCGAAGCACAGGTAGCTGTGGGTGTAGACGCGGTGCTGGGAGCCGTAGAGGCGGAAGGAGGCCTGGGTGCTGGGGTCTCGAATGGGGCCTCCGGGCACGAAGGTGATCTGGGTGGAGGCCCCGCCCATGTCCAGGGCGCCCACCAGCGTCCCCTCGGGAGGCCGGATCCACTCCCCGGAGAAGGAATACTAGGATGGATGGACGGACGGACGGACAGATGGGCGCCAGGTTCCAGCCCCGGCCAGGCTGGCCTGCCTGGCTGGCTCCTCCCGCCCCCGCCCGCCCGCCCGCGGGGGCACCTTGACCAGCCGGCCCAGGATGTAGTTCACGGTGATCCAGCCCAGGGCGCCTTCGTCCTGCCCCGCCAGGAGCTCGGCGCCCCAGAAGGCCACGGGCGCCCGGCCCAGGACCTGGGAGACGGCCTCGAAGATGTGCTCGGCCTGGGTGCTGTTCTTCTCGCTGCGCAGAGCGGGGGAGGGGGCGGGTGAAGCTGGCGGGAGGCCGTGCCCGCCCGTCCCCGCCTTTCCCGCTGCCCCCCGCTGTCCCCCGCGGCCCAGGCCGCTGAGGACCGGGCTCCCGGCCCCTCCTGGCCACGGGTGCGGGCTCCCCACGCGCCTCCCTCACCTGAGCAGCCTCATGCCGGCCGTGGCCCCCAGGAACACGGGCGTCCGCTCCCGCTGGGCCTCAGGGACGGCGGCCAGCGCCTCCTCCAGGCAGGCCTCCAGACTCTCCCCGGCCCGAGCGGGGTCCGAGGCGTAGGAGGAGATGCCGGGCCCTGAAACGGCACCCCAGGCCCCGGCTCCAGGCCCCGAAGGCTGGCGGGGCTGAACGGGCCTGTGGGGGGCGGGCAGCGGTCCCCTAAAGGTGCGTCCACATCCTCATCCCTGCCCGGACCTGCCATGCGACCTCGTTGGGAAAAGGGGTCTTTGTGGATCAAGTAGGTGAGGACACCCTGAGGGGCCCCCCTCCAGGGACAGGGTGCTGGTGCAGGAAGGGCGGGAGCCACCCCAGGACAGAGGCAGAGGCTGGGGGGCTGGGGCCACAGGGCAGGGACCCCCGGCACCCGCCCACCCGAGGCTGGAGAGGCCGGAAGGGCTCAGGCGGGACCTGCCCAGACCCGGGAGGCATTTCAGGCTCCGGCCCAGGACCCACAGAGCAGCACCCACTCCGCCTCTCCGAGCCCCTCTCCTGAGTTTGACTGGCCGACGTGCTGAGAGATGGAGGAGGCCAGCCCGGGCCCGCTCCAGTGGTCACCCAGCCCGGAAGTCCCGCCCGGGGGCAGGGCAGCTCCCAGCACCGCCCCCTCCGACCCGGCGGCCGCTGACCTTTCACCCGGCAGGCCAGGGCTTGGCTGACCACGCCGGTGTCGTTCTCCTTGTCCGCTGGCCACCGGTACACAAACAGGGACGTGTGGGAGGACCCCGCGTCGAACACGATCCCAAACTGGGGGTGACGCCAGGGTCAGGAGGGTGCAGGGGGGAGGGGGCTGGCACACCCTGGCCCCGCCCCCCGCCCTGTCGGCGGCCCTGCTCCTGCCCCTGCCCTGACCGTGCACTTCTGGCCCAAATTCTTGCCCTGTGGGCACCCCTGGCCCCACTCCATGCCTGGCAGGTGCACCCCTGGCCCCGCCCCCTGTCCTGAACATGCACCCTGGCCCCGCCTCCTGCCCTGAAAGTGCACCCCTGGCCCTGCCCCCTGCCCTGAAAGTGCACCCCTGGCCCAAATTCCTGCCCTGCAGGCACCCCTGGTCCCACCCCATGCCCTGCAGGTGCACCCCTGGCCCCACCCCATGCCCTGCAGGTGCACCCTGGCCCCACCCCCCCAGCAGCCGCACCTTGGTGTCCGCGGGCAGGAGGACGCTGGTGGCCTGCACCAGGCTGAGCACCAGCGCGGTGATGGCCAGGGCCACGGTGGCGCCCAGCAGGGCCAGGAGCACCCGCTCCTTGCCCGTCAGCTTCATGCCGCGGCCGGGGCTGGACCTTGGGGTGGGCAGCCGTGGGCACAGGGCAGCGTGGCACAGGGCAGACTCCACCCCGGGGCTCCCCCTACCCTGTCGCCCTGGTGGCTGGCCCGCCGGACACCTCCCGGGACCCCACCCGCCACGATCCAGCCTCCTCTGGGGGCCCCACCCGGGCCTCCCCCGGGCAGGGTTCCTCCTGGGCCCGGAGGTCAGGCCTACCCAGAGAGGAGGCAGCGGTGCCCCCTGCCCCCCGATGGACGAGTGAGGTCACTGAGTCCTGGGCAGTGCGTCTCCCTGAGGGACCCGCGGGGCAGCTAGCAGAGACCTGGTTTGTGCGGGAGACCCAGGCTCAGCATCTCGGGTCTGAGCCGAAGGTTTCATTCCGGGCCCTGATGCCCCCCCACCCCTGCTGGTCCCCCCTCCCCGCCCCCCCGCAGCATCCTGGCTGACCCCGAGGGCAGGGCCTTGGCTGCTGTCGCCGGGGTCACCCGGAGCCTCGAGCCAGCTGGCACCGCCGTCCGCCCGAGGGAACCTGAGCTCAGAGGCGGCAGCTCTTTGGGGTCCCCGTGGTGTTGGATGTTATCATCTTCCCCCCAGGAAGGCAAACACGGCCAGAGCAGGTGTGGAGGGAGGAGGGAGGGGAGGGACGGGGAGGGCGGGAGGCAGGCTGCCTCTGTCCTGCTCCTGCCATCGGCCCGGCCAGCCCTAAGGGGTGCAGACAGCTGGGGGGCTCCGACCCCACTCGCAGGAGGGAAGACGGAGGCTCGGAGACAAGCGGGAGACAGGGCAGAGCCAGGGACGACCCAGGACCCCCTGTCACACCCCATCTCCGGGGGATCCAGCACCGGACCCCCCAGTGGCTGCTGGGGAAAGAGAGGGGGCTGACTCCCCAGAGTCAGGGGAGCCCCAGGACTGGTAAGCGCCCCCCCTCAGACCAGAACATCCCCTCCCTCAGGACCGGTCAGCACCCCCAGGCCTGGTCAGCCCCTCACCTGGGCTGGTGGCCCCCAGCGGCCGCCACGGCAGGAGGAAGCTGGACTGCTGTCCCTCAGGCACCTGCGGCTGGCTGGGTCCTGCCTGTCCCCTCCCCACCCCGTTAGTCACCAGCCTCCCGCACCCGCACCTGCAGGCGGGGGGGACGGGGCCCGGAGGCAGGAGCCCTGGGCCAGCCCCACCCCCACCCCCAGAGACGGAGGCCCCCGAGGCCGCGTGCGGGCCCCCGCCAGTCACCCCCCCATCGCCGAGGCCGGCCACGCCCAGGTTTTCCCCTCCACGGGCTGCGCCCCGGTCCTCTCTCCGCCCTCCCCGCTCTGGGACCCGAGCAGGTGGGCCCGCCCCTCCCGGGAGGCCGACGTGGCCCTCCGTCCCCACCCTCCCTACCCCGTTGGCAGAGGTGCCAGGGCTGGGCTGAAGGCAGGTCGGAGTCAAGCGAGTCAGGTGACCAGCAAGGGAGCCAGGGCTCAGCGGGAGCAAAGGCCGAAGCTGCCCAGCCCCGGCCGGTCAGGGGGCGGGGGCCGCGGCCGAGCGCCCGCCTGCCAGCCGGTGTGGTGTTTGCTCTCAGAACCGCTTGGGAGCACAGCTGGACGGCCCTGGCCTCTTGCCGGGAGCGCCGAGCTCACGCCCACCCTGGCCGCCCCTTCCCAAGCAGCAGCTGCTTCCTTCTCCACGGCTGGTCTGGGGGGGCCACGTCCCAGGGACGGACGGACGGACGGACGGACGGACGGCGCCCGGCTTCTCCCGCTCAGCACAGACGCCCAGTCCCTCCTCTGCGCCCACCTTCCGTCCTCCCATCCTCCCAAGGCATTCTGGGACTTTCCACCTTCTGACCCTGAAGACAGAGGTGAGGGACTTTCAGGCACAAGGGCCCCCTGACCGACCCAGGAGACAGGCTGCTTTTAACAGCCTCCCCCCTCCGCCCGCCTTTCCCGGCAGGAGAGACAGTTCTCCGCTCCCTCCCCAGCGACCTCTTGGCTGTCGGGTCCGCACTCCACCACTGAGCCACACGGGCCCGGTTCTGTCAGAAATGTTGACACGGCCGAGACCGGGGTGGCTCAGTGGATAGAGCGTCGGTCTGGGGATGGAAGGGTCCTGGGTTCCATTCTGGTCAAGGGCATGTATCCTGGCAGCTGATCAATGTCTTTCTCTCTCTCATCAATGTTTCTGACTCTCTGTTCCTCTCCCTTCCTCTCTGTGAGAAATCAATAAAATATATTTTAAAAAAGGAAAAGAGCCGAAACCAGTGTGGCTCAGTGGATAGAGCGTCGGCCTGCGGACTGAAAGGTCCCGGGTTCGATTCCGGTCGGGGGCATGTATCCTGGTTGCAGGCACATTCCCAGTCGGGGGCGTTCAGGAAGCGGCTGATCGATGTATCTCTCTCATTAATATTTCTAGCTCTCTATCCCTCTCCTTTACTCTCTGTAAAAAATCAATAAAATGTATTTAAAAAAAGAAAAGAAAAATGAAATTAAAAAAATGTTGACAAGCGGTTCTTCTGCTCATTTATTGAACTGAGTTTTTAATTGTTGTCAGCTGTCAAGGGCATTCTGTATATCTGTTGCACGGTGGCCCCTTCTCAGACACGTGGTCTGCAACCCTCGTCCCCCCGTCTTCCCGCGGCCTTCCGCCCTGCCAACGGCTCCCTGGGCTGTGTGGGGGCGTTTCGTGGGACGAACGCATCGGTCGGGGCCTGTGTCACTTGGGCTTTGGGTGTCAGGTGTGAAGACAGCATTGCCAAGCCCGACGTCACGGAGATTCCTGCCTCTGTTTTCCTCTCGGGCCGTATGCTCATGTCTCTAACCCTTTCTTTTCTTAAATATATTTTATTGATTTTTTACAGAGAGGAAGGAAGAGGGATAGAGAGCTAGAAACATCGATGAGAGACATCGATCAGCCGCCTCCTGCACTCCCACTGGAGTTGTGCCCGCAAGCAAGGTACATGCCCCCAACCGGAATCAAACCTGGGACCCTTCAGGCCGCAGGCCGACGCTCTATCCACTGTGCCACACCGGTTCTGGCGGCTCTCTAACCCTTTCTGTTGGTTCTGGCGTGCGGTGCCAGAGAGGGGTCTGGTTCCATTCTTTGGCACCTGGCTGTCCGGTTTCCCCAGCCCCGTGGACTGAAGAGGCTGGCCTTCCCCCCGTGGCAGGATTTTGGCTCCTTTGCCAAAAATTCACCACTCGCATGTGGGTTCCCGGGTCTATCTCTGGGCTCCGTGCTCTGTTCCGTGGGCACGTCGGTGTGTTCCTGTCCGTGCCGTGCCGGGGAGAGGACCGCAGCTCTGGGACAGCGTTTGCAGGCCGGGGGTGAAATACCTCCAGCTCTCTTCCCCTTCCTCCCACATGGGGTGGCTGTTTGGGGCTGTTCGTGGCTTCGTACGTGTCTTAGGGTTGTTTGTTCCGATTGGCGGATGCTGAATCATCCTTGGGTCTCTGGAGCAAGCCCCACGTGACCGGGATGAGGTATCTTTTGAACGTATCGTCGAGTTCCGTTGGCTGACCTTTTGCCGAGGATTTGGCATCTCTCGTCACCAGGGACGTTGGTGTGTGTGTGTGTGTGTGTGTGTGTGTGTGGCATCCTGGTCTGGGTTTGGTATGGGGTGAGGTCCTGGTATTTTTTGGAATAGTTTGAGGAGGATTGGTATTCATGTTTGGTAGAAGTCACCAGTGAAGCCATCTGGTGCTGGATCCCTGTGTTTCGGGAGGTTTTTCATTGCTGGTTCGGCCTCCTGGCTGGTAATTAGTTCTGTCCACCTCCCCTGTTTCATCAGGACTCATGACCCTTAAAGTGGCGGCCGGATGCTGCCCACCAGCACAGACGCCCACTCACACCGCCGCCCCTGTGCCCACCAGCCCCAGCGCCCACAGTCCTCTGGCTGTTCCCCAGACGGGCAGGCAGGCAGCCACTCCTCAGCCCCCGTGCCTTGTCCTCCGATCCTCTCAGGGCTGAGCCTCCCCCCGCGCCCTGGCTATTGCTCCCTCCGTGCTCGGTCTCCTCGGATCTGTGCTCGTTTTTTGCCGATCGGTGTTTGTCTTTTATCGAAACATCGAAGCCTTCTTCCCGGTGAGGGCCGGGCCCGCCTCCCCCAGCCTTCTCGGCCACTTGGTGTCTCAGGCGGGGGCAGTGGGCGGGCGCCCGTCCCCGGAGGCCCTGCCTCTGCGTCCCATCACCCACTGGTTTTGTACTTTCCCCAGAAAGCCTCCCATGTGTGCACTGTCTGTCCTCCGGCACCTTCGGGGTTTGCCGCCTGCCCCTCCCTGATGCCGCCTCTCCTGGGTGGTTATGGGTGGTCAACCTGGAGCCTCCCTCGGGCGGGGCCGCCCCTCGGGACCGGGGTGGACTCACTCGCTGCAGGAGGGTCCCCCGTGGAGGCCGGGCGAGGGGCAGGGGCACAGGGCAGAGCTGGGGCTGTTCTGGGGGCAGGACTGTGGGCCCCTGAGCACGGGGTGCGAGGGTGGGGGGCGGTCTGCTCAGGCCTGCAGGGTCTTGTCTACAAGCCCAGATGCCGGGCCTGAGGGCGGGGGGGCGGGGGGTCCATCGGGTCTCCGGAACCCAGGGCGCAGAGGACCCCTGGGTCACGTGACTCTGGGCTGCGTGACGCCGTGAGTTCGAGCGTGTCGACAGGCGTGTGGGACCGAGGGAGACCCCTCCAAGTGCACCTATTCACGTCTGCGCCAGACCCTCTCCTCCTCCGCCCAGCCCCGCAGGGGGTGAGGCCGGGCCGTCCCCCTGTCCCTCTGGCTACACCACGCCATCCACCGTGGGTGACCGGCTGGCACCAGCTGTCCGTCCCTGGGCCTGGCCGTGGTGCCCAGTGACAGACAGCATGGTGACTGACGAGGGGCCGGTGGCAGTGGGCAGAGCTGGAAACAAGGGGGCGGAGGGGGGCCAGCCGGCCCAGTGGTCACTCACTGCCAGGGGCGGGGACAGGAGCGGCCAGGGGCGGGCACCTCTCGCTCCCGCCCTGCCCTCCCTCAGCGCCAGAAGCTGCAGCAGTGGCTCAGGGCCTGCTCTCCACCCCGCTTCCAGAGCCTTCTGGGAGCCTTGCAGCGGGTCCCCCACCCTCCCACGGAGCCAGCCCTGGACTGGGGAGGCCTGGGAGCCGGGCAGCCTCAGGCTCGGCCAGGTGAGCGGGCGGCCACCACCACCACCACCACCACCACCACCACCACCACCACCACCACCAACCCCACAGCAGCCCCAGGAGCTGCGGGCTGAGAGGAGAGGACACGGGCGGAGCAGCGGAGGGTCAGCTTTAATGGTCACTCTACGGATATCGTACATGGTTAGAGCCCGGCCACTGCCCCCCCCCGCCCCCCAGCCACGGGCACAGCCAGGTGCCCTCCGACCCAGGCTCTGCACAGGGGGACCTGCCCCCAGCGCCAGCTTATGTACAAGGGCCGCCGCCGGCCAGGCCAGGCCAGGCCAGGCGCCGGCCAGCCCGCCCGCCCCCCGGGCTCCGCTCTTGGGCCTGGAGGTGGGGTCCAGGCCCCCGGCGCGGCGGGCGGGCCTCACCCACGGGGACGCAGCCCTGGCTGGGCCCGCTCTGCCCATTGGCACCCCCCTGCCCCCGGCACTGCCCGGCCTCCGGCTGGACCCGGCAGCGAGGAGGAGGAGGAGGGGGACGGGCAGCAGCTCTGGGCGCCTCCTGCGGGGGGCGGGCCCTGGGCGCGCGGGGGACAGGCGGGCGCTGCTGGTGATGGGCTCGCGGGGCCGGGCACCGCGCCCGCACCAGCTCCCCGGGCGCCGGGGGAAATTGCACTTGTTCCGCGGGCGGCGGACCCTGAGCCGAGGCGGCCCTGCAGGCCCGGCCGGAGGACCGGGGGCGCGCGGGGCGCGGCGAGGGGCGGCCCTGCCCTCACAGCACGTCCTCGAAGTCCAGCAGCTTCGAGTGCTGGCGGCTCTTCCACAGGCGGTACAGCCGGAAGTCGAAGTAGGTCTCGATCATCTGCTTCCCTGGGGGGGAGATGGGCGGGGCTCAGGCCGGGCTCGGGGCGGGGCCAGAGCCGAGGGGCGGGGCTTTGGGTGGAGTCGGGATCGGTCTGAGGGCGGGGCCAGGACTGAGGGTGGAGTCAGGGTCGATCTGAGGGCGGGGCCAGAGCCAAGGGGCGGGGCTCCGAGTGGAGTTGAGGTTGAGCTGAGGGCGAGGCCAAGGCTGAGGGCGGGGCCAGAGCCCAGGGGCGGGGCTGAGGGTGGAGTCAGGGTCGGTCTGAGGGCGGAGCCAGGACTGAGGGTGGAGTCAGGATCAGTCTGAGGGCGGGGCCAGAGCCCAGGGGCGGGGCTCCGGGTGGAGTTGAGGTTGAACTAAGGGCGAGGCCAAGGCTGAGGGCGGGGTCAGGGTCAGTCTGAGGGCGGGGCCAGGGCTAAGGGCGGGGCCAGAGCCCAGGGGCGGGGCTGAGGGAGGAGTCGGGATGGGTCTGGGGGCGGGGCCAGGACTGAGGGTGGAGTCAGGGTCGGTCTAAGGGCGGGGCCAGAGCCGAGGGGCGGGGCTCCGAGTGGAGTTGAGGTTGAGCTGAGGGCGGGGCCAGAGCCCAGGGGCTGGGCTGAGGGTGGGCTGGAGCAGAAGGGGCGGAGCTCAGGTTGGAATAGGGCGGGCCTGGGGGGATGGGGCGCTGCCTCCTGGACCCCATCCCGGGTGCTGGGGAGCAGCCTGACACTCACCTTGGGCCGACAGCTCCAGGGGGGACTCAAAGATGACCCTGTAAGGGGTCATGAGGGTCCTGAGATTCTGGAACAGCTGAAAGGAAGGGGCGGGGCCATGAGTCCAGGCCAGAGGAGAGAGGGAGGGAGGTTCAGGGCAAGAGAGGAGGTGGGGGGGGGCCCCCTCACAGCAGGCCGGCCGGGCTGCGGAGCACGGGGTTTCTCTGGAGGGTTTTTAAAAACGTTTGCATTGACTTCAGAGAAGAAGGGAGAGGGAGATAAGACACTTCAACCACCAGAGAGAATCATTGACTGGCGGGCCTCCTGCATGCCCCCGTATGGAGGATGGAACCCACCACCCAGGCACGTGCCCTTGACCGGAATCGAACCCGGGACCCTCGGTCCGCAGGCTGACGCTCTATCCACTGAGCCACACCCGGGAGGCTCTCTGGAGGGTTTAACGGAAGCGACAAGGAAATCCGAGGAGACACAGGTGGGGAGGGGCCTTCTGTCAACTCTTTTCCCAGGTCCAGGGGTTGAGGGGGCCGCCAGAAGCCTGGGCGGGGCCTGGGGCCCCCGTACCTTCTCCCCGTTGGGGTTCCCCAGGATGTAGCAGCCCATGATGTGGATGATGTTTGGCTCGGGGTTCACTTTGCTCATCAAACGGCTCAGCCGCTTCCAGAAGCTGGCGGGGATGGGGGGGGGCGGCCCACAGATGGGCCGAGGGCCCCCTCCCCAGCCTCCGCCCCGCCCCCTCCCCGTCCCCGCCCGTCCCCGCCCGCTCACTGGATCATGTCCTCCTCCTTCTCCACCTTGGCGAAGGTGGCCACCTTGTTCTTGAGCAGGTACAGGTGTCCCGGGCCGCCCTGGGAGAGGCGAGGTCAGCCTGGAGGGCCGCACCCACCGCTCCCCCCCCAACACCCACCCACCGGGTGCCGGGCCCCCACCTGGCAGAAGATGAGCATCTTCCAGATCTTGGCACCCTTGTGGTAGATGTTCAGCTTCTTCTCGATCTCCTCTGGGGAGGGAAGGAGGGAGGGAGGGAGGAGTGTGAGCACTACCCCCCAGGGCTCCCACCGCCTGGGCACCTCCAGTCCCCCCGCCCCCCACACCTGCCCCCGAGGACAGTGGGAAAGCAGGGCACGTACCCAGGATGTCCTCGAAGGTCGCGTGCTCATGGTCCTGGGACAGGGGACACAGGCCACAGGGGAATCAGAGTCTCTCTTAGGCTGCACCCCCACCCCTACAGCTCAGGACGGGGGGGGGGGCACTCACATAGAGGATGGGGATGATGGACGGGTCATCCCTGCGGATGATGGTGGGGATGTACTCCGCGCGGGGCACCTTGGAGGAGATGAGCTGGGGACACAGGGCGCCACTCAGGGGAGGCCGGCTGCCTCGGGGCATGGGGGCCGTGGGAGCCCCCGAGGGCCAGCCCGCCCGCAGCAGCAGCAGCAGCAGCAGCAGCAGAGATGATGAGACCCCGCCCCCAGGCAGCTCCCAGGGGGGCCCTGAGACACCCCCTCCCCACCTCCCCACCTGCTCCCGGGGCCTCGGCAGTGGCTGCCTCACTCCCTGGAACAGGGCCGCCTCCCGGGGGGGCCCAGCGGAGGGGGCCGGTCCTCACCATGACCTTGGGCGGCAGGAAGCCCTCGGCGTCGCAGGCCACGGCCTCCAGCCCCTTCTCGGCCTCCCAGTCCAGGTCCTCGAAAGCCTCGCCCAAGGTGCAGTGGGAGCCCTGCAGGTCGCCACCTGAGGGGCAGGCGGGTCACCAGGGCGGCGGCAGCGGGCCCCCTGCCCCAGCTTCCCAGCGAGGGGCGGTGGGCAGAGCCGGCCAGCCAGCCAGGCCCGGGCGGGTCCTCCAGGCCAGCGAGGGAACAGGTGGGCGAGCGGGTGGACCCTGGTCACCACCAGCAGCAGCAGCTGCCCAGCCGGGAAGCAGAGGGGGGGAGCCAGGAGGCCAGTGCCAGCCCCGGCCAGCCAGCCAGCCGGTCAGCCGGCGTGCCAGGGCCCTGGCCCAGCGAGGAGCGGTGCCCGGCAGCCACGTGCCCCTCGGCCGGCGGCCAGC
This sequence comes from Lasiurus cinereus, assembly GCA_011751065.1. Classification (NCBI taxonomy): domain Eukaryota; kingdom Metazoa; phylum Chordata; class Mammalia; order Chiroptera; family Vespertilionidae; genus Lasiurus; species Lasiurus cinereus. The sequence goes on from JAAGEH010000121.1 coordinate 185,574, forward strand.
GGAGGCCCACAGGTGCCGGCCCGGCAGGCCCAGCACCTGCACGGCCGCTCGCTAGCTGCCTGCGGGGTCAGGGGTGCCGGCGCCTCGGTTACCAGACGTAATCTGAGGCTCGGAGCAGAAGCACAAAGCTTGGCGGCCCCGGCGGGGACCCGCCCGGCAGAGCACCTGGGGGCCTGGGGGGCAGGGCAGGGAGGGGGAGCGGGGGCCTAGGGACGCTGCTGTGGGGGGCCGGCCTGCGAGGGGCACCTACTGTCTCTACTGTCTCGAGAGTCGTGGGAAGTGTCGGCTTTCATGGGGGTGGGGTCGCTCCAGGACCGGCTGAAGCTCCGCTCGCGCCGCTCTGCGAACGCTGCAGCGAGAGCAAACCCGCGTCAGCCGGGAGCGGGGGTGGGGGCCGGGGGGTGGGGGAGGTAGGGAGGCACGGCCTGAGGTGCCAGGACGGGGGCTGGACGGGGACGGGTTGGCTCTGGGGTAGGATCTGCGGCTGCGGGAGGCAGAGCCGGCAAGTTCTAGGCTGGGGAACTGGAGGAGCCACAGCGGGAAGGGAGGGGGGTGGTGGAGGATGGGGTGGTGGGGCTAGGGGTGGAGGCTGGGGCGTCTGTATCTGGGCCAGAGGCCGTAGGGGTCCTCCCCGCGCAGCGAGCAGCAGCAGCAGCCCAGCCCAGAGCAGGCGCCCCCCCGCCCCGCCGCCGCCCGCCCTTACTCTGGGCCTTCACCCGCCGGCTGCCGACCATGCGCAGGTGCTTCCGGAAGTTCCTGGGGGAGAGGGGCACCGGCTGCTGAGGGCTGCGAGGCGTGAGCCGCGGGCCTGCCCCTGCCCCTGCCCCCCGCCTGACCCCCGCACCTGCCCTCGGCGGCGCCTCTGTCCCTCTCTCCCTGAGAGACGCCCTCCCGGCGCCCGGACCCTCCTCCTGGCCCAGCGCCCACCCAGAGGCAAACCCCAACCCCCAGTCCCTCTCCTTCTGAGGCCCTCCCCGAGCCCCCTTAGCTGAAGGACAGAGACACAAGAACCAGGCCCTTTCTCGCCCCCTCCACCCCTCGGTGGGGGGCACACAGGTCACACAGAGCCCACCTCCACGGCACGCCCTCCCCCGCCCCCACGCCCAGGCCGGCCGCCCCCCTCCCAGGCGGTCAAAGGCTCCTGCCGCTGGAGCTCTGCACCACAGGGGGGTTTGGGCCTGCGGCCACGCCCCCTCCCCTCCTTCCTCCCCCTTCCTCCCCCCACCCCGGCTCAGGCCAGGTCTCCTTCGCCTTCACCCTTGTGCCCCCGACAAGGCTGACCCCCCGGCTTCTTGGCCTATCGGGGGCGAGAGCCGGGAGGGTCCGCCTTGCCGCTGACCCCGCCGCTCGGGCCTGGCTGTGACCCCCCGCCCTGCCCTCTCCTGCCTGCTGCGTCCCCAGAGCAGGGCCAGGCCAGTGGTCGCCACCGCCCTTCCCCCATCCGGTCTGGGGGGGCCTCGCGGGGGGGGCCCAGGCCAGACCAGCACCGACAAAGAGAGGGACCCCGGTGGCGAGTGGCTGGCAGGCCCTACCTCTGGATTACGGACGCGGAGTCATGCTCCCGTTTCCGGCGCTTCCTCTCCGCGTAGCCCCTGAACACCCTGGGAAACCGGGGAGTCAGCGCTGCCCTGGGCCA
>JAAGEH010000121.1:187609-215531 GCA_011751065.1 Lasiurus cinereus
GGCGAGGGGTCTGCAGGGGAGTGAGGGGGCTTGTTGGGGAGCAGGGGAAGCTGCAAGGGGGCGAGGGGCCTGCAGGGGGATGGGGGGGCCTGCAGGGGAGCGGGATGGGGGGGCTGCAAGGGGGCGAGGGGCCTGCAGGGGAGCGGGAGCCTGCGGGGGAGCAGGGGGCCTGCAGGGGAGCGTGTGCTTCGGCCACAGCCGGCGCGGCGGGCACAGGCTCGGCCACGTGCGCCCACCCCTGCGGCTCGTGACGTGAGCCTGTCCTTGCTCAGCTCTTTGGCTGCCTCAGTGGGGAGCGTTCCTGGGACAGCACAGCCTGTCCCCAGGGAGCTGGGCAGGATCCCGGCTCCGGAGGAGGAGGAGGAGGCGGCGGCAGTGGGTCAGGGAAAGGCCACCCTCTGACCCCCTGCGGCCAGGACGCCCCATGTGAGCGGCCAGGATGCCCCCAGCTCTCAGGAGGGTGAGGTGGGGACCCCAGGGCACGGGGGGTCCTGCCGCTCCCAGACCAGCTCCGCCTCTCCCCCTGATCCTCCCCACCGCCCAGCCCGTGTCCCTCGGGAGCGTGCGGTGGTGGAGGGGAGCTGCCCACGCCCAGGCCTGCGTCCCGACGCCCAGGAGGCGCCCCCAGAGCCAGGAGGCAGGGCTGCCGGAGTCCCAGGGCCGTCTCTTCAAGGCCCGGCGGCCTCGGGGGTCCCCGCCACCCACACCGCCCGCCAGCTCTGTGCGTCCTGAAGAAAGGGGGAGCCCTGCTTGGGGGTCTGGAGAGGCAGCACCCCCTTCCACCCGGCCCAGCTTTCTCCTCCTCAGCCCCCAAGTCCTCCCAGGCCCCTCCTCTGGGAAGCACTCTTGGATTGACGTGGTGCTGGCAGGGGCACGGGGCAGGACTCTCTGCGCCTGTGACCTGGCTGTGACCTGGGCACCCTGCACCCGGCCAAGCCTCACAGCTGGTCCTGGCAGTCCTGGCACCAGCCCGCGCCCACACCGAGCCTCTCACCGGACACGGGGTCAACACTGTACATCCTCTCCAGCTTCTTGCGGTGGCGGCCGGCGGCCGGGGGCGGCGGGGGCGGGTCCAGCCCCAAGGCCCGAGGAGGGGGTCCCGGGGCGAGCGGCGGCGCGCACTCCGGACACTCCTGGGAGCCCTGGCGGCCGCCGGCCCAGTGCTGGCAGGCGGCGGCGTTGCCCACGTCCTCGCGGCTGCCGCGCAACGAGTGGCTGTGGCGGTGCGGGTGCTGCTCGCGGGGCCGCCGCCCCTTCACCGTGGCCAGCTCGATGGCCTCGGCTGCCTCGGGGCCCGGCAGCAGCGCCGGCTCCCCGGAGATGGTGTACACGCGGGGCTGGGGGTCCTCTCCGGCCGGCGGGCCCAGGACCCCCTCCTCCGAGAGGCCGTTGGAGACCAGCGAGAGGCGGCGCTTGTTCTGGGGTGCCGGCTGCATCTCGGGGGACCCTTCGTGGCCAGAGTAGGCGTCGGCCAGCAGGTGGTCTGGGGGGAAGAGGCAGGCGGTGGTGAGCTCCCCCGACCGAGGCCTCCCCTCCCTTCCCTTCCCCGTCCTCTGTGCCCCGGGGGCAGGCCACCCCAGGGGGGTGTTTGTCCGGGACCGGGACCAGGGCCAGCGAACCCTAGTCCCTGCCCTCCGAGGAGGGGGCCCCGAGGGCTCCTCCCTGCGGCTCCCACCACCTCCCTCCAGCGGGGCCCCAAGCCTCTGGTGCGTGCGTTTGGGCAACAGGATGTGCTACCTGCTGGGCAAGGCGGGGGCGGGGGGGGGGGGGGAGGAAGGGCAAGAATCAGCAGGCCCCCTCCCCGCCTGCCACTGCTCACATGTGCCCAGCGCCAGCTCCTCCCCTCCCCCGGCCAGCTGGCCCCCAGAGGCAGCGGTGCCAACCCTGGGGGTGCCAGGAGGCCGGTTGCCATGCCGACGGCCCAGGCTGGGTGGGTGCCATGGTGATGAGCTCTTCCTGGGGCCCTGGGCAGGGCGGGCAGGGGCAGGAGGGAGCCGGCCCAGCGGGGCCGCTGCTGCCACTCCGCTCACCCCCCTTCCCCAGTTCCCAGCCCCCCAGTTCCCAGCCCCCCAGGGCCCCAGGCGGCCCGGCTGGAACAGGACCCAGTGGGGCCCCGGGGTGCCGGGCTGTGTGCGCGGACCCCACCCTGGCACCGCCTCCCGCGCCCCTACCTGCTCCGTTCCGGTTCTCAGGGTGACTCTGGGACAGGTACTCGCCGAAAGCCCGGGCGGCTCTGGGGGTGGACAGCGCGGCGCTGTCAGGGCGCTCGGGGTGGCCCCCCTGGCCTCTCCGGCCACAGGCGCGCGGGTCCCCGCCCCCATGCGCCCTGGGCCACCCAGCCCGGCGGGCCCTCCTCCCCGCTCCTCCCTCCCAGAGCGCCCGGCGGGCAGGTCGCCGCTCCAGGACCCTGGCTGGGCCCCGGGCAGCGTGGCCGGACCTGCAGACCGGGCTGCCCGGCCCTCCGCCGGGGGACCCGCCACCCGCGCGCGCGGTGCGGAGGTCCGGGAGGGCGCCCGGGGGGAGAGGCGGGGACGGGGGCGGGGAGCCCGCAGGGGCCGCGGGCGCACTCACCGCACTTTGGCCGCCACCGAGGACATGGCCTCGCTCCGCAGCGCCCTCCTCCGGGAGGCGGCGGCGCCCATGGTCGAGGCGCCGGCGCATCCCCTCCCCGGGCTCAGAGCGCGCCCCGCGCCCGCCGCCGCCACCACCGGGGGAGCCGGGCCGCGGCACGGGGGCTCGGGCCGGGCACCCGCATGGTCGCGCCGGGCCCTCCGCGCGTCCCGCACCGGGAGCCGGGGAGCCGGGAGCCGGGGGAGCCGCCGCCGCGGCCGGGACTGGGGGCGATGCTCCGCCCGCCGTGACGTCAGGGGCGGGGCGGGGCGGGCCCGGTGGCCGCCCCCGTGACGTCAGGACCCGGGGGTGGCGGGGCGACCCCCGTCCTCCCGCCCCCGGGCAGCAGGCACCTGCCGGCAGGGCCCAGGCTCCGGGTCAGAGGTCCCCCCAGCCGCCCCCGCACCCCGCAGACCAGGCCCCGCGGCCGTCCTCCCCGGTGCAGCTCCGTGACCGGAGAGGAGGCGTGGGCGCCCGTGGGAGCGATGCCCCAGCGATCGGAGGCTCGGCCTTGCTGTGGGGACCCCCGGATCCCGGGAACCCCCCCCCCCGCAGCTTGTCCTGGAGGCGTTGCCCAGGGGCTTCCAGTCCCAGCGGAGAGGTGTCTGGGTCCTGGGGCCCCCCAAGGTGACGACCTCTGGGGAGGGCAGGCGACGCCCGCCCGCCAGGCCCCGCAAAAGCCCGCAGTGGCTCGCAGGCTCTTCCTGGCGTGGCTCTGCCACCAGGACCGCGGAAGGACGACAGGCCCGCACCCTCAGATCCACCTTTATTCACCGCTAGGCAGGAGCTTCAGGCTCAGAGGTGGGGGGAGGTGGGGAGGGGGGGCGGGCTGCACCCAGAGGGCTGCTGTGTGTGTGCAGGAGGTGCCAGGACCAGAGTCCCCACACCCAGCACAGCCAGGGCCCAGCCAGGTCTCTGGCCCCGGGGGCCCTGGTCTCCAGTTCAGGCCACACAGGGAGGTACTGGCTGGCTTCGGGGAGCCGAGGGCGACCGCTACCCATCCCGGCCAGAGACCTGGGGGGACGAGGCATCCGGGGGCGGGCTGGGGGCGGCCACACCGGGGGGCTGATGAGGCGGCGAGGGCTCGTCTTCCTGGAAGCAGACGGCATGGTCGGTCGGTGGGGACGGGGAGGGCTCACCCTCAGGGTGCCCCTGCCCTGGGGGCCTCTGCAGGTGGGGGTTGGGGGGGGACAGCTCACCCAGTCGGAGCCGCCGTCGGCCGGGGAGCTCTGGAAGTCCGCGTAGGCCTCTTGGGGGCCGTCTGGTAAGCCCTCCTCGCACTCAGTCAGGTAGTCGGACTCATCTGGGTGCAGACAGGGGGGCCGCGTTGGTCCCCTCGGAGGGCAGAACTGTGCTGCCAAGGTGCAGGCCCCACCCACCGCCCACCAGGCTCAGGGTCCCTTGTTGCAGGCGGGCGGGGTCCAGGGGGTGGCAGGGACGCGGCCCCGGCCCCCTGGCTGTGGGCACACGTCCTGGCGTCCACTCACCATCCACTACGGCCGCCTTGGCGGGCTCGATGCGGGACACGATCTCGGCCAGGTCCGTGAAGGAGGCGTTGGGGCAGGTGAGGACCTGGGGGGGAGGAGGCCACACCTGGGCAAAGGCACTGCCCCCCATGCCCTCCCACAGCCGATGCCCAGCCAGGTCCCGGGCCCGCCCCTGGGCCCTGTCACCCTGGGGGGCCCCAACTTGCTGAGGATCCCCAGCCCCTGGAGTGGGGCAAGGATGTGAGAGAGATGGGCATAGTCCTGGGCAGACCCCCTCCCTGATCCCCACCCTCTCAGAAAGGGTGGGAAGGGATGGGGCAAGGGGCAGGGGCACAGAGACAAGGAGACAGCCCCAGGCCTGCTGCTGGGGACTCTCCTGGCCTCCGGGGACGTGGCAGCACGGGCAGCCGAGGGGTGCTGGGTGCTGCTGGCTGCAGGGCCCCCCTCTCAGATGCCGGGGGCAGGGGGGCGGGGAGGGGGCACGTCGCAGAAGAGGGCCGGGCACTCACGTCGGAGGCCTTCGTCTTGCTGGGGCCCTGCCGGTCCTGCAGCATCTTCTCCAGCACCCCGGTGCGCCTCCAGATGTCAAACACCGTCCGGCCGTGCTGGTACCCCACCTCCTGCACACAGGGGCCCGGGCCTGAGTGTGGTGGGGCCCACCTCCCGTCCTCGGAAGGGCAGGAGGCTGGGAAAGCAGCAGCCAGCGCCTGGCCAGTACGGCTCAGTGGTTGAGCGCTGACCTGGGAGCCCCAGGGCAGGATCCCCGAGAGGGCATGCGGGAGGCAGCCGACCCATGGCCGTCTCTGCTCATTGATGCTCCTCTCCCTCCCTCCCTCCCTTCCTCTCCAAAATCAATAAAAACATGTTATTGTTTTTTGTTTTTTTTAAAAAAAGCCACACGAGTCCAGCGGCCCCCGTGCCCTCGCCCCTGCCCCCTCCGCACTCACGCAGATCTCGGCGAACTTGCCGAAGTCCAGGGTGCCATAGCTGTCGATGGGCGGGCGCAGGTACTCGCAGTAGTCGCTGTTGCGCACCTCCTCCAGCTGCCGCACGCAGCACACGTAGGCCAGGCGCGTCTGGATCTCCGCCATGTTCAGCACCTGCCACCACCGAGGCCGGCTCTCGTCCCCGGGTCCCGCCCTGCCCTCCCCGGTCCCGGGGGCAGTAGCGTTGGCTGCCTGGGGGGTGGGTGGAGGGGGCCCGGGCAGGGACTGGGGCCCAGGAGGCAGGGGGGCTGCCAGCCCTCGCCCAGCGCGGCGCCCCACCTTCACTTTGGCAGCCAAGGGGTTCCAGCGCTTCCACAGCAGCCACCACCCCGACAGGGCGTCCCCGTAGTTGGTGAGGTCCGTCTCGTCCTGGCTGCCCACGTCGATGGCGATCACCACCTTGGCCCCCATGGACCTGGCCACGTCCGCTGGGGTGGCGAGGAGACCTGGTTGGTCGCCCGGGACGGGAGCCGGAGCCCAGGCCGGGCAGGGCCTGCCCAATGGGACCCGAGGCCGCGGAGCAAGCGAGCACGCACACTGAGCCGTCCAACAGGTGACCGTGCCCGAGGGAGGGGCTCCCCGGCACCTGCGCCCAGCCACAGCCGGGAGGGGACGGCGCCCGCCTCTCCCTGGCCCTAGCTCTGGGAGCCGCTGAGCTGACAAACGGAGCCATCTGCTGGGCTGGCGGGGTGTGCCTGTGCGTGTGTGTGTGCGTGCGTGTTCCCTGCTCCGAGCCAGACTGTGAGTGCCTGGCACAGGCCGGAGGAAGCGTGCGCAGCCAGCGAGCGGAGGCACCGGGGGTGGGGGGGTGGGGAGTTGGGGGGGAGGGGAGCGGCGTACCTGGGAGGTTGTTGATGTAGCCCCCATCCATCAGCAGGTGTCCGTCCTTGGGGTCGCAGAGCGGGGGCATGTAGCCGGACAGGGACATGCTGGCTCGCACGTACCTCCACAGGGAGCCTGGAGGGACCCGGGGTCGGAGGTCCGGCCAGCCCGGGCGGAAGGAGCCTCACCCCGGGCCCTGCCCGCACCCTGGTCCTGCTGCCTGCTGATTAACGCACCCCCGACACCCTGCCCGCACCCTGGCCCTGAGAGGGCCATCACCCGGGCTGGACACGCCTCCTGGACATCCCGTCTGTCCCCAGGCCCGAAGCCGCGCACTCTGCGTGTCCTGCCTTTCTTGTGCCGGCCCCACACCCGTGTGCCCAGGCCGCCCGGCCCCTCCCCACCCCAGAGACGGTCCAGCGGCCTCCATCCACCCACAGCCCGCTTCCTCCCGTGCCTCCCCACGCGGGCTCCCTGTGGTTGTGGGCGGGCGGGCGGTCATCGCTGCAGGAGCCCATGGGGAGCAGGCCCTCACCGTCCGTGTGCACCCGCATGGCAGAGGCGGAGATGTCCGTGGTGATGGTGAAGTAGGGGATCCACAGGTCCTGCGGCGAGGACGGGCTTAGGGGGGCATCCTCCCTGGCCGCCGCCCACGGGGGGTGTGAGGGCAATGAGAGGAGTGCGGGAGGATGGGGAAGGTGAGGAGGGGTGGGGAGGGGTGAGAAGGGGAGAGGAGGGGTGGGAAGGATGAAGAGGAGTGAAGAGGGATGGGAGTAGGGGAGGGGGAAGGGGCAGCACCTCGATCTGCCGGTCCTTGAAGACGCTGCAGACGCTGCTGTTGAAGCCCGCGCCCGAGAACATGGAGGTGATGGGGTAGGTCAGGTCCAGCATCGTCTTCAGCATCGACGACATGTCCTGGGGGCAGGGAGGCCGGAGGGGAGGGCCCTGCGCCCGGGTGGCAGGGGCAGAGGTGGCCCTGAGGGCCGCGTGGGAGTGGGGAGTGGGGCTGGCCGGGCTCCCAGACAGAGCAGAGACAGGGAAGCACCTCGGGGGCGGGCCAGGGGGCGTGAACGCTGGGCCTGAGCGGCTGGCCGGGCGGTGCTGTGGGAACACCGCTGACCCCCTGGGCGGCTCTCCTACAAACTGACCCCTGCGCCCCCACCCCCATCAACACCTCGCACCGAGCCAGCTCCCTGCCCACTCAGCCCAGGGCCGGGGGCCCAGGTCCCCGGCCCCGGGCTGCTCACGGGAGAGGACCTTCAGCTACTGACCCTGCCTCCCCCACAGAACCCCAAAGCGGCCCCGCCTCGTTTCCAGCGGAACTGCGGGTACAGGGAACCTTGGTAATCGGAGACCAGGAACCAACACAGCCAGACCCCGCCCCCGCCCCCCGTGGTGCGGCTGCGGGGACCGGCCTGCTCGGGGCAGCGGCCTACCTCCGTCCACTGCTTGGCCCGGATGCGGACCTGGCTATAGCTCCTCTCCTCGGCGTACAGGGCGCCCATGAAGGCCCCGATGGACGTGCCCCCGACCATGTCCACGGGGATGCCGCACTCCGCCAGCGCCCGGATGATGCCGACCTGGGCGCAGCCTCTGCCCGCCGGGGGCAGGGACGGGAGTGAGTGCCCGCGGGACCCGGGTGCCGGTCCTGCCTCCCCTCCGTGCCCGGCTCGCTCAGAGCAGGCGGCCACCACTGCGACGTTCTGGCGTCCTGAGCGGCAGCCGGCACCTGGCCTTGACTCCCCGCCGGCATCCGAGAGGCCGGCACCCACCAGACTGGGGGTGGACTCAGGAGGGCGGGGGGGGGGGACACAGGCCAGGCCCCCCGGAAGGGGAGTCGGTGAACACCCCCAGGTCAGCGTCAGAGGTGGGAAAGCCGGCCTCGGACGGAACTGGCCACTGAGCCTGGAACTCTGTCACCACAGTGTCTGTCACGCCACGATGAGAGAATCACAAATCCGTTGCCTCCTGCACGTTTCCCACTGGGGATCAAGCCCACAACCCGGGCCTGTGCCCTTGACCGGGATTGAACCCGGGACCTTTCAGTTCACAGGCCAACGCTCTACCCACTGAGCCACACCGGCTAGGCTGGCCCACCTGCTTTAGCACAAATAAGATCGTACGATTCTGACACGGAACTGGAACTATGAAGTGGGACCGAGAGGGAACTCGAGGGGGGAGTGAGAACTCAGAGAGGGGTCAACAGCAGGTGAGACCGGCTGAGGCAGGAATGGCTGAGGCCAAGGTGGTAGGAGGACACGGCTCCCAGGCCATCTAGAGGCGGAGCCGGGGAATGCAGGTCTGGAGTGGAGACAGCGCAGACAGGCTGGGCCACCCTGCGTTTACCTGGACCCCGGAGAGTTCGGGGTGGGGAGGGAGCCGGGTGGTTAGAGACAAAGACGGAACCAAGAACCAGAGTCAAGCAGCGGGCGGAACGCCAGCATAAACCACAGGAAACGGGTCCTCGTGGCGGCCAACCGGGAAGAGGGAAGCCTCGACCCCAAGAACAGAGGACCCGGCCCTCAGAGCGCATGGGGGACGGGACGGAAGCTATGAGCAGTGGCACATGGGGGGTTGGGGGGAACCAGCCCCGGTGCTGGGGGAGGGGGAGGGACCCTCTGCAGCCGCCCAGGAAGGAACAGGGAGGGACCCTCCGTCCAGATGCCCCGTCACCAAAGTCAGAAGTGCACACGGACCTCATGCCAAGAGCCGGCCATCGGACCCAGGACCCGCTCCCAGAATGGCAGGACCAAACCTGCCCCGGCACGGGGGACCAAGAGGCACCCCCTGTGCAGCACCGCGACTTTGAGACGGCCTGAGACTGGCCGCTTTGGTTGTTACCAGCTTTTCATCAAGCATGCTGCTGATCCAGCCATCCTGCCTTGCCCACCGGGTCACAGTCTGGGCCAGCCACTCGGGCCGCCCGGTCCCCCCACAGCTGCACCTGCACCTGCCGGGAGCCGTGCCGGGACAGAGGGGACTCACCTGGCCCCGCCTCCACCCAGCACCAGCGCGATGGCATTTCCGGTCAGCACCCGTGCCAGGCGGGAAAAGTCCGAGTGCCGGTCCGGGGGCCTCTGGAAGAGCCGCTCGTACATCTCTACCTGCGGGGGCAGACTGTCTGTCGGTCCGTCGCCCACCCGTCCACACCTCAGCTGAACCCGGCCAGCCCCAAGGGGATGTGCTCGAGGCGGGACTCGGGACGCTGTCCCCCAGTGGGCTGGGACGCCTGGCAGGCTCTGTGCTCCCCCTCCCCCTCTGCACCCCCTGCAAAGGCCACCCCAGAAAGGGGGCTCAGTGTCTGCATGGCTTCTGCCTGAGGAGGAGGCTGTGCTGACTGAGGCCACCGAGACCCTCTGGAACCTCAGGCTCCTGCCACCCGTGGGCCTGCCTCCCGGGAGCACAGCAGCACCCGTGGCCCCAAGACCCGGAGCCGGGCCCTCACCAGCCGGGGCAGGCTCCGCCGGGAGAAGACGCGGCGCGGGCAGCACAGGTGCAGGTGGCCGGAGCACCAGCCGCGCATGTTGAGCCACTCGACGGTGCGCGCGGGCGCCGGGCCCTCCTCCCGGTGCAGCAGCACCAGCTGCTTCTGGGCCCGCACGGCCGTGCTCTCCAGCATCCGCTCCAGCTGGAGGCAGAGCTGCGGTCAGGGGGCCCGAGGCCAGGACCGGGCTGCGCAGAGGCCCTGCGCTGACCCCCGCGCTGACCGGGCGGCACCCGGGTTCTGTGATCAGCGGGGCCTTAGCCTCTGGAACGAGGGGACCTTCTCGGAGGATGAATTCTGCAAAGCCCCCCCCCCCTTGCTGGGAGCCCCACTCCCTGCAGAGCAGGAGCCCTGGTGCCCACAGGGAACGGAAGGCGCATGTCCTGGGGTCCAGGTGGGCCCATGTCAGGAAATGCCGTCCCGGCTCAGGGACTGGGGACAGGCAGGGAGCCCCCAACTGAGAGGTTTCAAGATGCTACAAACCAGGGCACCGTTTACATGGGCCAAAGAGTGTGAGACACGGGCAGAGGCGCCAACTCCACAGGAGGCCATGGCGGGGAGGGGGTGGGCAGGGACTGCAGATGCTAAAACCAGCCCCAAGGTCCAGATCTGGGTGTGGGCTCCTTTATCCGTCCTTGAAACATCTCATTCAAAGGGGAGAGCCGCAGAGGGAGGGACTGAGGAGCGTGTGGCTGCCCCAGCCCCGACATGCTGGGCCAGCAGCCCTGGGATCCGGCCCCCAGCCCTGCCTGCAGCCTCCCCTCCCCCGCCCACTCCCCACCCACAGCCCCACCTCACCCTCTCCCCACCCACAGCCCCCACCCCGCCCACTCCCCACCCACAGCCCCACCTCGCCCACACTGGGCTCCTGGTCACCCAGGCCCACGATGAGGATGCAGTCGGCCTGCCGGATGCAGCGCTGGGTCCAGGGCGTGAGTGAGCTGTCCGCCTGGTAGAGCACGATCCGGTGGATGTCCTCCTGCTGCCCCAGCCAGCTGGACAGCCGGTACTCGTGGATGCTGCAGCACCGACAGGGCACGGTGTGGGGTGCAGGTGAGGGACTGAAGACATGGGGCAGACATACGGGGGTGCGGGCATATGGAGGTGCAGACAAAGGGGGCACAGACATGGGGGACACATATGGAGGGGGAAAATGTGGGAGGGCAAACATGGAGACGCAGACATGGAGCAGAGACATGTGGGGGTGCAGACCTGGGGGCAAACATGGAGACGCAGACATGGAGCAGAGACAAGTGGGGGTGTAGACCTGGGCGTAGACATGTGGGGGTGCAGACATGGGGGCAGGCCTCCGGGCACATGCAGACACAGGCCGTCTCCGGGCCATGCTCAGAGCTGCGGGCAGCCTGGCTGTGGGGGGGGGGGGCCCCCCCCCGGGGCCCGTACCTGTCCAGGGCGGCAGAGCCCAGGCGCTGTTTGACGTTGTCGCTGGTCAGCAGCAGGACGGGGCCTGGGAAAGCGCCGGTGGTGGGAGGCTCTATCTCGGGCCTCCACCCGCAGAAAACCACCCGCTGCCCGAGGTCCCCCCTGACGCAAAACCAGCCCCCACACCGACCCCAGGTTCCCGCGCGAAGCACAGGAGAGCCAGAGGCCCGTGGAGGGGAAGCAATTGGTCCCGCAGCCCCGGGCACCTCCCCCTGCATCCCCAGAAGCGCCCGAGGGCCGAGCAGGGCGGGGGAGGAGGGCCGCTCACCGATGGCGCTGAGGGCGTGCTTGAGCTCCAGGGCGAAGGCGGTGAGGGGCACGTCCTCGGCCACGGGCATGATGGCCACCGTGGACAGGTTGCTGGCCGGGTTCCCCGCGTCCCACCTGCTGCCGGTGGAGCACAGCCCGAACTGGTGACCTGGAAGCAGGGGTCGGGGGTCGGCCCGAGGGGTGGGCCCCGGGGACACTCTGCAGGTGGCGCCAGGTGTTTCTGGAGGACACGCTGGCACCGGCAGCCTGGGACGAGCCGGGCACCAGGACGCCGTCACCCGGCCCCCCACGGAGGCGCCAGGCACTGCGCCCCATCTCCCAGCAGGGCTCGGCCCCAGGAGGGAACAGAGAGGAACCCAAGAACCCTGAGGTCCCCTTCCTCCCGTCCTTCCCAGGGACCTCTGACGTCACCGTCCTCCGAGGGAGGGAGGGAGGGACAGGGGTCTAAGGCACGTGGGAGGGTCTGGTCCTGGCCACGGGGGAGAGGGGCAGGCAATCCCATGCTCGGAAGGCACCACCCTCAGAAGGGCCCGGGGCGGGGGGTGGAGGGGAGGGCAGGCCGGCTAGGGTCCTGATGCCACCGTCAGCTCAGGCGGGTGGGCTGCATCCCGCCCCTTTCCACTGGGTGCTGCCCCAGGGGGATTCTCCTGGGTTCCCCAGCGCTAAGCAGACACCCACAGCGAGTGAGGTGGACCCAGCTCTCTGCCCTGAGCCAGCAGAGGCAGCACCCTCACTGAGAGGGAGGTCACGGAGAGGGGTGAGGAGTCAGGTCCGGGATGCAGCCCTAGCTGGCTGAGGCGGTGCCGGGGCAGAGGGCAGACCTGGGGGCGCTGTGCAGGGGGACGGGGGTGGTGGAGAAGGGGGAGGGGGAGGCCGGAGCGCCGCGGGGACTCACTGGTCGCAGGCCCCTGCTGCAGGCTGCCCAGGATCTTCTCCCCCAGCAGGTGGATCAGCCGGGTCACGACCTGGCGGACAGACCCCAGACCTTTAAACCAACAGGCCAAGTCCCTGGGACTCGCGTTCCCAAAGCCAGCGGGCGGGGCGCACTCCCGGCCGAGAGGGATGGTGAGCGTGAGGAGCTCCTGCCGCCTGCGGGACCCACGCCTGGACGTGAAGCGCCCCTCTGCCCGGCGTCTCCCCGTTGTCCGTGCCCGTCCACCTGCCCGTCACTCCGGGGACGGCACGTGCCTGCCCACCCGGACCAGTCAGCCCCTGCGCTGCACTCCCTGCCAGACTGAGCCTCCTGCTGACCTGACTCTTAAGAACCCTGCGACGTACACGCACATACGTGTACACGTGTACTCACTCCTCACCCCAGGTCACTTTCCGCTGATTGTTAGGGCGAGCGGAAGGGAGAGGGAAGACAGAAACATGGACGTGAGAGAAACACGCCCATCGGTTGCCTCCTGCACGCGCCCTGACCAGGGCCCAGGCCAGCGAGGAGCCTGCAACCAAGGTGCGTGCCCTCGACCGGAACAGAACCGGGACCCTGCAGGCCACGCACAGGCCGGCACTCTGGCCACGGCGCCGCCCCGGCCAGGGCAGAAGGCTGTGATGTAGCGGGCTGCTCGCGCCCCTGTCTCCCCGGGGGAAGGACAGGGAGCGCCAATCCGACCCACACGACGCCCAGTCTCCCTTCCCGGCCCTCGAGTGGCCGCTTGTTTTCTGGCGGAAAAGGCTCGGTACCTGCCACCGTTTCTTACTCCTTTTCCAGCGACGGCAGCCCCAGCCGCTCAGACGTAAAGGCTTCGTGCGGGGTGCGTGTCAGGACCAGCCGGACCCGATCCAACACCTGCCCCCCAGCTGCCTGCCCCGGCCCGGCTCGGACCCTCACCTGCGGGTACCTGCGCTTGATGGACGTCAGGGCCCCGGCCGGCAGCTTGGCGAGCTCCGAGTCCCGAACGGCGTGCACCGTGGTGGCCCGGGGCTGGCGGGTGAGCGTCTCCACCTGAGGAGGAGGCGGGTGCTGGCTGCCCTGCTCTTGCCTGCTGCCTGCTGCCTGGTGCCCAGGACCCAGGGCAGAGCACGTGGCGGCGGGCGCTTCCCGCACGGGGCAGCCGGTGAGGACGGGAGGGGAGGGCACCCCAGCCGGGCCCCAAAGGATGGAGACCTTTGACCCTTGGGTCCCGCCTGTGCCGCAGCCCGGCTGGGAGCGGGCACCCCCGCCCCCCAAAACGGAACACCTCCGGGAGGCCCGCCACGGCGAGGGCTCCTCCCCGCAGCCCGGGAAGCACCCAGGGGGACGGCACCCGGGGGGACGGCACTCTGGCCCTCGGCGCCCGGCCCTACCACTCCGATGAGGTCTCCGCGGCCGTACTCCCCCGCCAGGCGCTTCTTGAGGTCGTCCTTGCGGATCACGGAGCGCAGCCGGCCGCTGAGCACGATGTAGGTGCAGTCCGACTTGTCCCCCTGCCTGCAGGGACAGGGCACTGGGAGCGGGCGGGGCACCGGCCAGGAGCCCCCCACCAACACGGCGGATGAGGGAGCCTCCTCCGGAGCCCTTTCTTCGGGGAAGCGTGTCTGTTTCCCGTGGGAAACAGCGTGCGCCACAGGGGACGGGCCCACGGGACGCTCGGTAAGCAAGTGCCCCCCGCCCCCCGTCCTTAGTTCTGACCGACAGCTGCCGAGGGGTAGCAGCGACCCACATGTGCACTCTGCCTGCACACTGCTGAGGACCGGGGCCCAGCAGCACCCGCACACGCTGTGCTGCCCGCACCATGCAGCCGTGTTCCGGCCGGGTGTGGGTTCGCTGAGCATCCGTGTGCGCGTGAGCACAGGGCCCTGCCAGCCCAGCAGGGGAGCACGGGCCACGGGCGCCCTGGGGGGGCCACCCCTGGAATCTCCACCCCCCCCAGCTTCGCCCCGCCTCAGGACCCCCCCACCCCACAGCCCTGCACCCCTCACCTGTACACGGCGCGCCCCGCCTCCACCTCCATCCAGTCCAGGGCGAAGTCGATCTGCCGCACGAAGGACGACATGCGCTTCACCACCGTGTGCGCCACGCCCAGGACCACGGTCGGCTGCTTCCGCATGATCCTGCCAAGACGGCCCCGTCAGCCCGTCCCGCCCGCCGGCCGGCACTTGAGGGGACATGGGACCTGCACCCCAGTTATCAAAGCATGACTCGGCCTGAGGAGCCCAGGGCACAGCCACCACTGCCCACCCACCCTGGCCACCAGCCGCCGGCAGCTTCGGGCAGCCCGGGCAGCCCCTCCTACCTGTCACCTCCTCCCACTCCCCAGGTCCCGGGCGCACAGGCCACCGGGAGGCCCGTCCTGTTGCGGGTGGCGGGGCCCTGCCCCACGATGTGCCACATAGGCACCCCGAGGCTCTGTGGGCACACGGTCGGCTTGCCCCCCGGTTCCCCGTGTCACCAGCTGCTGAAGCTGAGGGTGGGAGCAGGCCCCATGCACTGGGGGGCTCCGGAAGGCGGCAGGGTGGGGAGCACACAGCTCAAGGCTGCACTGCTGGACGGGGAGGGGTTGACCATCACCAAGGCGATAAGAGCGGGAGCCGAGCGGACCGGGGACCGGCTCCTCGGAGGCCGCATGGGAGCCCTGCGCCCGCCAGCACCTGAGCCGGGATGCAGGGGGCGGGGAGGCGGGGAGACGGGAATTTGGGGCATGAAGCCAGGGGGGGACAAGGACCCTGGGGACCGCAGGGGGGCATGGCTGCAGGCAGGAGCAGACATGTCAGGGACTCAGGCAGGGAGCACACACACTCGACATGGACACGCACACGTGCATGCACACACACACACACACACACACACACATGCGGGAAGACACGCAGGGACCAGGCCCAGCGCCCCAGCAACTGCTCCCACGTCTGGGCCTGGAGGGGCTGGCATGTCGACCAGGGTGCTCCTGGGGCGGGCACCACAGGGGGAGGCAGGGGCGGGCGGGGCCTCACTCGTAGAAGTGCGCCTTGGAGATGGACAGGAAGCTGCAGTCGCGGTTGGCCCGGATGGTGAAGATGAGCGGCTCGCCCGTGAGCACGGCCAGCTGGCCCACCATCTCCCCGGGCCGCGTCACGAACAGGCAGCTGTCCTCCTCGCTGTCGATGCGCCGCTGGTACACGTGCAGCAGCCCCGACACCACGAAGACCACGTTCACGTCCTGGCGGGCCGGGTGGGCCGGCGGTCAGCGGGGCCCGACCCTCCCCGCCGGCCCCACACGTCACGGGCATTTCGGGTCCCACATCGACCGGTGAACCTGCTGATGCCAACCCAACCTACCGGCCACACGGGCCTCGTCCCAAACCTGCTCACCTGCCCCTCGGACCTGTCCCTGTCCTCTGGCCAGGAAGGGCCAGACCGAAATGGTCAGTGTGGGCACAGCCATGTGGGGACAGGTGTGTGGGGACAAGAGTGTGGGGACAGGTTGGGTGAGGACAGGCCGTGTAAGGACAGCCATGTGGGGACAGACCATGTGCGGACAGGTCGGGTGAGGACAGACCATGTGTGGACAGGCCGTGTGGGGACAGCCATGTGGGGACAGACCATGTGTGGATAGGCCGTGTGGGGACAGGCTGTGTGGGGACAGGCCATGTGGGGACAGGCATGTAGGGACAGGTCGTGTGAGGACAGGTTGTGTAAGGACAGGTCATGTGAGGACAGGTCGTGTGAGGACAGGTCGTGTGGGGACAGGCGTGTGGGGACCTGGGTGTGGGGAGAGGCAGGTGGGGACAGGAGTGTGGGGTCAGGCCGTGTGGGGGACAGGCCGAGGGCGCAGAGGCCTGGAGAGGGCTCCCCCAGGTGACCCAGCCCCTGTGAGGACGGGGAAAGCCTTCTTCCTCCCGGGGACAGAAGCCGAGGGGGGGTGGGAGGGTGGCCGTGCGCCCCGCCGGCGAGGACGGGCCCAGCAGAGCCCTCTCGGGAGCGCCTCACGGCCCGGGCCTCCGCTCACCTGGTCCCCCTGCCTGGACACCACCGTGCCCCCCGGGACCTGGAGGAAGGTCACCCGGCCATCCAGCAGCGAAGGGTCCTGAACAGAAACGGGGAGTCCGCACGGGGAGCTGGCGCAGCCGGTGGGAGTCGCCTGGCCCAGGAGGCGGGCGACGCCGGCACCTGCCCCGTGGGATGGTGCCCGGCGGGCGGACGGCAGTGCGGCCCCCAGAGCGCCAGGCGCAGCGGACGCCCCTGCCACCCGAGGGACGGGGACACGGTGAGCTATGTCTCCTCCAACGCCCGCTGCTGGGGCGGGACCCGCTGCGCAGAGCTCCCCGCTCCCCCGCACCCGCCGCACCATGCACAGAGCCCCCCACTGTGCAGAGAGCCCACCCTCCACGCACAGAGCCCAGTGGGGCCACGGAGCGAGGTGGGAGAGGCGGCCTGCGGCCCTGGCCGAGAGCAGATGGCTGTGCCGGGCCCTTCCTGGACCTGCACCCCGCTGTCACTCCACCTGCAGGGGAGCCTCGGGAGGCAGCACGGAAGAGATCCCGTCGAAGCGGCGAGGACGCGGCTCTGAGCCTGGCACAGGCTCCGCCATCGCCGCGGCTGGGACGGCACGGCGGGCCCTGGCGCTGTGGACGGGCCGGCGCCCGGTCTGTGGGAGTCAGGCCGGGCTAGGGGAGGGGACGCAGGGGGGCACCTACATCCAGCTTCATCAGGGTCAGCAGGTCCTTCTTGGCGGCACGGAAGATGGCGTCGGTCTTGGTGCTGGCGACTGTCTCATCCGGGTCGCAGTCCGAGTAGTGGAAGACGGCGGAGGGTGTCTCGGCCACCAGCACGCTCTTCTTGGACTGGAGAGGCACGGACCGTGGTCAGAGGGAGGGGCAGGGGATGGGGGTTGCAGGTGGGGTCAGGGAAGGGGAGTCGCTGGTGGGGTCGGAGAGAGGGGGCAGGGACCGGGGTCGCTGGTGGGGTCAGAGGGAGGGGCTGGAGGGCACCACCACCTTGCTGGCCGCGCTCCCGGGGCGCTCCTCGGCCCGCAGGGGTACCCTGGCCCGGTCACAGGCCATGCGCAGGTCCGAGGGGGCACCTGCAGACAGAGGGAGACTCAGGGCCACGCTGGCAGCCTGCGGACCGTGGGTGAGCCTGTCCTGAGCGAGGCCCGGTGCTGGTGTTAGCCCATCTCGGCCTGGATACTGCCAGTGCGGCCCCGGGCCTGCCCCCGGCCACCAGGCAGGAGCCAAGTGTCCCCTGCAGACGCAGAGTCCCCGTCGGCATGTCCGGCGTGGGCTTCCAGCAAGAGGCCGAGTGGAGAGGCAGGAGGGCGAGTGCTGCAGCACCCCGGTGGCCGATGGGGGCGGCCCTGTCTCTGGCGCCCACAGTCCTGTCCGAGTTCAAAAACCCTCAACCTCAGAGGGTGGAGACGTGCTCCCCGGGGAAGGGTGACGGGCACCCTGGCAGCGGGTCCCGCCCCCTGGCTGCGGCTCGAGGATCCAGTCACACGGAGGAGGAGAAGCCCCGTCAGAGGGGAGGAGGTCCAGAGGAAGCCGCCGGAGCGAGAGGGCTGTACGGGGGACTCATGGCTGGGAACAGTCTGCCTCAGGGGGAACCACACACGGACTCGCCAGGCACGGCGCGGCCAGTTCGCCGTGTCCTCCGGGTGCCGTTCTAATAGCAAACACGCCGGCTCAGCGGCTGGCTGGTGCGGGTAAGGTTCCAAACGTTTAAAACCAGAGTCTCTGCCCCGCCGGTTCGGCTCCGGGGACAAAGGGTCCTGGGTTCGATTCCAGGCACAGGCACGGGGCATGGGGCGGGTGCGTGAGGCAACCCACTCACGAGTCTCTCACACCAGTGTTTGTCTCCGTCCCTCCTCCTCCCTTCCTCTCTCTAAAAACCAATGGAAGATCCTCAGGTGAGGATTAACAAAAACAAATAATAAAAGTAACAACTGCTTTTCTCTCCACGTGTCTCTAATACTTACGATGTGGTTCTACTACCTGTTAAATACAGAGCACGTTTTGCCCCCGCTGGTGTGGGTAAATGGTTAGTGTTGGCCTACGAACCAGGGCAGGGTTCGATTCTCGGTCGGGGCACAGGCCCAGGTCGCAGGCTCCATCCCGTGTGGGGCGTGCGGGAGGCAGCCAGTCCATGGTTCTCTCTCTCATCAGTGCTGTTTCTCTCTCTCCTTCTCCCTCGCTCTCCGACGTCAAGAAGAGTCTAATGTAAAAAACCACTCAGCCAACGTACGGCAGACCCCCGCCCCGTGGTAGACCTGCCGACACGGAAGACCACGTGTAGACGTAGATGCTGCGACAGCAAGGTGCAGCCTTCAGGGCGAGGTGTGCCTGCTGCCGGCCAGGGGTGCCGGCGGGAGCCCCGGGTGCCGCTCTCACCTGGGGACACTGCGGCCGCCTGGTCGCCCGCCTGGGCCTGGCTGAGGTCGTCCCCGATCTCCTCGTGGACAGAGGGCAGCGGGTAGGAGTGGCTCCTCTTCAGCAGAGGCCCGCCGGCCGCGGCCCGGCTGCCCCCGCGGTCTGCGGGGAGGGGTGGGTGAGGGGGCCGCCCTCGCGGTCTCGGGGGAGGGTGTGGGGGAGGGGGGCTGTTCCGGGCGGAGGTCTGTCCCGGGCGGGTACCTGGGTCGCAGGCCTCCTGGGGCCACAGGGTCCGCTCCGACCGCTCCTCGGTGCTGCAGCTCATCTGCCTCTTGGCCTTTCCCGCGGCCACGCTGGCCACGGACACCAGGGGGATGGCCTGGCTCTCCTGGGACACGAGCAAGAAGGGGGCTGCCCTGAGCGTCCAGGAGCCCGGGCGGGCGGGCACCCTCAGAGGGGGGCAGCCAGGGTGGGCTTGAAACCAGTCAGCAAAAAGGAGAAGTGGTTCGCTCGAGGTGATAGAGACCCAGAGACCAGAAATCCTAACGTTCCTCGGACGGAGAGGAACACGCGAAGCAGGGGGGCGTGGCCAGAGACGGCGCTGCACAGGAGGGGCGCGGGGGCCTGGGGTCCCATCCCCTTCCCGAGGCCTCAGGGGTGGGAGCCGGCAGAGCCCCTCTCCAGCCACCAGCTCACCCCCCGCCCACAGGAAGGGGGTCAAGGGCGCCGGGGAAGGAGGGGCCAGCCTCCATGACACCCCCCCTCCCCCCCCCCACACTCACAGGGTTGAAGAGCTCGGTGGTCAGGCCCAGGTAGTTGTGCAGAGCCAGGAAGGTGACCCGCTGCAGCCGCACCATGATGATCTGGCGACAGGCCGAGAGCTGTGAGCCCACCGGGGCCGCGCCGGCCGGAACCCCCCTGCTCCCCTCCCTCTGACCACCTCCACGGTCACCTAAGCATCAGCCCTGGGCGGGAGCACTCTGCGTGCCCCCTCTGTTAGCTTCCTGTGCGCCTCAGTCTCTCCCCCGGGAGCTGGAGGCGAAGGAAGCTCACGCCGGTGCAGCCTGAGGCCTCCTGGAGGTCGAGAGCGTCGCCCGGTTCCCCGCCTCCCTCCGCCCGCCCGGCAGCCCAGGAGCACCCACCTGCACCACCCGGACCAGGGTCTCGGGGTACTTCTCAAACACGCCCTGGAAGGCCACGGCGGGCAGCCTGAGCACGGTGGACGGGACGGCGGCGCGCGCAGACACGGTCTTGTAGGGCGCGGTGTGGCCCTGCAAGGACAGGCACGTCGGGGCTCCCCCCTACCCTGAACCCTGGCCGGGAGTTTGTCCCCAGCTCTGGAGTCCCTGCAGCCACAGGCGCACCGGGCACCAGCCAAGGGCCTCCGTGAGGCGCCTGCAGCCAGAGACCCTCACGGAGCCTCGTTGTGCCCCATGCCAGCTCGGTGTTGGCGGAGGGGGCGGGCACTTCCTTGCTGGCGCTCCACCAGCCAAGGACCCGCACACACATCGCTCCTGCCCAGTCCCCACCCTGGCCCCCGTCGGGTATGGGTTGATGTCTCTCCCTTCCTCCCATTCTCTCTAAAAACCTGTGGGGAGCCCTAACCGGTGTGGCTCAGTGGATAGAGCGTCGGCCTGCAGACTGAAGGGTCCCGGGTTTGATTCCAGTCAAGGGCATGTACCCTGCTTGCAGGCACATCCCCAGTGGGGGGCGTGCAGGAGGCAGCTGATTTGTTTCTCTCTCATCGATGTTTCTAACTCTCTATCCCTCTCCCTTCCTCCCTGTAAGTAAATCAATAAAAAATATATTAAAAAATAAAATAAAAACCAGCGGGGAGCACCTCAGGCGAGGACCCATAAGAAGGGGGCCACTCCCGAGGAGAAGGCCAAGTGGCAGACACACGAATGAGCTGCCGTGCGGGCAGGTCCACGTGACGGCGTGGACTCTCCTCGAAGGAAGCGGTCGGGGGAGGCGAGGGGCTGAGCCCAGGCCGGGCTGGCGGCCGGCACACACACACTCATCCCCGTCTGCCCCCGAACTGCCAGAGGTGTGGCATGTTCCACGGTAAACGCTTAGAAACCCCAAGGTCACAGGGGATGCTGTGCCCTCACCGACCAGACCAGCAAATCCACATCGCAGACGGCTCAGCAGCTGGGAGGGAGGTGTCAGGGGGTTCAGCCTCCGTGAGGGGTGCGCTCTGGGGGCCCAGGAGGACTGTCCTACAGGCTGGACTCAGGCCGCCAGTCGACAACTGTACGAGGCCACGTGACAGTGGCTGGCAGATGGGACCAGGGTGCCAGCGTGGGTGCCCCTGGGAGCAGGGGGCATGTCCACCTGTGAGGCTGCAGGGCTTGGGGTCTCGGGCCCCGTAGGAGGTGACCCTGTCAAACAGCCGTTTAAGAGACGCCCACGCCCGTGGCAGCCAGCTCTGAGGAGATGCGGGACCGTGCGGGCCACCGTCTCTGGCCGCCATCTGTGGGGCCCCGGCAGCCGCGGCGCGGCGGGCACTCACAGTGATGACGTCCAGGATGCTGAGCAGACTGTGCACGCTGTCGCCGGCCAGAACCTCCTTGACCGCCACCTCGGAGCCATCCTGCACGGGGGACAGAGCAGAGCCGGCCACTGGCGGGGGCTCGGCCAGTGAGGCGGTGGACTCCACGGTCCGCCGAGGGGCGGGGCCGCACCCTGCAGCCTTGCAGGACCCAAGAGATGCGCTCGAAAGCAGAGGATGGGCAGCGTGAGGTCAGCGAAGCCGCCCGCGCAACCGTCGTCCAACCCCAGGGCCACCCGCACCCCAGAACAGAGCCTGGGTCCCACCACACCGCCCTAAGGCCGCAGGCCGGCCGGAGGCTGGCACCGAATTCACGCCTTGTCAGCGTGAGTCCTGGCAGCCTGACACCTCTTCCCACCGAGTTAAAGAGGAAGACCGCGCAACACTGGTGGTTTCACACACACACACACGCACGCACGCCTGTGCGCTACCCTGCGAGGGTGTTGGGAGAAATGCGTCCCTGGATGATCTGGGGGTTACAGTGCCCCCCAGGGCAACACCTGGGAGTTGGGGCCTGGGCTCCCGGGCTGGACAGACATAACTGTCCCGAGCGAGGGGGGCAGTGCAACACAAGAGTGAGTCCAGCCGAGGCCGGTGTGGCTCAGTGGATAGAGCATCGGTCTGGGGCCTGAAAGGTCCCAGGTTCGATTCCGGTCAAGGGCATGTACCTGGGTTGCGGGCACATCCCCAGTAGGGGGCATGCAGGAGGCAGCTGATGAATGTCTCAAAGTACTAACACCTAAGAGTTTGCACTGACTTTCCAACCGGGAAACTTAGAAACGCTAAGAGGGCAGAACTCTGGCAAACACACACACACAGCCGGCGACCCGCGCTCTCGCCCCCCAGGTCCCGCCCGCGCGCCCGGGCACTCACCGCATCCTGGATGCAGACCTCCAGCCGCCCGTCCTGCACCACGTAGATGCTGGTGTCCGGCTCCCCAGGCCGGAACACGTGCTCCCCCTCCAGCAGCTGCACGAAGACCATGTGCTTGCAGAGTTCCAGGAACAGCGGCTTCTCAAAGTGGCCCAGGACCCTGCGAGGCCGGAGGGCACGGGGGGCCTTCTGGGGGGGGGGGGGGGCGGGGGGGGGGGGGAGGCAGCCGGGGGACAGGCTGGCATCTCTCCCCCCACCCCCACCCGGGCCGGATCCAGAGAGCCCGCTCCCCGGGGGCTGCAGCCTGGAGTCCCCGTCGGGACAGACACCCCACCCGCTGTTTCCAGCTCAAAGCTCTGGCGCAAGGGCTCTACTCTGACCGTCAGCCGCACCCATCGCCACAGCCAGAGCAGGAGCACCACCCTGCCAGGGGGAGGGGTGAGAAGGGGAAGGAGGGACCAGGGAGAGGCCGAGGGGACCGGGCGTGGGACTCCCACTCTGTCCGAGGGCCCTCCAGCAGCAGGTGAGAGTGCTGGCAGGCCCGTAGCACAATGGCAGGAGCGGGTGAGGAGGCCCCTCAGGCCGGGAGACTCCGCTGACCCTCAGGGCCGAGGGACAAGCCTCCCACGCCGGCTACAGGGTCCCGGCCGGCTCAGACCCCGTGCCGGCTCCTCACCGGACGTTCTTGAGCATGTACAGCACTTCCAGGGGCAGGTGCGAGTTCTTCACGTCGAACTCCGTGAGGTCCGCCTCCAGCAGGGAGGGCGGCGGCTCCTTTGGCTGCAGGGTCGGGTACTCCTTCTTGAAACGCAGGATCCTACGGAGCAGAGACCCGCGCGCTGGAGCGGAGCCCGCAGCTGGGGAGCTCAGCGAGGACCCCTGGGTAGGGGAGGGGGGGAGCCCCGGTACCTCTTGGCCAAGGACAGCACCTTGGTCCTCTTTCTCACCCGCTGCCGGGGGGCGGCCGTGCTCCCCACCAGCGTGTGGGGGAGCGTGGTCACCTGCAGAGCGAGCAGGAGAGGCCAAATCACACCCTGAGGCAGGCCAGGGCCAGGTCTCTCGGCCTCGGGGGTCAGGCCTCAGCCCTCAGCCAGCCCAGGACATGGGGACCAAACCTCGGGGGCGGTGGACCGTGACCCCCAACCGGCCAGTGCCGCCCACAGGGTGCCGGCGACCCTCCCCCAAGAGGAGGCACGGCCACCTCCTCCCACAGCCTCTGGAGCCTGGGCTGCCTGCCCGGCCACTCCCTCCAGGCCCATCTCTGTACCATCGCCAGGGTGTGCAGGGTCCTGCCCTCCTTCCCCATAGTCAGGCCAACTGGTCAGCCAAGGGGCGGGCAGTGGTGGGACACGGACCCCTGTCCTGGCCCCTCTGCTGCCCTCAGCTCTCCCTCCACGTGAGGGGTCAGCCCCAGGGTCTCAGCTGCGCTGGTGGGTGGGGGAGCCCTCCTAGATGTGCCCGCACCCCTGGACCGCACTCCTGGGCTCCCCGCCCACCCTGCACCGTCTGCGTGTCCCTGCAGAGCCAGAGGCAGCTGCCCCGTGCCCACACCAGCCCGGCCCCTGCCAACAGCAGGTACCGCGTGTCCGGGCTCCGGGCGGCCACCTCGCCAGGGGCAGCCCCGGCCGACCTCCGGTCCCAGCATACGACCCTGGTCCACTCACAAGACCCCGGCCAGACACACAGGCTTCTTGGCTGATGCGGCCAGTTTTCTGCCGGGAGCCCGGTTACCGGACAGAGGAGGATCCTCAGCGCCGGCCTCTGGGCGTCTGGTGTCCTTCCCGCCCTCAGAGCCGGGAGCGGGCTCGGGTCACCAGGACCCGCTGGACCGGGACGCTCATGCCCCGATAGGAGCTTCCGCCCCGTGGGGCCCTGGCCCCAAATCCTGGCAGCACCGCCCACCTCAGTGCCGGAGCGGGGACCCTCTGTGCCCACCCGCCCTCGAGATGTTCCCAGAGAGGGCTTCTGATCGCTTTTCCAGCCAACGTCCACTCCAGGGCCCCCGAGCCTCGGTCTCAGCACACGTGCCAGAGCAGCTCAGGGCTTCAGCCCACAGCAAGGCCCTCCCAGGCCCCTCCAGCCGCCCCAAATCCCCTGCGAGCCCCCCCAGGCCCTTCTGAGCCCCATCCAGGCCCTCTCAGACCCACCCAGGCCCCCCCAAGGCCTACCCTGGTCCCCGAAGCCCCACCCAAGCCCTCCAGTCTTCCCAGTCCCCCACGAGCCCCACCTAGGCCTCCCCAGCCCCCCAAGTCTCCCACAAGCCCCATCCAGGCCCCCAGAGCCCCATCCAGGCCCTCTCAGACCCACCCAGGCCCTCCGAGGCCTACCCTGGTCCCCGAAACCCACCCAGATCCCCACAGTCCTCCCAGTCCCCCACAAGCTCCACCCAGGCCCCTCTGGGCCCCAGCCAGGCCCTCTCAGACCCACCCAGTCCCCCATGAGCCCTCCCCCGGCCTCCCCAGCCCCCCAAGTCTCCCACAAGTCCCATCCAGGCCCCCAGAGCCCCATCCGGGCCCCCCCAGACCCCCAGCCCCCCAGCCCAGCACAGAGCCACAGAGCCACAGAGCCACAGGCCGGCCAGTGGGGGCCGAGGCCTCGGGGTCAAGGCCCAGCGTGGGCCGCGGCCAGGAGCCAGGCTACCTTCCTCATGATCTTCCGGCCGTAGAACATCACTTTGTCTCTCTTCCGGAACCTGTACTGGGGGGCGGGCTGCACCTGTCCTGCAAGGGAGCCGAGTGGCCGCCTGAGCCCGCACCCTCCTCCTCCCCCCCTACTCAGTGATGGGAGAAAGGACAATGTCTGTCCAGGATGACACCCCCCACCCCCTCCGCCAGGGGACCCAGAAACACTCTCTTCCTCCAGAAGGCGCTTGGGCGAGACAGGAGAAAGTGTGGACGGACAGACCCCGGGGGGCCCAGGGGCTCAGCCAGAGTCTCCACCCGCAGCCACGGGGGCAGGGGGAGGGCCCCATGGAGCACAGGACACGGGGCAAGTCCCCCGGCCGCCCGGTCCCTCCCCGCAAGCCAGAACCCGGCGGGGGACTCACGTTGCTGGTCGAGCCTCCGGCGCGCCAAGAGGACGGCGATGCCCACGAGGGCCAGGGCCAGGAGGGCTCCGATGGCCATCCCCGTCAGCTGGGGGGGGGGGGCGGACAGAGCGCCTGTCAGCCAGGCGGCGAGGGGCCGTCCCCCCACCAACCGCACCCAACCACACGGGACCCCGGGCACAGCCCCGGGGCGCTGGTTACCATGGTAGACTGTGGCCGCTGCTCCATCGCCAGTAGCCACCAGGAGCGCAGGACAGTGCCCAGGCAGACGCCAGCCTGGGGGAGAGCAGGGAGGGCGTCAGGAAAGCCGTGCGGGCCCGGCTTCCGGGGCAGGGACAGCGCCCAGGGTCCGGGCCGGGGACCCAGGAAGGCGGCGGACTTCCGGGCGCTGAGGGCCCGGCCCCCATCTCGGGGGAGCGAGACCTGTGTCCACGGCCGCCCTCCGGTCGGCAGGGCAGGGTGAGGCGGGACGGGGCGGGCAGCCAGGCTGTGTTGCCTGCACACACTCCAGGCCGGTGGTTCTCAACCTTCCTCAGGCCGCGACCCTTTAATACAGTTCCTCCTGTGGTGGTGACCCCCAACCGTACTTCATCACTGTCATTTTGCTACTGTTATGAATTATAACGTAAATACCTGTGTTTTCCGACGGTCTTAGGCGACCCCGGTGAAAGTGTCGTTCGACCTCCAAAGGGGTCGCGACCCACAGGTTGAGAACCGCCGCTCCAGGCGCCAATAACGCACCGGAATCCTACGCTCTCAGGCGGGCGCGTCCACAGGGAAAGGCCTGCTGGCCACGGGCGCAGAGGCCAACTCTCAGCACCTCCTCCCGTCACCACCCGGACCTCCAGCCGCCGGCCGCAGGCACACACAGGAGCCCGAGCGCCCGCCCGTGGTGCGGGGAGAGCCCAGCCAGCCCAGGGCGTGGGGACCGACCTCGGGGCGCTGGACCGTGACCCCCACAGGCCAGGGCCGCCCACGGGGCGCCTGCGACCTTCCCCCCAGGAGGAGGCCTGGCCACCTCCTCCTGCAGCCTCAGCTCCCACCTGGGCTTTGAGCACCTCAGACCCCAGCTCTCCCTCCTCTGCTCCTCCCCCTCCCTCCCCCCACTCCCCTCCCCACCCCTGCCCCAGGTTTGGAAGAGCGAACCTGGCTTCAGAAGCCAGACCCGAGGGGGGGACGGGGAGGAGCAGAGGCCAAGGTGGAGGATGCTGCTGACCCCCGCCCCCCTAGAAGGTGAAGAGGAAAAGGAGACCAGCCAACCGGCCAGCTCGGCCCCGCCCCTCCGCCAGCGGCCGCTCCCCAGATGGAGGAGCAGGACGGCGCCTGTCCATCCTTCCGAGCTCGGCACCAGCCCGACAGCTGCCGCTCCTGCCTGACCCCCCAGCCGGCATCGGACTCGGCATCGGCGCCTCCTCCAGCAGAGCGCTGCGCCCGGACCACAGGAAGTGCCCGGGAAACTCAACCTGGGCGGCATGGGGTTCCTGCCGGGGCCCCGCGCCCCCTGGCCCAGACGGGGTGCTCAGACACATGGCCACACCCCCCGCGCCAGGCTCAGGCCGTCCAGGCGCACGGTGGCCAGAGCCCTGTCTGTGCACAGTCCCCGAGGTCCAGCGCCTCAGACTCCGACCCCTCACGGTGGCTCTGAGGCCAGGAACGACCCCCGGGGAGGGAGACACAGCCCCCCGCTCCGCCCCGTCGCTCCCCAGGCCCCGGATGGGACAACGCTCGCCTACCTGCGGGCCGGCCTGCTCCTCCGGCTCCATGGCGGCAGAGGAGGAGGAGGAGGACGCTCGGAGGAAGACAGGCGTCCCGCTGATCCGCCGTTAGGAGCGTCTGCCCGGGCTCCCTCCGCCGTTAGCTGTGTTCTCCGCCCCGGCGGCAGGGCCCGGGTGCCAGCGCAGCGCCCTGTGCACCAAACGGCCACCGGTTCACGCCCGGCCCGGTCCGGGCACACGCCGGGGGGCAGGCTCGGCTCCCGCCCGCTCACCCGATGCCCAGCAGGGTGCGTGCTGGAGACAGCTGACCGATGTCTCTCTCTCTCTCTCTCTCCTCCTTCCTCTCTCTAAAATCATTAAAAAGTTTTATTTAATCATGTTTCCAGCCCTGGCCGGTGTGGCTCAGCGGGCAGAGTGTCAGCCAGCAGACCAAAGAGGGCAGAGTGTCAGCCAGCAAACCAAAGAGTCCCGGGTTCGATTCCGGTCCAGGGCAGGGTACCTGGGTTGCAGGCACCTCCCCGCCCCGGGCCTGGATGAGGGCTGGTGCAGGAGGCACCCAGTTGCTGTGTGTGTGTCTCTCTCTCTCACGTGGGTGTTTCTCGCTGTCTTTCCCGCTAACAACCCACGGGAAACACCCCTCGGGGGAGGAGGAACCAACGAACCCAACTCAGGTGGATAAATCTGTGTCCTCGCTGGCAGGACGATGCCCCCCGAAAGAAGTTCTCCGTGAAGAGGAGGTGCCTTTTCCCCACGCACCCAGCCACGCCCCTCTCCGTAAACAGCCCTCCCTCCCGGGGCCGCCCGCCGGGAACCTGCAGGCAGCAGCAAGGGCGGCCAGCAGCTGGCCCCGGCCCGGTGCCTGCCAGCGGGCACTTCCCAGCGGGCAGTTCCCAGCTGGCCTGGGCACAGGCCGCAGGGCACCCTCCCCAGAGGCCCCGGGGCTGGGGGACGTCCCGTCCAGCGTGGCTGAGCCCTCCTCCAGTGGGTGTGCTGGGTCCCGGGGGGCCAGCGCGCCCGCTCACCTGGCCAGGCCTCGGGGGGAAAGTGGGCGCCAGGGAGGGCTCCTCTCTTCCAAAATCCCGCCCCCCAGGTGTGGGGTTGGCTGCTTTGGCTCACGGGGTCAAATGTCCTGTGCCCTCCCCTCCCCGCTGGGAAACGTGGCCGCGTCCTTCCAGGCCAGCCGGCAGGACGGCACCCCCCTGTGGCCGGCTCCTGCCCTGGCCCCACGCTGGCTCCCCACCCCCCCCCCCCCCCCCCGCGCGCCCCTCTAGCTGGGGGGGCCCCCCCCCCGGGGGGAGGGGGGGGGGACCCCGGGGCGGGGGGGGGGGCCCTGGCACCAGGGGGGGGGGGCTGCAGAGCTGGGGTTGAGGTT
>JAAGEH010000121.1:220531-238560 GCA_011751065.1 Lasiurus cinereus
GCCAATCGGAGCGGGTCTGGCTGCGGCGCCGGAAGCCGTGCCCCCTGGCGCGCCGGAAGTCGTGCCCCCGGGCGCGCCGGAAGCCGCTGCTAGGGGCGGAAGTGCCGCGCGGAGAGCCCGGGGAGGGTCGCACGAGGGCAGCGGTGGCAGCGGCGGCGCCATGGGGCTCCTGGGCGCGGCGGCGCGCTGCGTGGTGGCGCGCGGCGCCGACCGCATGAGCAAGTGGACGAGCAAGCGCGGCCCGCGCACCTTCTACAAGAGCCGCGGCGCCAAGGGCACCGGCCACCTGGTCCGCGGCGGCAAGTTCCTGCTGGTCCGGGAGCAGGTGCCCGAGCTGGTGGTGCCCGACCTGAGCGGCTTCAGGCTCCGGCCCTACGTCAGCTACCGCGCGCCCGCCGCCGCCGCCGCCGAGGAGGACACGCCGCTGACGGCCCAGCAGCTGTTCCGCGAGGCCGTGGCGCCCGCCATCGAGAGGGACTTCAGGGCCGGCGCCTTCGACCCCGAGCGCCTGGACCGCTACGGCTTCGAGGCCACGCAGGAGGGCAAGCTCTTCCAGCTGTACCCCAAGAACTTCCCGCGCTGAGCCCGATGGGGGGACCCCCCCGGCTCCGTCCCCTTCGCTGGCGCCGAGGCCGGTGTGGCTCAGTGGTTGGAGCGTCGGCTTTGCAGAGACGGAAGCGTCCCGGGTTCGGTTCCGGTCCAGGGCAGGCATGGATGGACTTGGCTGGCGGACACCTCTCTCCAGTTGGAGGGGAAGCGTGCAGGAGGCGGCTGCTGGATGGATGTCGCTCTCGCCGATGTTTCTGAGTTTCTATCTCCCTTCCTCTCTGCAAAAAAATCAATAAAAAATACATTTAAAACAAAGGCCGTGGCTCCCTTGGCGCTTGTGCGTGTGGCGTGTGGTTTTTGTGGGGTGGGGAGCAGGGCGTAGGGGCCCAGAGGGTGGTCTCAGCCCTTTCCCGTGGTTCTGTGCCACGTGTCGACGCCGCTGGTGCATCCTTTGGCTCTTCAGCCGTGACCCTTACCACGGGGCGGGGGGGTGAGGGTGGGGGTGGCATGTCAGGTGGAAGGCGCTGCTCCCCTGGGGGGCGAATCCTTCCTAAGGCCCCGACCCTTTAAAGACAGCTCCTCATGGGGTGGTGACCCCCAGCCACAAAATTATTTCCGTTGCTGCTTCATCACTCATTTTGCTTCTGTGATGAACTGTAAATACGTGTTTTCCGGTGGTCTTAGGCTCTACAGCAGCGGTTTTCAACCCGTGGGTCGCGGCCCGCAGGTTAAGAACCACTAGCAGGGACACCTAAGACCATCAGAAAACACATGTTTACGTTACAATTCATAACAGTAGCAAAATGACAGCGATGAAGTATGGTTGGGGGTCACCACCACATGAGGAGCTGTATTAATAAAGGGTAAGCGGCATTAGAAAGGTTGAGAACCGCTGCTCTAGGGTCCCGGGTCACCTGGTGTTTCCCGTGTCTGGCCCGTTTCCGGGGCCGTCCCCAGGTCTCTGTGATCGTGGTACTTGATGGACCCTCAAGGCCGGTCAGCGCCTGGAACTAAATGGCCGAGCCGCCGGGAACTGACCAGTCAGGTAGAAGGATCCAACCCGGCCTGACCTACCCTGCGTGCTGTGCTGCCTCCTCGGGAAAGAAGAAACCAGAAGTGCACGTTGCTGGCTCAACACCCGTCTCCCCCATAACGCTCGTGACGGCGAATTCAGCCCTGGCCCGTGACCGCGAACCTGTCTGTGAAAGTCGGGGGGTCAGGACCCCCTGGTTCTGTGCCTGGGTTTCTCATGGGCGACATCGGGAAGCCGCCTGGGTTCACCGGAGCCACAATGGGGGAGTGTGATTGGCTCACCCCGCCTCCCCCACAGCTGAGGCAGCTCCACTCACACACCCTCTCTCTTTTTTTTTCTTTTTTTAAAATATATTTTATTGGATTTTTTTACAGAGAGGAAGGGAGAGAGATAAGAGAGCTAGAAACATCAATGAGAGAGAGACATCGATCAGCCGCCTCCTGCACACTCCCCACTGGGGATGTGCCCGCAACCAGGATACATGCCCTTGACCGGAATCAACCCGGGACCCTTCAGTCTGCAGGCCGACGCTCTATCCACTGAGACAAACAAAAGGTTTCCGTCACACCCTCTCTTGCTGCAGAGCCTTCGGATACGTAAGCACTCCTCGAGCTCAATAGTAGGTGACCTTTTAAAAGTTCATGTAAAACCTCTGGTGATATAATCACTACACATATTGCTTAAATGAGTGGGAAGAACTGACACGTCTGTGTAAGACAAGCCTGAGAGCCGGGAGAGGCCCTCCAGGCCAGAATCTCCAAGTTTTGTTTTTCAATTGATTCCAGATCAGCGGTTCTCAACCTGTGGGTCGCCACCCCTTTGGGGGTCGAACGACCTTTTCACAGGGGTCACCTAAGACTATATTGGAAAACACTTATACTCCTCGGTGTAGCAAAGTGTAGCCATGTAGTTTACTGTTGTCCTAGAAAGACTGTTGCCCATGCTACACCACGATTCAAGACACAATTTCATTTATTTGTAATTAGAAATATTCACAGTATACAATTACATATTGTTTTTGTGATTAATCACTATGCTTTAATGATGTTCAATTTGTAACAACGAAAATACATCCTATCAGATATTTACATTACAGTTCATAACAGTAGCAAAATGACAGCTATGAAGTAGCCACGGAAATAATTTTACGGTTGGGGGTCACCACCCCATGAGGAGCTGTCTTAAAGGGTCGTGGCATGAGGAAGTTGAGAACCACTGTTCCAGAGGGAGAAACATCAATGATGAGAATCATGGGTCAGCTGCCTCCTGCACACCCCTCACTGGGGAGCGAGCCCACAACCCCAGCATGTGCCCTTGACCAGAATCGAACGAACCTGAGACCCTTCCGTCTGCAGGCCGGCGCTCGACCCGCTAACCACACCCATCGGGGTCAGCATCACTGTGGGAAGGACCCCGCAGGTCAGGGTGACTGAGAAGCCAGCAGCTCCCGACTGTCCACCCTGCAGATTCCCCGAGGTCAGCCCCACACTGGGCGGCGGAGACACACCCCAGGGTGGGTCTGAGGCGGCTCGTTCACGGCCGGGTCTTGATGCTCCCGAGCCGGGGCCGGCTCCCTGGCTCAGCTGTGGTCCCACCTCCAGAGGTGAAGGACGTGGTCGTAGAAGGAGCACGTGGCGAGCAGGCTGATGGGCGAGTCGGCTGTTCCCATGCCTGAGTCACGGACGCAGATCCTGGTCCGGGGTTTGGGCGGCTGGCTGCTGGTCCTCTCGTCCTCGGTGGACGGCTGGGGAGAAGTCCTCTCCTTAACCCCGCTCCCGGCGTCCGCCGGGCCACTGGCACACGACCGTCCCGGCACCACCGGGCCTCCAGCCTCGCTTCCTGTGGCGGCTCCTAGGTGGCTGCCAGGTGAGGAACTTAATTGGGATGAGGGCGGGGCAGAGGACAGAGGGCAGAAGGTGAGCCAGGACCAGTCGGCTCCGTACAGCAGGGATCTGGGCAGCGTGTGGGACACAGAGACCGTGCACGTGTCCTGCTTCTTCTCTGGACAGAGACAGAACGGGAAACGCATCGTTACGCAGAGCCGGTCTCGTCAAACACGGTCCCCAACTCCTGACACCCCCCACCTCCCCCGCCCGTCGATGGCCCTGCCCACTCTCATAGGGAGACAGGCGAGCACCACTGTCACAGGAGTGGTCACGGGGTGGACAGAGAGCCAGGCCGACCCCAGGCGTGAGGCACCATGCAGCTGAGAGTGCTTGGCCTGGCTGGCAGGAGAACACGGGGACGACGGGGAGGCCCGGGGCGTGGCGACCAGGCTGGCAGGTGAGCAGTTGCCGGCGGTGAGCTGCTGTGGCAGCGTGGAGGCCGGGGCGGGGCGGGGAAGAGGCCAGGCCTCCGTCCCGAAGGCTCGGACGGAGCAGCCGCAGGTGAGAGCGACTCGACCGGGCAAAGAAAGGAGGGTCCCGCCCGGAGGTGGGGGGGCCCAGGCGGGGCCGAGGCTGGCAGGAGCCGCCGGGGAACGCCAGGGCCAGTGGGGACGTGAGCGCAGAGCGGTCACCAGCCGGGACGTCGTAGCACCCAGGGGTGGCCACCGCCGCCTCCCACGGGCAGGGACATGGTCAGGGTGACCTGAACCGCAATCAGAACACGCGGGGACGACGCGGGGACGCGCAGGCTGGGTCGCCGCTTGGTGGTTCCCAGGACCTGCCAGAGCACCCACACACGGTGGGACGGCCCGGCAGAGCTGGCGGGAACCGGTGCTGGTCCACCCCCCGGGAGGTGGAGCCGGAGAGGAAGGGGAAGCAGGTTGGGGGGCACCCAGCCGTGCAGGCCACACCGTCCGCCGGCAGGAAGGACGGGGCGGAAGGTGGACGAGGCAGAAGGGTGGGTAGGAACAGGACAAGGCCGAAGGCTCTCGGCACAGAGGTCCCCCTCTGCAATGCAGAAGGTTCCAGAACAACCGAGCTGGTCAGGGGGCTTGCAGCTGAGACTCCGGGCGCTCACAGCTGGGCCCGGGGGTGCTGGGATGCACGCAGGGTAGGGGGCGGGGGCGGGGGCTCTACCCACCCATGGCCTGCTGGCAGTCGATGATGCTGAAGCCGCCGTGCATGCAGGCCGCCAGGAGCAGGTGGCCGTGCAGCGGGTGCCAGCGGAGCCTCCACACGCCGCCCCGCGCCTGCACGTCGGCGAACGGCTGCGCCATGTTCCGCGTGTCCCACAGCAGGACGTGCTCGTCGTAGCTGAAACCCAACGACAGGCCGTGCGGGGAGCGTCACCGGGAGACCCTCCCCCTGCCCCCTCCCTCCCCGGGACCTGGGACGGGGCCCCTCCCCCCATGCCGGCTCCCCGGCCCTGGGACGGGAGGAGAGCCGGCCCCAGGACGGGAAGAGAGCGCACGGGAAGGACCCCGGAGCGGCCGCGGCCTCACCTCCCGGTGGCCAGGATGCCCTCCTGGTGGGGGTTGCTCTGGATGCTGCACACGCCCATGCCGTGTCTGTAACCAGAGGGCGCGACATCAGCGGGCGCAGGGCAGCCGCCTCTCCGCACGGGCGTCGGTGGACGAGGCAGGGTCAGCCCACCGCCGGCCCCCGGATGTACCTCTTGCTGGTGAACACGGGCGCCCCAGGTCCCCTGGTGTCCCAGCCTTTCAGCAGGGCGTCGTCCCCGCCTGTGGGAGAGAAGCAGCGCGGATGGGGGGGGGGGGGGGGGGGGGGGCGTGGAGCAGCAGGTGCCGGGTCTCCGGGAGGGAACGCGAGTCTTCGAGGGGCCACTTTTCCTGGCGTTTCTGGTTTCTGATGTGGCCAGGAGACTGAAGAGCCCCAGGCAACACCCCAGCACCGAGACCTGAGGAGACGGGCACCCTGAGCCACACCCGCCTGTAGGCTCGGAGGGGCGCCGGCAGGGGAGGAAGGGACAGCTGGCAGGCAGCTCCACGGCCGGGGCGACGGGGACTCTCCCAGGTCCCAGGGGTGGACTCCGAGGGAGGGCCAGCAATCTGAGCCGCCGCGAAGGCTCCGTTCCACCGGCCGAGGCCAAGGTCCTCCAGGGGCTGCTGCCCGGCCCGGGCCTTGGCTGTGCCCTCTGCCACTTGCTCCCGCACTGACAGTCCCTCCGGCCACTCCAGCTGGCTGTGCTGGCTCCGCTCGGCTGTCCGGCACACCAGGCTCCCCCCACCTCTGCCCCGCCAGGCCCTGCTCTGTAACGGGACCGTCTGCCCCGGCCCAGCACCCTGCCCCAGGCCCTCTCCCACCTCCTTCCTGACCAGCTCCTCTCGCCTGGCCCTCCCGTGCGACTGGCTGACGTACTGTACGTTCTGGGTCCGCCCCGGGGACCCAGGAGCACCGGCCACGCGGGGGCCTCTGCCGACTCGGCACCGACAGTGCCAGCGAGGGAGGCTCCCGCCACCACGGCTCACAGCGCCACCCAGGACCCGCAGATGCGGCAGCGGACCCGCCGCGCAGAGAGGTGGGGAGCAGCCACGGCGTTCGCCCCGAAAGCCCCCACTGCACACAGGTCTCGGATCCCGCCTCGAGCGCTCCTCCCGGCAGCTTGGCGTTGAGGAGGGTTGAGGGGGGGAGCGTGAGGCCGGAGTAGGAGACCCACCTGAGTACACCAGCTCCGTCTGCCAGTAGTTGAAAGCGGCGATCCAGGCCTCGAAGCTGTGGGCCTGCCAGGTGGCCACCTCCTGCAGCCCGGACCCCAGCTCGTCCAGCTTGAGCAGGTGCAGCTGGCCCTTGGAGTCGCTGCTGATGATCTGCAAGGGCTGGTGGCTGTCCCTGGACACGGGGAGCAACGGGGGGCCCCGCTGAACCGCACCCAGACCCAACTCGCCGCCTCTTCAGGTTCCCCCGCAGCGCCACGCCGTGCCCCTGAGACCGGGCCTGGTGTGTGGACAGTGCCCCCCGAGACTGGGCCTGGAGGATGGACAGTGCCACGCCGTGCCCCCCGAGACCGGGCCTGGCGCGTGGACAGTGCCCCCGAGACCGGGCCTAGCGCATGGACAGTGCCACGCCGTACCCCCCGACACCAGGCCTGGCGCGTGGACGGTGCCCCCCGAGACCGGCCTGGGGCGTGGACAGGTCTGTGAGCAGCTGGGGCACCTGGAGAGCGGAGCTCCCGCTCAGCCTGTGGAAATGCATCAGCGTCGGCCTCTCTGGATGGAGACACCACCCTTTATCGAGAAGGCTGGGATTTCTGTCTGTGTGTGTGTGTATGTGTGTATGTGTGTGAGTGTGTGAGTGTGTGTGTGTGTGTGTGTGTGAGGGGGCTGGTGTGACACCCCCGGGTCTAAGGACCCACAGCCAATGCTCTCCCACAAAAGCAGGAATGAGCTGTCAGCGTGAAGACGTGGCCCTTACCTTCCCGCCTTCCCCGTGGACCAGTCCAGGGACAAGGCCAGGCACTGCTTGCTCAGAGCGAAGCTGGAAAACGGATGTAGGG
Organism: Lasiurus cinereus; assembly: GCA_011751065.1. NCBI lineage: Eukaryota > Metazoa > Chordata > Mammalia > Chiroptera > Vespertilionidae > Lasiurus > Lasiurus cinereus. Next base: position 227,514 of record JAAGEH010000121.1, read on the forward strand.
TGTAGGCGGTCTCCTGGGGAAAGACGGTGTCGAGGTCAGCAGGGGGCCCCAGAGGTCAGGCTCCAGCCCTGGCGGCCGCCACGCCCCCCTCCCCTCCTTCACGCCCAGGTGAGCACTGCACTCACACCCCTGCAGGGGGACTTCCCCGCCGTGACCCTGGGGAAGCAGGCGTCGCTCCCCAGCCCCTGGCTGCCCGCTCCCCGCCCACGCTGTCACACCCTGCGGGCTGGGAAGGGCCCGGGTGGCCGCCCTCGGCTCCCAGGTCTTTAGACACTGTCCCCCGGTTTCCTTTTCAGCAGCCACGAATGGCTGCTGAAGCCAGTCTCTCTCTCCTGACACCTACCGAGGTTTCATTACACGCCCGGGACCCGCTGAACCCACCCACAGGCTCCCAGCAGGCGGCTCCCGTTTATGGCTCCGGCCTCGATCCTGGGCCCTGGCTTCCTCCCTTGTTCCCAGGACAAGCTGCCGGGAGCAAGGCCTTTCCACACCAGCCCTCCGCCGCCGCCAGCCCGGGCCCTGGGCCTCTCTCTGCTCCAGCCCTCCCGCAGCTCTCCCGTGGGCTCCAGAGCGGGCAAGGCCTGGGGCTGTCCCTTCCCCTCCCCTCCCCTCCCCTCCTCTCTCCGCAGGGCTCCCAAGGCTCAGGGCTGCAGTCAAACACCCCGCAGGTCCCCGCTGCCACTGAGAAGGGCGGGCCCCACGTAACAAAGTCACTGCTGCCCAGCCAGTGTGGCTCAGTGGTCGAGCGCCAACCCATCAACCAGTGGGGAGACATGCAGGAGACAGCTGATGGGTAATTCTCTCTCACCATTCATGTTTCTCCCTCCCTCTCCCTCTGACATAAAAAAAAAACATATTGTAAAAAAAAAAAAATTCCTTTCCCTTCCTTTCTGTAAAAAAAATCAATAAAATATATGTATATTAAAAAAAAAAAAAAAAGCCGAGACCGGTTTGGCTCAGTGGATAGAGCGTCGGCCTGTGGACTAAAAGGTCCCGGGTTCGATTCCGGTCCAGGGCATGGACCTTGGTTGCAGGCACATCTCCAGTGGGGGGTGTGCAGGAGGCGGCTGATCGATGTCTCTCTCATCAGTGTTACTAACTTTCTATCCCTCTCCCTTCCTCTCTGTGATAAATCAATAAAACATATTAAAAAAAAAAAAAAAAAAAGAACGGTGGCCCAGGCCCTCCTCACAGGAGACCTTTCAGATCCTTCGCCAGCTCAACCGGCAGCCCGTCACCTCCGCCCTCCTTTTGCGGGTGGCACATGAGGGACCTCCTCTCAGAGTGACAGGCAGAACCCCACACCCTAAAACAGGCTGTGGCAGCCTTAGATCGCGCTGCCTGCGAGACTTCCCTGCACAGAGACGCCCCCCCCCAAACCCTCTCCATCGGGTCCCCGCCAACCCCGAGGACGCCCGCTCCCCAGCCACTGACCTTGGATCCCAGCAGCTGGTACAGCCCTATGAGCCCATCGGCATCGGCCACAGCCAAGAGGGCGTGGCCGGCCACGGGGACGTGGCACCTGAGGGGGGAAAGAGTTCACCTGCCAATCCGAACAGGGGACACGGGACCAGCCTCATGCACCCCAGGAACTCGCCATTCACGGGGAAGCCCCCCTACGCTGTTTTTGGAGCCTACAGCCCCGTTCCAAGAAGATGCCCAGCTTACGGCTCGTAACACCAGCCCCGTTTCTTGGTGCCGACTCTGGGGCTCGGAGACCGACCAAGGAGATGAACCCCCCAGGCGGCACCGCCCCGCCGGTGCCCGCAGGTGGGCGGGACGGGGCGGTGAAGAGACGGGCCACACAGCTCGGAGGCTGCCGGGCCTCGGGCTCCCTGCCAGGGACGCGACCCCAGACCACGGGAGCGGGGCTGGCACGTCCCGTACCATTTCATGTCCAGGATGGCGGCCGTGTCCCTGCGCTGGACCTCGGCCACGGAGCTGGCAGAAGAGCCTTTGCAGCTGTACAGGTAGAGACGGCCCAGCCGGGGCTGAGGCTCAGGAACATCCTGCTCGCTCTACAAAAGACGCCCGGTGAGTCCCGGTGGCCCTGGCAGCTGCGGCTGACAGCGGGGCAGAGAGCGAGGGGGTTGGGGGGGGCTGCCCTGCCTTGCTGAGCTGGAGAGGTGCCCCCTCCCACAGGTGGAGCAGCTGTGCTGGGCCCAGCACGGAGCCTCCTCCCCCCCACCCCCAGCCAACGGGGCCCGCTGTGCTTGGGGCTGAGGCCCGTGCTCCAGGGCCAGCGGCCACCCCTACGGGCCCGCAGGTCTGCTCCCACGGACCGGGTGCAGGCCCTACGCAGCCCCGCTTGCTCTGCTTGAGATGCATCGGCTGGAGCCACGTTGCACCCAGAGCGCCTTCTGCTTCGGAGACGCCGCTTCTGATCGACGCCCCGCACCCTCCCCGCCGCGGCCCCCAGGCCCCCGCCTCCGGGGCGCGCCCCGGGCACGTGTCTCCCAGCTCTCGGGTGCAGACCAGGGGCCTGGCCCCGGGGCGGCTCGGCCTCTGCAGACCTGCCCGCCCGCCCGCAGACGCACCGCCAGGGCCAGCCCCCCCGCACCTCGGGCTCCGGCTCCCGCAGCTGGTAGGTGCCGCAGGCCAGCACGTGCCGGTGGCCCTGCAGCGGGCACCACTCCACCGCGTCGGCCGTGTGCTCCGTGTCCACCGCCTGCAGCAGCTGCACGGCGCCGCCCGGCTCCCCGGCGTCGGCCGCGGCCAGGGTGCGAGCCCGGGGCCGGGGCCGAGGCCCGGCTGGCGGCGGGGTCGGGGTTTGAGGCCGGAACCCGCGCGCGAAAGGAGGACCGCACCGCCCCGCACCGCACGGGTAAGTTACTCCTTTCCCTTCCGCGGTGGCCTCTCTCCCGACTCCTTCCGGTGTGCCGGGGGGAGGGACTTCCGGCCGCGGTTGCCGCCCCCACCCTCGTAAGGCCGGGCTCCTGCGCCCCCTGCCGGCCGGCGGACCTCGGCGCGGCCACTCCCCTTCTAAGGCCGGTCTCCTGCGCCCCCTGCCGGCCGGCGGACCTCGGCGCGGCCGCTCCCCTTTTAAGGCCGGGCTCCTGCGCCCCCTGCCGGCCGGCGGACCTCAGCGGACCCACGTGGAGGGCGCGCCCCATGCCTGGGGTTTGACAGGACAGCTGGGGAGGAGGAGGTGGACGCGTGCAAAGGGCCTAGACGTGCAGAGGGAGCCCAGAGGAGGGGGCCTCGCTGCCCTCCTTCCCTCCTGCCCACCCGGGAAGGCGAGCGGGCGCAGCGGGGAGGACACAGGCCTGCCCTCCAGGGCAGCGGGGAGGACACAGGCCCTACTGGAGGCGCCTGGAGGAGCCAGGGCCTCCGCAGCAGATGATGCCGGTGCCCGCAGGACGGCCGGCGTCCAGGAGGGCAGGGGTCCCCGGCACTCAGAGTCAGGATACGAGGGAGTGGCCAGCACGGCCGCCCTCAGACCCGGAGGCTCAGGGCGCTCCCACCGCTGAAGGGAGGAGGACTGGGAAGACAAGTCCTGGACCCGGTCCCCAAAAGAGAGGTCTTCCTCTGGGACAAACGGGAGTCAGCAGCCCACCCGCCACGTTCCCAACAGGCTCGAAAACAAGCCCCACAGTGAAAGGCCTTCTGAATGCTGGGCTCCATCGATGCTCTCAGCTGTGTGGCCACAAAGACCCAGGGGTTGGGCTGGTCTCGGTCAGTGGACAAGGGAAGCTAGTGGACGGTCTGAGGACGTACGGCACCGGCTCCAGGCCATGGTGGTGACGCGAGCACAGGAAGGAGCTGCTGCAGGGGCCAACCCTAGGGCAAGGCCACGCGGTCCCCGCTCAGCCCAGGCTGGGAGGCGCCTCCTGGGCTCCAGCTCCATGGCCGACAGCAGCCCCCAGGTCCAGGCCATGCCTGAAGCGCACGGGACACGTAGGAAGCAGCCCAGTTTCAGGGCCAGTGGGCACCGTGGTCAGCGGGCCCTGGGCACGCCCCTCCCATAACAGTTTTCTCCGAATGTCTGACCACAGAGCAACATGCTGTCCACGGGATGTAGACTGGCTGGAGCACCCACCTGACCACTCCAAGGACAGGCAAAACCCACAGCTCAGCCTGGTGCCTCCTCGCCCAGGAACCTTTGTTTGAAAGCAACTGTGAGCACTTGGGGCCCAGGCCTATATAGTCCCCCACTTCAACTGCGCTGGCCAGAACCGGCCTCTGGAAGTGAGACACCGGGGATGTCCCGAGAGCTCAAACCAGCTTAGGGACAACCGTCTCTCAGGACTACACGCGTCACTGTCCCCAATAGCTGAGCCATCACTGCTCACCCCAGGGCCGGGAGGGACCTGAACAGACCGTCTGTGCAGCAAAACTCTCGGACCCAGAAAATACCCACACCCGACCTCCAGCTGCAAAGGGCTTCTGGCCACACAAGTGTGTGGGGAATGTGGAGTCCTCTCACTTCCTGAAAACCCGCCTTCAGGGTTACAACAGCCCTCCTGTCCCCCGGGACTCTGCACAGGACACCACGCATGCAACCGAGGGACAGGCAGCTCGGAGAGAACAGAGGCCAGCACGGGCTGCCCAGCCAGGCTGCAGTGCGCACACAAGAGCTGCCAGGGAGAGGGTAGCAGGACCTCCAGGGCCCGGGCCGCCAGGCACCCTGGAGGGCCAGCCTCATCCTCCCAGCCAGAGGCCAACCACACAGCCAGCTCTGCCCCAGGTGGCTGAGCAAGGTGCTGGCAGGCGGCCCAGCACTCGGACACCGGTGGCTCCGGGGCGGGGTGGGGAGCAGAGCTCGATCCTCCGGCCGCTGTTCACAGGCAGGGCCTCGGAGATCGGCGGGGAGCCCCATGGAGCTGCGGACACTCGGGGCGTCCAGGCGAGAACTTCATGGCAGGGCTGCCGTCGCCCGGTCCCCTCCACGGGACATGGGTCTGGGCCTCTCTTTCCTGGGAGAAGCCAGGACCGAGGCGACCCCCACCCCGGGGCCCGGTCCGCTCTGAACGGGCCCAGCGGTAAAGGAGGAGCCGAGCAGAGCCAGGTGACTGCCCTTTACTTTCCGTGTAGACGCCGCGCCGAGGCCGCTCCCGGCCGGCTCCCGCTCTGACAGTTTGAGACACGTGGCCTGACGTCTGCTGCTTGAGGATGACAGCAAATGATTCTATTTGTAATCCTAACCCCCCCGGCCTCCCCCCAAAAAAACTGTACATGAGTTTACAAACATATTAACATATAAATAACGAGAAGCATCCTGGCGGGAGCCTCCCAGCTGTCTCTACCGGAGGGAGCACTTCCAGGGGAGCGCTGGGCCCCGCCACATGCCCACAACCAGGGCCGCTGCCGCTGCTGCTACCGCTCCGGGCGCTGCTGGCGTCCTCCACACCGCCAGGCTCAACCACCACCGTGTCCGCGGTGTCCAGGGCGGGCCTGGAGCCGCAGGGCCCTGCTGCCGCTGCCCAGTCATCGCTCCGGCTCGAGCTCGTGCTGGAAGGGGCGCCGCTTCTCCCGACAGTGCTTCTTGTGGGCGGGCCAGTCCTTCTGCTGGCACTGCGAGCCGCAGTACCGGGCCACCTGGCAGCGCCCGCAGATGTTGAACTCCCGGAGCTGAAACACAGAGCAGGGGACCCTCAGTCCTGCGGAGGAGCTACCTCCGGTGGGCGGACCCGGCCCCGGCCCGCAGCGGCAGAGGCCGAGGGGCGAGGGGCGGGAGCAGAGCAGCGTACCTGCTTCTCGATCATCGTGCAGGGCGGGTAGTGGCACTCGTAGTAGGTGCAGGAGCTCTCCTCCTCCTCCACCACGTCCCCGTTGGCGTTGTAGTACCGCGTGGCGCTCAGCGCGGGGAACTGCTCCTCGATGGGGTCCGTGGGGAGCTGCTGGATGGCGAGCCAGTACAAGCTCTGCTCCCTGAAGGAGAAGGGGCCCAGCTCCAGGCACAGAGGATGATGCAGGACCCCAGGACGGCCACCCCAATTTCTGTCCTGGCACCTGGACTCTGCCCACCCGCACGGTGGCTCATCGCCACTGACACCTGCGCTGTAGCCTTGGTCTCCCCGCTGACAGGCGCAGAGCAGGGCTGGGTCTCCCGCACCCGGCACGAGGGACACAGAAGGCTCGGGACTCAGCCTCAGGACCCAGCCACGCCCGCCACCTGAGCCAGCAGGCAGCCCCCTCCCTGCTCAGGGCCCCAGCAGCACCTGCTCTGCCGCCAGGCTGTGCCCCCTCCCCTCGGTGCTGTGCTGCCCGCATCCTTCCCACACCTGTCTGCGAGTGGCCAGTCAGGCTGCACCTGAGGGCTCCAGAGAAGCTGAACCCCAGGTCTCTGGGGACTTGGGTAAGAGGGAACGGAGCCAGGCTGGTGTGGCTCAGTGGCTGAGCATTGACCCAAGAACCAAGAAGTCACGGGTTCGATTCCCGGCCAGGGCACATGCCTGGGTTACAGGCTCGATCCTCAGTGTGGGATGTGCAAGAAGCAGCTGACCCATGATTCTCTCTCATCGTTGATATTTATCCCTCTTTCTCCCTCTCCTTGTATCTTTGTACAAAATCAATGAAAACATTTTTTTTTTAAATAAGAGGAAAGGGAAGGGTCACCCTCACCGAACACCATATACAAAAATTAACCCAAATGAACCAAGTACCTAAACACAAGACCTCAAACTCAAGGTCTCTCAGAAGCAAACAGGACAAAAGCTGTCCTGCCCTAGCCGGTCTGGCTCAATGGATGGAGCGTTGGTCTGCAGACTGAAGGGTCCCAGGTTCGATTCCAGTCAAGGGCAGGGTAGCGGGCACATCCCCAGTAGCGGAGGTGTACAGGAGGCAGCTGATCCATGTTTCTCTCTCATCGATGTTTCTAACTCTCTATCCCACTGCCTTCCTCTCTGTGAAAAATCAATAAAATATATATTTTTTAAAATCTGTCCTTCACTGGGCTTGGCAACCATTTCCTGGATATGACACCGAGCCACAGGTGACAAAGAGGAAACAGAGATTGGATCTCACAGAATTTTAAAAATGTTGTGCATCAAGATACTGTCCCGAGTAAAAAGGCACCCACAAAACGAGAGCAAAGATCTGCAAGCCATGGCTCTGAGAGCGGGTCACAGAGCACGGAAAGAACTGGCGCAGCTCAACCAGGTAACACAGTTAAAAGACAAAGCCCCTGAAAACACGTTCTCCAACACATAGGAATGGCCCCAAAGCCCATGAGAACAGGCTCAGCACCACTCGTCGTCGGGGAAAAGCAAAACGACCATGCTGCCACGCACACCAGGTTTGGCTGCTGTTAAACAGCCAAGGAAACTAAGTGCTGGCGAGTGTGGAGAGAGGGTGGAGAGGGCAGCCACTGGGGCACTGTCTGAGGGCCCGCAGAAAATTACAGCTCCCCCAGGACCAGCCACCCGACTCCTGGGGCCGCCCACAAGAAGCGAAAGCGGCTCCTGCCGAGGGGCCTGCACCCCCACATTCCCAGCAGCACCGCTCCAGAGCGCGGGAGCAGCCACCCCAGTGTCCACCGCTGGACGAAAGGGTAGGTCACACAGTGACACAGCGGGCACTGGCCGGCCTTAGGAAGGAAGGGACCCGGAGCAGACCCTCCGCTGGTGGCAGGCGGGTGCTAGGGGACCTGCATGGGTCGGGGAGGGCAGGCCCGCATGGACACTGCACACACGTGCACACTGGCCCCGGGGACCTGGGGAGGCTGCTCTGCCTCCGAGGGGCCCTTCCCTCTCTGTTCTGTTTGATGGAACGGCCCCCTGTCCCCAGAGCCGGGGGGAGATGTGAGCTACAGCAGGCTCACTGGTGACCCGGCTCTGCAAGGTGGCAACCAGAGCCCGGTCTTTGCTTCCCCCAAACCAGGCCCTATTTTCTGTCACTTCCTTTTCTTTTTAAAACAATCTTTATGATGTCAGAGAGGAAGGGAGGGAGAGAGGAACATCAATGATGCGAGAGACTCACTGATTGGCTGCTTCCTGCATGACCCCTACTGGGGACCAAGCCTGCACCCCAGGCATGTGCCCTTGACTGGAATCAAACCTGGAACCCTTTAGGCCCCAGGCCAGCACTATCCATTGAGCCACACCAGCCAGAGCTCTTTTCTTTCTTTTTTGTTTGTTTTTAATGTGTTGATTTGAGAGAGAGACGGGAAGGGGGAGAGACAGACACCAGGTCTCATTCCACTTATTTGTCGATTCTGTGTTTGCTCTGACTAAGGGTCGAACCTGGAAACTCACGTATCACGCCAATGCTCTAACCCAGCAGTCACCAGCCTCTCGGACCCCACAGGCCACTGGTTGGCGACCGCTGCTCTAACCAACTGACCCATCAGCCAGGGCGGTGACCGTCAACCAGAAATCCCAGAGGACGATTACAAAAGGGTCCGTCTCCCTCAGATCAGGGCCGTGCTCGATCTTTAGAGGGGAGAACGCAGAGGCTCGGCCTGCCACCTGCAGGCGTCCAGCCCAGACGACCCTCCCGATGACCCGCCCAAAGAGAAGCATCAGCACCTTACCCGCCTCCCAGAACAGGAGGCCCCACCTGTTGAGGGACAACAGCAAGGTCCCCGAACCACAGTGGCCTCGGAGCAGAGCGGGGATGGGGGCCTGGTGGCGAGCAGGCCGTCCACAGCGCCGCCCTGCGCCCGGCCGCCCGGAAGACCCACCTCTGCTTGCTGGAGGTCTCCTCCGCTTTGGGCCGCCAGCCCCACGGCACCAGCTGCAGGTTGTCCAGGCGATTGTCCACGGTCACCGCGTTGAGGTGCACGACCTGGAAGCCGGGGGCGATGCCGCCCCTGTGCCGCTCCCTAGAAACAAGCACTCTTAGACCCGCCTCCGCACAGCCCAGCGCGCCCACCACGCGACTGCACTGCCCCTCCACACGGAGGGCACACCAGGGGGAGGATGCCCGGGGAACCCAGGCTGTCCGTCCGTGGCCCAAACAGGACCAGCCAGGCTGACAGTTTAGCCCCGGGATGGAAGAGCTGGGCTCAGGGAGCCGAGGCTGGACCCCAAACCCCGCAGCCCAGCCTAGCAACCCCCTGTGCACACCAAGGACGGCAGCTGCTTCCCCATGTCCACCAAGAGCCGGCAGGCATATGAGCTTAATCAGTGGACACGGGCGGTGGGGGCTTGCTGGGGTAGGAATGGCTGGGGTGGGAGGGGTCAGTCGGGGAAAAAGGAGACATATGTAAAGCTGTAGACAATAAAAACAACAATAATAATAAAAGAGCGGGCAGGGACCAGACCCACCTCCCGGGGAGGCAGTAACCGCCCAGCGAGCTGCACACAGAAGAGCTCGCGGTCTGGAGCCCTGGGCGCCTGCAGGTGCCACAGCTGGCAGCCACTCCTGAGTCAGCCGAGGGCACAGAGCCTGAGGGGAGGCCGCCCTGGCTCCCGGACCCCAGGGTTCATGCAGGACCCAGCGGGGAGCCAGCAGCCCGGAAATACCCACCACAGCAACTCATGCAGAAGCCTGCCCGAGCCCCGTCCTCGGTTTTTGTCGAAGGCGTAGGCGAATATCTTAGCACCGTTTCCATCCGCGTCCACTTCCATCCTGGCCTAGAAGGAACAAGGTACAGGTCGCTAAGAGGCCTCTGATTGGCAGCGACCGTTCAGGTGCCTCTTAGAGACGCCGAGCGCCGTGCACGAGGCAGGGGACGGAGCGGGCCTGTTGCTGGGACCCTGGGAGGCCTGGACACACAGCACGGGGCAGCGTGTCCCGAGCTCCTGCATTTGAGCGGGACAGGCAGGAGCTCAATACGTGGACAGAGAGATGACTTCCCTCCTCTTAGAAAGCCCACCACCGGTGAGAAGGCATCCCTGCACCAGCAGCTGCTGCAGGAGCGTGAGGAGCGGGGATGAGTGTGTGGGGCGTCTCCCCAGGCTTTCACGGAGGGAGGAGCGGTGGGGGACCTGGGGGCTGGGGCGTGGACAGAAAGAAGCTGGTCAAGCAGAGGCAGTGGAAGGCAGGAGGGGCGCCAGGGAGGTGAGAGGAAGAAGCCCTGGGCACCAGGAGGCACAGGGCCCAGGCGAGGGGGCGGTGGGGAACAGTCTAAGGAACCAGGGCTGGTCCAGTGGAACTCAGTCACGAATGTGACACAACTGGTCTCTTCTTCCTCGGGAAAAGCAGCCATCAGGGCGGCCACAGAGGCAGCGCTGAGCCCTCCCACGGGGGTGAGGGGAGGCCACCCCTCCCGGCCCAACCCTCCCCCCCAAAGGGCCCGCCCTTACCTCGAAGGAGTAGCCCTCCACCAGCGGGATGTCCTGCTCGTCGATCAGCGTGTACTTGGTCTACAAATCAACCACATGGCACAGGTTACCTTTGGGGACGGGCAAGGCACTGGGGACGGACAGGCAGGAACCGACCAGCCCCTGCAGGAGTCAGAGCTCAGCAGGCGAGGGCGGTGGGCAGTCTCCCGCGGGGGGAGAGAGAGAGTGAGCGCGCGCCGGCAGCCGTGCCAGGGCTGGTCATTCCCACCGGAGGAGCGGGCATCAGGCTGCACCTGCCGCCGGCCCGAGGCTGCCCTTCCGACCAGCCACCAAAGCTGGCCAGCCTCGACTCTGTGCCATGCCAGGGGCCCATAATAAGCCTGGTCCTGCACGACGGCGGCTCCTAAAGTGGAGGGGGTGGGGGGACCGAGGCCGAACATCCAGAAGGTTTCCATTAACGTTCGTTTCTTAGGGAAGGGCAGCCGGCACCCCGCTGCCCGCTGCACTGACCCCTTCCCTTTCTGTTCCTTGGAGACAAGTTCCAAGGCTCCTTTGCTGGGAGAGGAGGGTCTCAGAGCTGCAGGGGAGAGCGAGCCCACCCTTCCCGAGGTAGGAAGCCACTCCTCTTGCAGGCCGGGCAGGCAGGGTGGCACACCGCCCCCCCCCCCCCCCCCCCCCCAAAAAAAAACAGGGCCGGGGCCGGGTGGCTCGCTCCGGCTCCGGCTCCTCCAGCTCCTCCAGCTCCTCCGGGCATCAGATTCCTCGGGTCTGAGCGTCCGCTGCTACCTGCAGCCTGCCTGCCTGTGTGCTCCTCTCTCCCACCCGCAGGAAGCCGCGGCCGCTGGCGATGGGGACAGGGTTCCCATCCGCAGGGGGGG
>JAAGEH010000121.1:248560-278027 GCA_011751065.1 Lasiurus cinereus
GGCTCAGTGGAGAGAGCATCGGCCTGCGGACTGAAAGGTCCCAGGTTAGATTCCGGTCAAGGGCACGTACCTTGGTGACAGGCACATCCCCAGTGGGGGGCCTGCAGGAGGCGGCTGATTGATGTCTCTCTCATCGATGTTTCTGACTTTCTATCCCTCTCCCTTCCTCTCTATAGAAAATCAATAAAATATATATATATTTTTTTTTAAATGATACTGCACCCCAAACTTCCTTGCTTCATTTTGCTCCGGAGCCACATTGTCTGTTTTCCTCACTCTAATGTAAGTCCAAAAGGCCAAGGGTGTTTGTCATGTGTCCTGGTGTTGAGAACTACACTAGGCATGCAGGATTCAAAAGGAACATTGGTGGTTGAGCGTCGACCTATGAACCAGGAGGTCACAGGTTGATTCCAGTCAGGACATAACGCCTGGGATTCAGGCTCAATTCCCAGGGTGGGGGGGGTGCAGGAGGCAGCCAATCCATGATTCTCTCATCATGTTTCTCTCTCTCTCTCTGAATTATATGAATATATTTTTAAATGAACATTGGTTCAATGAAAGGAAGAAAAACCCTTGGCCAGGGAAATACCAACGTTGGCCACACTCCTATTTCAGACCATGAGGGCAGCCTGCCCCTCTCCTCGGGATCACCCGTAAGAATGTCGGGCGCTGCACTCGGCATGTGACATGTGAACTCTAACCTTCAGGTCAGTCGTGAGAGACAGGGCATGTTCCTTCTCCAACCAGAGCCAGGGCATTGTGGTCAAGGCCACACAACCATCTAGGGCAGTGGTTCTCAACCTGTGGGTCACGACCCCTTTGGGGGTCGAACGACCCTTTTAACAGGGGTCGCCTAAGACATCCTGCATATCAGATATTTACATTATGATTCATTAACAGTAGCAATATGACAGTTATGAAGTAGCAACAAAAATAATTTTATGGTTGGGGGTTACTACAACATGAGGAGCTGTCTTAAAGGGTGACGGCAGTAGGGAAGGTTGAGAACCACTGGTCTAGGGGCAGAGATGCGATTTGAACCCGTGGGGACTTTGCTTTCCACTGCGGCTGCGGCTTCCAGCAGAGGTGCTCGGTTACCCCGTTGGTGGTAAAAACTGTGCTTTCATCCGGTCCTCATCCTCTTCTTGTCCGACCAATAATTAAGTATGGCCTGGGGCGGGGCTGCCTGAGAAAGAGTGCATTTCCAACCGCAAAGGGTGGCCAGTGGGATGTGTGCAAGAAAAAAAAACAACACACACGATCATCTACCAGCCTGCCCTCCCAAAAGTAGGAGGGGTGGGCCCAGAAAGCTGGGTGAGTGTGAAAACTGTTAACCACCACCTGGATCCCGAGGGGGCGGGGGGTGGAAGCCTGGACTAGAGAATGACAGCAACATGACCAAGCCAAAATGTTCTGTTAAAAGTTCAAGAAATAAAACCTGTCACGGGGGCTCGACCCGTCCCTAAGAGGCCCATGAGTTTGTGAACAGGTGAAGGTGACAGACCATCGGCCCAAGGTCACCTTTCCCTCTATGGCAGAGCCAGGCTTGGCACCCCAAGTCTGAGCCCCACCTCCCGTTTCCCCAAACTTGGCTCCAGGACGGCCTGCCCGGTAGGCAGCGCTTGGGAAGTCCGCAGGATGCCCGCTTTGGGAAACATCTCTCTGCAGAACCCCGACGCCCTCCGCTCCTGGGCGCCTGCGTCCTCGGTGACAGCCCGTAGAAACACGGACCTCACGCAGCAGCAGGCCTGGGCTCCCACTTGGACGCGAGGCAAGAAGCAGAACCCAGCCGAGACCGGTGTGGCTCAGTGAATAGAGCGTCGGTCTGCGGACTGAAAGATCCCAGGTTCCATTCCGGTCAAGGGCAGGGACCTTGGTTGCAGGCACATCCCCAGTGGGGGGCATGCAGGAGGCGGCTGATCGATGTCTCTCTCTCATCGATGTTTCTATCCCTCTCCCTTCCTCTCTGTAAAAATCAATAAAATATTTAAAAGAAGCAGAACCCATGGGACGTGGCGGTAGTGCCAGCAGCAACCTGACACCGAGGCTATAGCTAAGGGCAAGCCCTCCCCTTGACCCCTGCGGACCTTCCTCCTGGCCCAGCTCCACCCTGGGAGGATGGGTGCTGCCTGGGAGGATGGGTGCTGCCTGGGAGGATGGGTGCTGGGCGGGCCAGCCAAGGTGTGCGCGTGTCAGAGGGGACGGCGGTCTCCCAATGAACGCCTGGGCTCCAGACCGGACACAGAGCTCCCCGGGGCCCAGGGCCAGCGCCCGGGAGGGCGGGACCTAGGGGAAGGGGCGCGTCTGGGAGGGGCGGGGCCAGAAGGGCAGGTGCCTGGAAGGGGCGGGGCGAGAGAGGAAAAAACTGTCGTCCTGGGGGCGGGGCTTAGTGGTGGGCGGGGCCTCGCCTGGGCAGGAGGAGGAGCCCGCAGGCTGGTCCGGCGCTTGTCCAGCCGCAGGAGGGCGCCCGAGAGGCCGGCCTGCACCCCGCATTACAAATGAAATGCTTTATTTACACCGTGGGGGTCCGGTCCGGCCCGGTCCGGTCCAGCTTGGCCCTGGGAGAGAGAGGCCACCTGCCCCGGGGAGCCGCAGAGGCGTCCTGCAGGAGGCAGAGGGGCCAGCATCCAGTCCTGCGAGGGCGCCGAGCCAGGCCGGGGAGGGAGGCAAAGGCACGAAGCCCGGGGGCGCAGGTCCCAGGGCGGAGGGTGGTCAGCGGGGAGAGGGCCCATGGCGCGGGGTCAGCTCCCGGGCGTCAGGCTGGCGTCCGCGCTGCTGCAGCTCTGCTCATAGGACGGCGGGGCCTCTGCGGGGAGCGGGGAGTCAGCAGGGGGCCCGTACGGCACCTCCAGGACCCAGGCGCCCCCCCAGGCCCGCACTCACCATAAGGCTGGGCCCACGAGCTGTACTCCGGGGGCAGGATCCAGGCCCCGGCGGCCGAGGGCACCACCGGCCCCCCAGACCCGTCGGCGAAGAAGGGCACCGTGGCCCCGGCGGAGACGCACAGGGCGAGAGGCAGAGGAGGACAGGGCTCCGGGGCGCCCGGCCCCGCACCCAAGGCGGCAGGTGGCCGCAGCTGCCCGTGGCTCTTGGCCAAGAGGGAGACAGGGTCCGCCAAGGGGGGTTGGCCCGTGGCCGTGGCCGTGGCCTCCTCCTCCTCCTGGGGTGGGGCAGACGGCACCACCCAGGACTGAGCCCCAGGGGGGGGCCCGGGGGCGCCCGGCAGGGGACCCGGTGGGGCCGGGGTGACAGGGATGTGGCCGATGAAGACGGGGAGCGTGACGGAGGCTTCGGGCGTCTTCAGGGAGACCTGCAAGGGACGAGGGACGGGTGGGTGAGGGTCCAGAGCAGCGGTTCTCAACCTCTGGGTCGCGACCCCTTTGGGGGTGGAATGACCCTTTCTTTTTTTTTCTTTTTTTTTAAATATATATATTTTATTGATTTTTTTACAGAGAGGAAGGGAGAGGGATAGAAAGTCAGAAACATCGATGAGAGACATCGATCAGCTGCCTCTTGCACGCCCTCCACTAGAGTTGTGCCCGCCAGCAAGGTACATGCCCCCCGACCGGAATCGAACCTGGGACCCCTCAGTCCGCAGGCCGACGCTCTATCCACTGAGCCAAACCGGTCTCGGCTGGAATGACCCTTTCACCGGGGTCGCCTAAGACCCTCGGGAAATGCAGATTATTTGCATCACGATGCATCACAGGAGCAACATTTCATGGTGGGGGTCACCACCCCATAAGGAGCTGTATGCAAGGGTCGCGGCCTTAGGAAGGTGGAGAACCGCTGCTTCAGACCACCAGGCCCCCCTCCCCACCCTCCCCCGCCCCCGGCCACCCTCCTACCCCAGTACCTGCAGGTAGTAGTCGACGTGGATGAGGCTGCAGCCCGGCAGGGCCGACTGGGGCAGGGGGGGCACCAGGATCTGCTCCCGCCACTGCGCCTGCCTCCAGGCCCCCACGCCCGCCCCCTCCACGTCCGCCACGGCCCGCACGTCGTGGATCCAGCGCTTGGCCTTGTAGGACACTTTCTGGAAAGAAGGGAGGAGCCAGCGGGTGAGCCTCGCCCGGCGGGCACGCCACCCGCCTACCCCTCCAGCAGTTCTCCACCTTCCTCAGGCCGCGACCCTTTAAGACAGCGCCTCATGGGGTGGTGAATCCCCAACCATAAAATGATTTCCGTGGCTGCTTCATCACTGTCATTCTGCTACTGCCATGAACTGTCATGTAAATATCTGATAGGCAGGATATATTTTCGTGGTTACAAACTGAACATCATGAAAGCATAGGGATGAATCACAAAAACAATATGTAATTATATATTGTGAAATACTTATTTCTAATGACAAATAAATGAAATGTTGTCTTGAATCGTGGTGTAGCATGGGCAACCGTCTTCCTAGGACAACAGTAAACGACATGGCTACACGTTGCTGCACCGAGGAGCGGTGTGTGGGTTCCTAAGACCATGGGAAATAGGTGTTTTCCGCTGGTCTTAGGCAACCCCTGTGGAAGGGTCGTTCGACCCCCAAAGGGGTCGCGACCCACAGGTTGAGAACCGCTGCTATAGCCCCTCCCACCGCCCACCTGCTCCCTGGCGTGGGGCCCCCCCGACCTGCAGCAGACTGGCCACCACGGGGCCCGTGTCCTTGCCGGACTGGTTGTCGATGTCGGCCTGCAGCCGCAGCACCTGCCCCACCACGTAGCCGCGCAGGTCCGTGCTGGCGGTGAGCGCCACGCTGCCCGTCCTCAGCAGCTTGTAGGAGAACTTCTTGGTGGTGGAGGCCACGTTGGGTTGCTGGGGGGAGAAGGAGGGGCAAGGGGGAGGACAGTTGGTGGAGCCTGGCCCAGCCCCCTCAGCCCCGCCAGACCGGGGACCCGGGCCCTGGACAGAGCATGGTCCATGCAGGACAGAGCGGTCACTGTGCGCCCGGACCCTGGCCCCCCTCCTCCGTGCGCGGGGGACGGGGCGTCGCGGACGTGGGGGCCGCCCGCACCTCGATGTCGGGGATGCCGTTGAGGTTCAGGGGGCTGAGCACGTAGAACGCGCGGCTGCACTGGTGGTCCTTGGAGAAGCGCGGCGTGTCGATGGTGGCCCGCACCTGGTACGCCACCTTCCCGAAGGGGCCCTCGAACGACGTGGGCGCCGTGGCTGCGGGGAGAGCATGGGCTGGCCCCCAACTGGCTCCCTTCTCCCCTCCCCCCCCACCCAACTGGCTCCCCTCTCCCCTCTCCTCCCCCACCACCCAACTGGCTCTCCCTCTCCCCTCCCCCCCACCACCCAACTGGCTCCCCTCTCCCCTCCCCTCCCCCACCACCCAACTGGCCCCCCACCCCCCTCACCCACCACCCAACTGGCCCCCTCACCCTCACCCACCACCCAACTGGCCCCCAACCTTCCCTCCTCCCCCACCACCCAATTGGTCCCCCCCCTTCCCCCTCCCCCACCAACCGTCACCACCAGGCTGGCCAGGCCAGGTGCTCGCTCACCAGGAAGCAAAAACCGGAAGGGGAAGCTGTGCTCTCCCGTGGGCAGGCTCCCTGCGGAGACACAGGCAGGTGTGGGGGAGCCAGGGCACCTCCGGAGCCCCCTGGGCGGGTACACCACCCAACTGGCCCCCCGCCCAGCAGCAGGGGCCACGGCCTGGGCAGGGGAGGGCTGAGAGCCGGGCTTCAGCCACAGGGCTCAGCGCTGTCCCCGAGGCAGGAGCGCCCACATCCAGGAGAAGGGCCCCCGTCCGTGGCCCAGCCCGGTCCCGCCGGGCCCAGAGCCTGCCAGGGAGAGACCCTCAGGGGCACAGCCCTGCGGCGGGCGCGAGGAGGGTCGGTGCGGGGCTCCCAGAGGCTGGCGGAGGGGGCGGACGGACGCGAGGACAGACAGGCAGACGCACCTTTGTCGGCCAGCGACAGGGCGCTGTTGACGTAGCCCTCCTCGGCCACCCAGGCGGCGGCGTGGGCCTTGGCGGACACCCTGCCGGAGCCGGTGCAGCTCACCCGGATCGCTGCCGGGAGGGGGACAGGAGGGGGACAGGAGGGGGACAGGGTGAGCCGCCGGCCGGCCCCTGCCGGCCCGGCCCAGGCGTTCGTTCAAACAGGCCTGGCAGTCCCCGCACCCCACCCCGACCACCCCCAGTCCTCCAGGGCCAGGGAAGGCCAGCAGGGGTTTGCTGCCTTTTATTTATTTATTTTTTAATATATTTTATTGATTTTTCACAGAGAGGAAGGGAGAGGGATAGAGAGTTAGAAACATCGATGAGAGAGAGACATCGACCAGCCGCCTCCTGCACGCCCCCCACTGGGGATTTGCCCGCCACCAGGATACATGCCCTTGAACGGGAATCGTACCAGCAACCCTTTGGTGTGAGGGCCGATTCTCTAACCACTGAGCAATACCAGTCGGGGCTACACACCCTTCTTTATTTTATTTTTTAAATATATTTTATTGATTTTTCACAGAGAGGAAGGGAGAAGGATAGAGAGTTAGAGACATCGATGAGAGAGAGACATCGACCAGCCGCCTCTTGCACGCCCCCCACTGGGGATGTGCTCGCCACCAGGACACATGCCCCCGACTGGAATCGCACCCGGGACCCCCCTTCAGTCCGCAGGCCGACGCTCTATCCACTGAGCCGCCCCGGTCTCGGCGGTTTGCTGCCTTTTAGAAGACACCCCACCCCCCAGCCCCAGCCCGGAGTGCTGGCGGGGAGCCAGGGTGGTGCGAGCAACGCTGGCCACCTGTACTGCTGCCCCCAGGGTCACCCAGGGGACAGGCCGGGCCGGCCAGACCTGGGAGAACCCGGCTCCCAGAGGGGGTGCTTGGGGCAAGAATGAGGAACAGAGGCCCCGGGGCTGCTGACCGCTGACCCGGCCTCCCGGCCTCCCGGGCCAGTCAGTGAGACCGGGAGGCGCCCTGCCCGCTCCAGGGAGCTGGTGGCGGCAGGCGGCCGACCTCACCCTGCAGGAATGCGGTCCGACCCGCCGGGGCAGAAAGGGCGCACAATGGCGGGTGGGGACAGCGCAGACTTCCCGGCTGACTTTCTGCACCCGGAGGGGCCCGGGCCTCCTCCTCCTCCTCCCGGGCCTCCTCCTCCTCCTCCCGGCTCCCCAACGGCAGCGCCCAGGCCAGGAACCCTGGGCAGCCACTGTGTGTGGTCAGGGACAACCGGCTCAGTCCAGCACAGCAGCTCTCAACCTTCCTAAGGCCGCAACCCTTTAAGACAGCTCCTCCTGTGGCGGTGACCCCCACCCATAAAATGATCTTCATTGCTGCTTCATCACTGTCATTTTGCTACTGTGATGAATCGTAAGGTAAATTTCTGTGTTTTCTGATGGTCTTAACCCACAGGTTGAGAACCACTGGTCCAGCACCTCTGCTCCGAGTCCAAGGGAGGCAGAGGCCACGCTGGACCACCAGCCCCTGCCCCCTAACCCCCGGAGGCTGGGCACCCAGCAGGGCGAGGGGCAGGAGCTGGGCGGCAGGTGGCCCTGCAGCCCCACCCTCTTCTCCAGGTCACTGACCTCAGCCGCTCCACCCAGGCCCGCTCCTTCCCTGACTCAGTGTCAGGTGAGGGGAAGGTGAGGCCGGCCGAGCCTGACACCTGACGGACGGGGACCCCCCCTTGGAGGAAGTGCCCAGGGCGCCCGGTGTGCCCGGAACCAGCCAGGCCAGCCGTGTCCACGCAGCAGCCCCGGGCTGGCCCAGCCGCTGGCAGACTTCCCGCTGGTCACCCTCACACCCGGTTCCTACAGGACCTGGCTCTCCTCCACCGCCCCCCGGGCACGGCCAGCGCCCAGCCCTCAGCCTCTGTGCCAGCCGGGACCTCAGCCCGCCTTCTGACCCACGTCCTCCGCCCGCTCAGCCCCCTGGGTCCGGGCCCGGAAGTGTCCCCACCCTGACACCTGGGCAGCTGGGCTCCCACTGACCCTCACCACCGGGAGCGGCCAGGCAGGCAGGAGCCGGCAGGGAGGGCAGGGTGGCGGACCCGGGGAAAGCCCCTAGCGTGAACCAACCCTGCCAGAGACAGGGCGCAGCCCCCCTGGATCCCGCGGCCCTGGGGAGGCTGGGGTCCACCGAGTGTGCCAGCCGGAGGCGGTCAGGGGTCCCCGGACGGGCCCGGTGCCCGCTGGGCACTGCCGAGTGACCCCTGGTGGACGGCGCACGGAGCGGAAGGATGGAGGACCTGTCCACCTCGGTCCAAATTCCTACCCGCCTCTAACACCACTTAGAGGACTTGTTACTTGGGGGTTACATTGTAGCACTGGCTCCACTTGTAACCTTCGATTGGCAACTGTTCAACACTTGGATGTGCTGAGGCGGAAACAGAGGCGACTCCCAGGCTTACAGTAACCAAACGAACGCAGGCGACCTGGAGAGGCGCCAGGCAGGATGGGCAGGGACCGGGGACCCAGCAGCTCTCAGAGTCTCACATGATCCGCCCAGGAGCCCCAAGCACCACAGCTCGTAAGGCCGGCAATAAGGCCCCGTCCATGGGCAAAGTGGCCGAGACGCCCCCGCCCAGCTTGGCCTGGGCACCCCGGAGTTCAGGTGAAGAGCCGGGGGGGGGCACCTGACCCCGGAAAAAGGACCAGTATGCCCCAACCAATCTGGCTCAGTGAAGAGAGCGTCGGCCTGTGGACTGAAAGGTCCCAGGTTCGATTCCGGTCAAGGGCATGGACCTTGGTGGTGGGCACATCCCCAGTAGGGGGCGTGCAGGAGGCAGCTGATCAATGTCTCTCTCTCATTGATGTTTCTAACTCTCTATCCCTCCCCCTTCCTCTCGGTAAAAAATCAAAATATATTTTAAAATATTCTTAAAAAAATAAAATTAAAAATAGCGAACAGCCGAAAACGGTGTGGCTCAGTGGGTAGAGCATCGGCCTGCGGACTGAAAGGTCCCAGGTTCGATCCCGGTCAAGGGCATGTATCCTGGTTGCAGGCACATCCCCAGGGAGGGGGGCGGGGGGCGTGCAGGAGGCAGCTGATCGATGTTTCCCTCTCATCGATGCTTGTAACTCTCTATTCCTCTCCCTTCCTCTCTGTAAAAAATGAATAAAATATATTTTAAAAATAAATAAATAAAAATAAAAATAGCAAACACTGGTTACCCGCCAGGCCCCCAGCACAGAGCCCCTCTGTGCACACGCACGTACACACACACACACACACACACACACACACGGAGGCCCCTTTGGGGACCCTGACTGAGGGAGCCGCGACCAGTTGCAGACTCCGAGGAAACCATCCTGTTCCTTCCACCCTCTTCTCGGGGACAACAGAGTAGAGGGATGGACGCACACCGCAGCAGCGCGCCGCCCGCCCCCTGGAGGCGAGCACGGTCATGGCACCGGCAGTGCCCACGGCGCAGAGGCCGGCGGGGCGGGTGTGCTCACAGGGGCGCGCCATCCAGGTGCGGGCGGACCGCTCAGTCGTGCCAGTGCTGGGACAAATAATGGACGGCGGCGCTGAACTGATGGGCACCCCCATCTGGATGTCGGGGGCTGCTCCAGGTCTCCCGGGAAATCACCCCGTGGCCCCGCTGGGATGTCTCAGGGGTCAGGCGTCTACCCATGAACCCAGAAGTCAGTCGCGGTTCAATTCCCGGTCCAGGGCACCTGCCTGGGTTGCAGGCACCATCCCCAGTGAGGGGCGTGCAGGAGGCAGCCAACCCATGGTTCCGTCATCACTGACGTTTCTCTCTCTCCCTTCCTCTCTGACATCAATCCTATATAATAAAAGGCTAAGAGGCAGAGGACTGAACAGCGGAACGACCAGTCGCTATGACGCACACTGACCACCGGGGGGCAGACGCTCAACGCAAGAGCTGCCCCCTGGTGGTCAGTGCCCCGCTGGGGCAGTGTCAAGCAGGTCCAACTGACCGCTGTGGCCCTCCCCCGCCTGAGGGCTCCCAGACTGCCAGAGCGCGCAGGCTGGGCTGAGGGACCCCAGCCCTGAGTGCACGAATTTCATGCCCTGGGCCTCTATATATAAAAATATATGAGCCCTAGACAGTGTGGCGCAGTGGATAGAGCGGCAGCCTGCGAACTGAAAGGTCCCAGGTTCGATTCTGGTCAAGGGCACAGGCCCAGGTTGTGGGCTCATCCCCAGTGGAGGACTTGCAGGAAGCAGCCGATCCATGATTCTCTTTCACCACGGATGTTTCTCTCTCTCCCTTTTCCTTCCTCTCTGAAATCAATAAAAATATATTTCAAAAAAAATTTTTAAAGAAGAAAATCATCTTTTCTTTCCCTGCCTCTAGCCCACGAGACCCTTCTCTCTGTCCTGGTCCCAGACCCATCACATGAGGATATGCCAGTCCCACCTCCCAGGCTGCCATGGTTACTCAGAGTCGGACCGCTGGCGGTGGGAAGGGTGGGATCTAGCTCGGGACAGGAGCTCAGGGAGTGGGTGGGGCTGGGGGCTGGGGGTTGAGGGTTGGGGGCTGTCCTCCTCCACGTCCTCCCGGGATGGAGGCCTCCCCTGGGTCACTGGCTGGCAGCAAGGGTTCAACTAGTATCTTTTTAATAAAAGAAGGAAAAAGAGCCGCTCTTTCCTTTTCCCGACCAGGCTGGCTCCAGCCCCGCCCAGCTCAGCACCCACGTGCCTTCTGCTCCCAGGGTCACCTGGCCAAACCCACCTGCTCCCCCGTCCAGCACCCCCCTTCCCCTCTCCGCTCTGAGGCCCGCACTTTTACAGGGGAGATCACCAGCGGGCTCCCTCGGCCTTCTGAGGCCGCTGCCCGCTTGCCCACAGCCCACCCGCCAGAGAAAGGCCGGGGGGCTCTGTCCAGGCCAGACCAGCCCCACACAGCTTGCGCCATCCCTCCCCTGTGGGCAGCCACAGCCTGCCCGCTGGGCCCCGGCTCCAGGAGGGTGACAGGTGGACAAGCCGGGGGATGGGCTTGGCGTGGGGGCGCGATTGTCCCAGGTGCAGCAAGGTTAAGCCTCCTTCCTGGGCCCAGCACAGCACCCTCCCGTCCATCCATCCATCCGCCCATCCATCCGTCCATCCATCCGCCCCGTTGCACTTCTCCCCTCTCGCTGGTGCCCCAGGGAGGGACCGCATGGTCCCTGTTGTGCCCCTGCCACACCCACTCCCGCCCGAACCCCACACTGCACCTGGGGAGACGAGAAAGGAGGTGACGGTCTCATGGGGAGGCCACACCACAGCCCGAACCCCTAGCCCAGCGGTTCTCAACCTGTGGGTCGCGACCCCTTTGTGGGGGTCGCACGACACTTTCACAAGGGTCACTAAGACCATTGGAAGACACAGGTATTTACATGATAATTCATAACCATAGCAAAAGGACAGTTATGAAGTACGGTTTGGGGGGTCACCACCACATGAGGAACTGTCTTAAAGGGTTGCGCGGCCTTAGGAAGGTTGAGAACCACTGCCCTAGCCGGAGGTGAGCAGGCTACGGACACCAGCCTCTTCTCAGCCCCGGGGTCTCCCCACTGAGGCATGAGGGGCAGGGCAGGCCTGTCCAGGCGGAGGCTCTGGGTCCTCAGTGGGGACCAGAAGCGCTGAGCTGTTGACCACACAGGGGTCTGGGGGCCAAGGTCCAGGGGGCAGCCCGGCGGCTCTGGTTTTGGAGGAGCACCCCGAGATGGAGGAGCACCCCGAGATGGAGCAGCACCCCGAGATGGAGGAGCACCCCGAGGTGGAGCAGCACCCCGAGGTGGAGGAGCACCCCGAGGTGGAGGCGCACCCCAGGTGGAGGAGCACCTTGAGGTGGAGGCACACGCCGCACAACCTTGCGCTCAGAGCCAGGGATCCCCCACCCTCACCCTGAGGATCGAGCCCTGCGGCCCCACCTGGGCCAGGAGAAGCCTGCGGCACCTGGGGAGGGTGCCGGGGAGGGTGCTGGGGAGGGCGGTTGCCGCAACCTGACACCCAGTCCCCAAGCCCCAGGGGTGTGCAGCGGCAGGGCACAGGCCAGGAGGGCTCGGGTTCACCTCCCAGACGCTAGCGGGGCCCGGGTGGGGGTGGGGGCGGGGGGAAATGAGCGAGACACCCCCAGTCCGTCCACCAGCACAAGCTTAGCCGGATGTCAGCAGGTGCCCGTGGCTGGCCCGTGGGTCCAGCTGGGAACCCGCACACTCGGCAGTGGGACCGTCTGCGCCAGGAGAGTCAGAGCCCGGCAGGTGCCGGGCGCAGCGGACCTCGGGGACCCCCACCACCGGGAGGGGCGCAGGCGTGCGGTGTCCAGGTCCCAGCGAGCGGGTGGGCTCTGCCCAGGCGGCGGACAGGCTCGCAGCCTCCACCTGGGCCGGGAGGACAGCAGGAAGGGCCGGAGAAGCGGAAGCCCGGGCCTCCCCCCCCCACCCCAAACTCCCAGCACCTGGGGTGCCCGAGGGGCGCCCCATTCGGGCCCCCAACTGTGTAAGGGGAGAAAGGGGGTGTCCCAGACGCAGCAACAACCACGGCAGCGCTTCCGGGAGCCCCGGACCCTCCCCCTCCTACCCCCCAGGAGCGAGCTCGGCCACCTGAACGCACCCCGCGCCCCCCAGCCCGGCCCGGCCCGCCCCGCCCCCAGGCGACCCGCGCCCACCTCGGAAGGGCAGAGGCGCCCCCAGGCACACGTGCACCGCCCCGGCCAGCGGCTCCCCGGGGCTGTAGACGAGGCGGCCGCGGCTCAGGCGGATCTCGAAGAGCTGCACCCGCCCCATGCCGCCCGCGGGCCCGACCGGACGGCCGCTCGCTGCTGCCCCCGCCCGCCGGCTGGCCGGCTCTGCTCGGAGCGCCGCATCCAGCCCGGCTCGCCCTCGGCCCCGCCCCGTCGGCCCTTCTCCTCCAATCGGGACACGCCGCCGGCTAGACCACGCCCTCCTTTGCATGACCACGCCCACGACCCCGCCTCCATAGTGAGGCCACGCCCCCGGCCACGCCTTCCGCTCTTGAGCCCGCCCCCCGCCTCAGCCACACCTCAAGCCGGCCAGGCCCGCCCCGCCCCGCCAGGCCACGCCCCCTCCGGACCACGCCCTTTCTGGACACGCCCCCCCAGGCGGTCGCACCCCTTATCCTCCTCGGTTTTTCCTGGCGCCTGGTCCCCTCCGGTCCCCATCCCGCAGGGTGGAGGTCCGGCCGGGTCCCGGGCACTCCCGCTGCCCCTTGCAGAGTGGCCCGAGGAGGCGGGGCCGGGGGCCGGGCTGCGGGCGGTGCAGGGTCGCGGCCCGCTCCCTGCAAAGGGACGTCAGGAGGGCTGGCCGGCGCGGGGTGCAGGCGCTGGGGAGCCCGCGGCGGTCCTGGGGCTCGGGGTGGGGTCCCCGGAGCGGCCTGCCCGCGGGGCCGGCCCTGGATGACGTGGGTGCGGGGCTGCAGCGGAGGGGACGCGGGGTTGGGGTGTTCCCCAGAGGGGAGAGACTGTGCAAAGGATGGGGGGCGGGATGTGCGTGGCTCCGGGGCGCGGAGGGACGCACTCGGATGTCTCGCCTCTGAAAGGCAAGGCGGGTGCACAGCGAGGTGCGTGGTGGTGGGGTGCAGCGGGGAGAGAGAGAGAGAGAGAGAGAGAGAGAGAGAGAGAGGCGGCCAGGGGCGCCCCCTGCTGGTTGCATGTGGGGTGCCCGGAGGAGGGCGTCGAGGTCCGCTGGGGTGTCAGGGCAGCTTTTTCTGCTGGAGGACACGGGCCCAGGTAGAAGTTTTGGGGGTGTGGGTGAGATTCATGACCCGCGGAGTCTGGGATGCCCGTGGGGCACCCCGCGCGAGTGTGGGGGAGACGGAGGTCTGAGGATTTGTTACGCGCTCGTGTGTAGAGAGACGGTCACTCGTGCCCAGGGCGCTGAGGACGCGGGAGTTTGGGGTGAAACCCACAGAAAGTTAATTTTTTTAAAAAATATATTTTATTGATTTTTTTTTTTTTTACAGAGAGGAAAGGAGAGGAGGGATAGAGAGCTAGAAACATCCATCAGCCGCCTCCTGAAAACCCCCTACTGGAGGTGTGCCTGCAACCAAGGTACATGCCCTTGACCGGAATCGAACCCAGGACCTTTCAGCCCAAAGTCCGACGCTCTATCCACTGAGCCACACCGGTTTCAGCCACAGAAAGTTAATTTAGCCCTCCAGCCAAAGGAGCGGGACTTCGCGCCGGCTGGGTCCTATTGGGCCAGGAGAGCCAAGGGCGGGGCGGGCCAGGGACCCCTGGAGAAGGTGGGGGCAGGGGGGAGGCAGGTCCCGCCAGACCCCACCTGGCTTCCCGGTGCCTGATGTACCCCAGAGGGAGAGTCTGTGCAAAGGAGGGCACTCCTGAGCCAGGGCAGGGTGCCCAGGGAGAGGGGAGGATTGTGGGCATCCCAAAATGCCACTTCAGAGGTCAAGAAGGAAGAAGAAGAGCCCTCAGGTGTGGCTCAGTGGATAGAGCCTCAGCCCGCGGACTGAAAGGTCCCAGGTTCCATTCTCATCAAGGGTATGGACCTGGGTTGCAGGCACCTCCCCATTAGGGGGCGTGCAGGAGGCGGCTGATCGATGTCTCTCTCTCTCATTGATGTTTCTGATTCATCAAACTCTGTATCCCTCTCCCTTCCGCTCTGTAAAGAAAAAAAAATCAATAAAATATGTATTTTTAAAAAGTATGTTATGGCCGAAACCGGTTTGGCTCAGTGGATAAAGAGCGTCAGCCTGCGGACTGAAGGGTCCTGGGTTCGATTCTGGTCAGAGGCATGTATCTTGGTGGTGGGCACATCCCCAGTGTGGGGCGTGCAGGAGGCGGCTGATGGATGTCTCTCTCTCATCAATGTTTCTGGCTCTCTGTCCCTCTCCCTCTCTGTAAAAAATCAATAAAATATATATTTTTTAAAGTATGTTATGAAAAGTCAGCAGTGGCAACAGCAATTCTATAGAGTTTAGAGACCAACAGAAGATTTTTTTTTTTCCAGAAAGAAGTTTTATCAGTGACTTGGGTGTAATCATAATTAAAAGCACATCAACTTTAAAAAAGAAAAGGAGAGAGGTGTGTGCTGGCTGCTGCTGAGGTGGAATGAATGAGGAGACAGAGTGGGTGGTTTTTATCTCGGGGCACCCTCTGTCTCCCACCATTGGACCCCCATATACCCTCCCTCCCCAGCCTTTATTCCGACTCCATCGCCCACCCATCCCCTGTTGGGGAAGCTGCTGCTGGCCCTCGCACCCGCCACCACCGCACCCAGGTGCTGACCGCCGTTCCCTCAACATCCTGTTCCTCTTGCTCTCCTGGCGCCAGGCACCTGTGCTCTTGGGCACCCTCCTGGCCCCTGGGGCCACGTCTAGACCATTTATTTCCCCGTTTCCTTCAGAGCGTTGCCCGGCTGACGGGGCTCCGTGGTTGAGCATGGACATATGAACCAGGAGGTCACGGTTCCATTCCCCATCAGGGCACAGGCCAGGTTGTGGGCTCTGTCCCCACTGTGGGGTGTGCAGGAGGCAGGCGATCCATGACTCCCTCTCATCACCGATGTCTCTCCCTCTCCCTCTCTGAAATGGGTATGTACCTGGGACTTGTTCTAATTGGCTGAGGTGACAGACAAAGAGACAACTGCTTGCTTGTAAGGGGGTTTTGTGCTTGCCCAAGAGGAGGGGATAGCCCCCCGGGGAAATGCCAGGGCTGCTCACCCCAAGTCCAAGGGTTTGCTGTGGGAAGGAATAGGTGAGGCTGTGGAGGCTGTGAATCATCTCAGCGGGCTCTGGTCCCTGCGGTGGGCGAGGGGGAGGGGTGTGTGTGGGGGGACAGGGTATCTCCAGTGTCCAGTACCTGACCCTGTGGGGATGGAGGCAGAGAAATCCTGGCTTGGTGAGTGAGATAAAGGAGGTGGGTTCGTCTGAGACCTGGATAGAGTGTCGGCCTGCGGACTGAAAGGTCCCAGGTTCGATTCCGGTCAAGGGCATGTATCCTGGTTGCGGGCACATCTCCACTGTGGGGGCGTGCAGGAGGCGGCTGATCAGTGTCTCTCTCTCATCGATGTTTCTGACTTTCTATCTCTCTCCCTTCCTCTCTGTAAAAAATCAATAAAAAAATATTTTTTTAAAAAAGGAGGTGGGTTCGAGTGGGGGCTCTGGATTGGTCGGTTTGCATGTGGAAGTGTGGGTCCAGGAAGCTGCTTGCTGTCTCGAGGAATTAGCGCTGGGAGGTGGTCTCTCCCACGGTCGCAGGGCCCCCAGATGTCCAAGCATCACAAGGAAGAACATAAAACATAACATATAACACTGCCGACCCATCTCTCCTTCCCCGGCTCTGCCAGGAACCCAGCTGCTCCCTCCCGTGGCTGGGCTAGTTGGTCTCAGAGAAGTCTGCCATTAACCCTTCTCTCGTCCCTTTCCCAGGGGGCGCTGCTTCTCCCATCAGCAGGTGGGCTGGTCCCCACCCCAGGCCCTGGGCCCACTGGCCGGGCCAGCTTTAACTGAGGCTCTGACCAGCTGCGGGAGCTCAGGAGGACCAGTGGCTGCTCCTCTCCTTCCCGTGGGTGTGGGGGCTGCCTGCTTACCTGCTGGGGAAACCTCAGAGAGAGAGGAAGAAGGAGGGAGAGGGGGAGAGAGAGGGAGAGGGATCGCCTGGACACCTGAGTGCCCCTGGCTCAGACTTCTGCCTCCGTCCAGGACCATGGCCCAGCAGCCCTGGCTGTGTCCGCTCGCTACTGTTGCAAACGACCCCAATTGATTACTTATTGTTACAACGAGGCTGCCCTCAGCTGGAGGCTCCTCTGCTCTGAGAATGGGACATCCAAGACGTCTTTTTTCTTTTCTTTTCTAAAATATGTTTTTTATTGCCCTGACCGGTGTGGGTCAGTGGATAGAGCATCAGCCTGCGGACTGAGGGGTCCCGGGTTCGATTCTGGTCAGGGACATGTGCCTTGGTTGCAGGCACATTCCCTGGAGGGTTTTGCAGGAGGCAGCTGATACATGTTTCTCTCCCATCGATGTTTCTAATTCTCTATCCCTCTCCCTTCCTCTCTGTAACAAATCAATAAAAATATATTACATATATATACTGTTTATTGATTTCAGAAAGGGAAAGGGAGAAAGAAACATCAATGATGAGAGAGAATCATTGATCATCTGCCTCCTGCATGCCCCCTGCCCCAACCCCCACTGGGGACTGAGCCCGCAACCCGGGCATGTGTCCTTGACCGGAATCGAACCTGGGACCCTTCAGTCCGCAGGCTGATGCTCTATCCACTGAGCCAAACAGGTTAGGGCCAAGAAGTCTTTTTCTTTTTTTTTTTTTTTTTAATGTATCTTTATTGATTTCGGAGAGTAAGGAGAGGGAGAGAGAGAGATGAGAACATCAATGATGAGAGAGAATCATTGATTGGCTGCCTTCTGCACACTCCCTACTGGGGATTGAGCCCGCAACCCGGGCATGTGCCCTTGACCGGAATCAAACCTGGGACCCTTCAGTCCGCAGGCTGAGGCTCTCTATCCACTGAGCAACACCGGCTAGGGCAAGAAGTCTTTCTCACATACCTGTCTGATGCCTCACCTGCGGTGGCTGGGGTAGCCCAGGCGTGGTCAGGTGACACACCTGGTCAGGTGTCCTCCAGGAGGCCTTCCCACGTGGCTGGTTTGGGGATTAGCACAGCACGATGGTCTCCAGATAGTGAGACTGATGTCTTGGCGGTACGTCACCCAGGTGGAGGAAGGCGAAGCTGCCCTTCCTCAGTCCTGGGCTCTGAGTTCCAGAACTTTCTACGACGGTAAGTGCATCACAACAGCCACACGGGACCAATTGGGTGGGGCCTCACCCACTTACAAGGAGAAAAGGAATGGGAGACAAACGGAGACATCTGGCCACACCAGCCAACAGCAGAACCAACCAGCTGAGCCCAACCTGGGTTCCAGAAGCATGAGGAAGGAAATAGTGGCTTCAAGCTGGGAAGTTTTTTTTTTCTTTAATATATTTTATTGATTTTTTTACAGAGAGGAAGGGAGAGGGATAGAAAGTCAGAAACATCGATGAGAGAGAGAAACATCCATCAGCCGCCTCCTGCACACCCCCCACTGGAGATGTGCCCGCCACCAAGGTACATGCCCCCGACCGGAATGGAACCTGGGACCTTTCAGTCCGCAGGCCGACGCTCTATCCGCTGAGCCAAACCGGTCTCGGCCTGAAGGGTTTTGACCCAGCGAGCCGGGCGGAGCCGGGCGGCACCTTTGAGAGCGGGAGGCCGCCCGCCCGGGCCAGTCCTGTAATTTTCTGGCGGCGGGGCTGCCCGCGTCTGGAACCGGAGGCTCTGTTTCTTAAAGTGATGCCAGCAGCCGAGACCGGTGTGGCTCAGTGGATAGAGCGTCGGCTTGCGGACTGAAAGGTCCCGGGTTCGATGCCGGTCGGGGGCATGTGCCTTGCTGGCGGGCACATCTCCACTGTGGGGCGTGCAGGAGGCGGCTGATCGGTGTCTCTCTCTCATCGATGTTTCTGGCTCTCTGTCCCTCTCCCTTCCTCTCTGTAAAAAATCAATAAAAATATATTAAAAAAAAAACAAAAAAAAAAAACTCAGGTGGTGCCGAAGGGATGTGTTCAGGAGGCCGCCCCCGTCCTGGCTTCGGAGAGGCGGCCGCTTGGCAGTCTGGCCCGTGCTCCTGTGTAAGTCCCCTGCCCTGCTGTCGTGGGTTGATCTTTTTCTACTTTTTCATCACCCGTGTTAAGGTTGTCTTTCTCATCACCTGTTTTAAGGTTATCTTTTGGCTTCCACTCATGGTAAAGGTGATTGCCGTTCTCCCAATACTCTCTTCCCTCAGTAACTCACAGTTTTAGCGAAATCCCCATCCAGAATCTTCATCGGTCCGTTCAGGTCATTGTGCCATGCCGACTGAACGGGAGGCTAAACTACACTAAAAACACACACACGTTTTTATAGATTTCAGAAAGGAAGGGAGAGACAGAGAGAGAGAGAGGGAGAGATAGATCAATGATGAAAGAGAATCATTGACTGGCTGCCTCCTGCATGTCCCACACTGAGGATTGAGCCCACAATCCTGGGCATGTGCCCTGGGAATTGAACCTCGTGGTTCACAGGTCAGTGCTCAACGGCCGAGCCACATTAGCTGGGCTACAATTTTTTAAAAAATGTATTTTAATTGATTTTTTTACAGAGAAGAAGGGAGAGGGATAGAGAGAAACATTGATGAGAAACATCAATCAGCTGCCTCCTGCACGCCCCATACTGGGGATCAAGCCCACAAACCAGGCATGTGCCCTTCCTTGACTGGAATCAAACCTGGGACCCTTCAGTCCGCAAGCCAACACTCTGTCCACTGAGCCAAACAGCCAGGGCGAAACATTTCTCATCTTACGTTTTCACCGCTCAGCTCGGCTCACCGGGGTTTCCCAACGTGGCCCCTCAGGGTGCTGTCCTCCTGGGAGTTCTCTTCCCTTCCTGGAGAGGCGGACCTTGACCTTGGGGCCAGGCTCCCCTGGCGACCTGCTCCGAGGGCCGGAGCACAGGCCGGGCCCTTTGCAGGGGTTGGTGGGGACTTGGCTGTCTGAGAGCGCGGCGGGTCCTGCCCCCACCCCGACAGACAGGCCTGGGGCTGAGCCCGGCATGCAGGTTGGAGTGGTTTGAAGTTATGGCTCCAGCACCTTCTGGTTTTCATTATTGCTGTTGAGAAGGACAGAGTGATTCTTACTCCTTGGCGAGCGGTCTTCCCCGCCTCACTGGACGTCCAGGGTCACCGCGTCCTTGATGTCCCGGTCCTCGTGACTCGCCTCAGTGGGAGCCTTTTCCAGGAGCGGGTGGTGTGTGAACGGCCGGGGAGCGGGGAGATGGGTGCCCTTCAGTTGTAGGAGTTTCTGTGGGATGCCTTGGCGGTAGGTCCTACTCTGCTCTTTCCTCTCTGTCCCCCTTTTCTCATCCCTCTACTTCAGTGTTAAGCGTTCAGTGCTCCCATTTTAAAATGTCTCCTCCTTGTCATTCATTGATCTTCTTGTTCTTTTTGGGGGGCATCTTTGATACTTTCCCATTCTTTCACTCAATTTTTAACTTCTGCTTTCGTGTTCTTCACTGTTCTCTGTTCTTGTTAAAATATCTCCTGTTAGCCAAAACCAGTTTGGCTCAGTGGATAGAGCATCAGCCTGCGGACTAAAAGGTCCCGGGTTCGATTCTGGTCAAGGGCATGTGTCTTGGTTTCGGGCACATCCCCAGTTGGGGGCGTGCAGGAGGCGGCTGATTGATGTCTCTTTCTCATATCAATGATTCTAGCTCTCTATTCCCCTCCCTTCCTCTGTAAAAAAAAATCAATAAAATATATTTTAAAAAATACCTCCTGTTCTTGTTTTATGTGTATAATATTCTTTATTTCAGTTTTAGTTAAATTTTTTCAATTACAGTAAAACAAAAATTACTGAAAAGCTCTGCCCGGTGTGGCTCAGGTGGTTGCACATAGTCCACATGGCTGCTGGTGTGATTCCTGGTCCGGGCACAGGACCTCTCCTGTGGAGGGCGTGCAGGAGCGGTTGACGGATGTTCCGCTCTTACATCCATGTTTCTCTCTCCCATCCCCTCTATAAAAATCAGTGAAGAACTTACTGAAGGTGTTTGTTTCTTGCGGTTTCTGTTCCCTTGCATGCTCTTTGATGCTGTATCTTTCGGGCTCTTGCTTTCTTGCTGGAGACCTTCCAGTGGATGGTGTTTTGCCTTTCAGAGTAAAGCGATGGGATGGCAGGCTGTTTGGGGGTCTTGTCTACCTGGTGGAGGGTGATGCTCTCCCCCAGATGCTCCTGCCCGCGGGTTGGCTGCCTTGGAGAAGGGCCCTTCCTTCCCCCTTGGCTGGCCTGTTGGTGTAAGGGGATGTTTTGGAAGGTTACAGGGCAGGAGGAGGCCTGCCGGGGCTCAGAGCGCACCTTTTCCCAGTGTTCCTGCTTCCTTTGTGCCCACTGTCCCCTGTGGTCCATTTCCGGTGGAGTTGACCGAGCTGACCCCCGGTGTCCCATGCTGCAGAAGAGGGGGGCTTGACTGTGTGTGTGCACAGATGGGGCCCAGGACCTACCTGAGAGTCCAGCGTTCCTCACGTGGGTGTTCACATCCACACCCCTTTTTAGCTGTAGGCACCTCCCACTTCTGATCCTTGTGTGGTCCCTACCCCGAGTCTTTCGTTCATGTGAGGGTGGGGTTTCTCAGGTCTCCTGGGGGAGTGTGTTTCTCTGCCTCTCTCAGTTGGCGTTTGTTTGATAAGAGAAGGGGTGGGAGTCTGCTCTGCCCTCCGGGAGTCAGCAGGTACCGTGAGTCTGAGCGGCGGTCTCAGCCACCGGAAGCACAGCACCTGGGGCAGGACAGGCGGGGAGGGCTGGCTGGCCGGGGCCGGCCTGTGGTCTGTGCTCTGGAGCCGTGCAGGTCAGCCCTGGCAGCGGGCGCAGGTCAGCCCCGGGCCTGCCCTCAGGACGTCGTGGGCAGCTGGGTCGTGGGAGGCCCACCTGTGGTCAGTGCCGGTGGCGGCTGGAGCCCTGGCTTCCTGCTTCTGCTTCCTGTTATGTCACCCAACAGTTTTGAGTATCTGACCGCGATCTATCGAGTGTGTCTTTGAAAGCAGTGCAGCTACAAGAACCGTCTTTTGGGCTCTCCCCGGCCGGAGCTTTGTGCTCCGCGTCGTGTCTGAGCGTGGACGCAGTGCGGGCGGAAGGCCTCTGCTTTGGTCGGGGCCGCACGTGCAGGCGCAGCCATTGGCGCCGTGGCCTCGGCCAGGGATGCAGGACGCCGCAGTTCCAGAGTGAGACACCCCCGCTCACCGCTGGCTTTATCTAATTCCTGGCTCTCCGTGCGTCAAGGAACGCTCTTCGGACATTTCGGACTTTGGAAACAGGACGCTGCAGTGGTCCTTTAACTGGAAGGGGGCATTGCCTTTGCCACGTGTCTGCCGGTGAGGGCACGTTCCCGATGACAGCACTGTCGGTGTGTTTTATTTAAAAAGCGTTGGAATGCCGCTTTCTGCATCTTCCTTTCCATAGGCCTGTAGGTTCTGGTCAGAGTGCATTTGAAAGGCTCTTTTGAAGGCAGTGGTGGGCAAACTCCTTAGTCCACAGAGCCAGACATCAGCAGTACAGGATGGAAATGTCTTTGGAGAGCCACATTTTTTTACACTTCTTCTCACGCCACTTCTTCAAAATAGACTCGCCCAGGCCGTGGCATTTTGTGGAAGAGCCACACTCCAGGGGCCACAGAGCCGCGGTTTGCCCACCACTGTTGTAAGGGCTCTGTGAGCGCGTACAAAGCCCTTCTGTGGGTAAAGGGCTGTTTGAGGGATTGTGTAAGAAGGTACACATGCTTTGGAGATGAGTCCCCGTGTGACAGAGCAGCAAATGTCACCGAGCAGGAAGTGAGTGGCGTCTGTGAAGAGTCAACAAGGAAAGGCCTGAGCGGGCCTGATGGCCGCCACTGGACAAGAGCCGGAGGACGTGTTGGTCCAGGTCATGAAGGCGAAGGGGCAGGAGTTGGAGGGGTGAGGCATAGTGTGCACATTTTTATTTTTTTAGTATGCACATTTTATTTTATTATTTTTAAAAATATATTTTATTGATTTTTTACAGAGAGGAAGGGAGAGGGATCGAGTTAGAAACATCAATGAGAGAGAAACATTAATCAGCTGCCTCCTGCACACCTCCCACTGGGGATGTGCCCACAACCAGCTACATGCCCTTGACCGGAATTGAACTCAGGGCCCTTCCGTCCGCAGGCCGATGCTCTATCTACCGAGCCAAACAGGCAAACTGCAGCTCGTGAGCCACATGTGGCTCTTTGTTCCCTTGAGTGTGGCTCTTCCACAAAATACCAAGGCCTGGGTGAGTCTGTTTTGGAGAAGTGGTGTTAGAAGAAGCTTAAGTTTAAAAAATTTGGCTCTCCAAAGACATTTCAGCCGTGGTCCTGTTGATATTTGGCTCTGTGGACTGATGAGTTTGCTGACCACTGGGCTAGGGCTGGTATGTGCATTTTAAATAAAAGGTTCCGATTTTAGCAAATGTAGAAACTGAGACTTGGAAACCCAAGAATGCCAGCTATGCCGTGTTTCTTCTGCGCCTCACGGGTCGGCTGTGATCAGTGAGCGTGTGTGTGCCCCTGCACCCTCCTCACACCGTTCCCGCCTCTTGGCACTTACTGGCCTGTAGGGTGTGCATTGCGGGGACGTCCCACTTTCCTTGATTATGAACTGGGTGCGCCTGTCCCCTTCAGTTCACTTACTGGGTCAGAAAGGGCGAGTGGCATGAGGTGGCCTGGAGAGGCAAGGACTGGTCCTATAAGGCCACGTCGCCATGGCAACAAGTGGCTAACCAGTCCTTGAGGGATGTTAGGCAGGGAACGTCTCTGTACCAGATGCCGGTGCTGTGGCGAGGGGCGTGAAGGAAGACAGTGTGGAGCAGGGGTCAGTGAGTGCGCTGGGCCTGGAAACGGGTGGGGCTGCAGAGCGGCCCGTGGGTGGAGCTGAGGGTTGGAGTTGGAATTTGAGTTTTGGAGTAGATAACGTTGGAGCTGCACCGTTAAAAACTTACAGAGCGAACCGTCTCCCTCCTTTGTCCTCTAGCCCCCCACTTCTCTCCGCAGCCGCCAGGCCCGTGACGATGGCGCACACGCAGGCAGTGTGTCTGCAGTCCTGGGCGCTGTCTGTCTGTGGGACTTCTCAGAGCTGCCAAATGTGGGAGGACGAGGGCCAGCGCCTGTCCTCCTGCCATAGTCCCTGCTCACGGCGGCTCCCCTCCCTCAGCCACTTCGAAGCAGTTCTCGGACATGCTTCATCTGTGACTTTCAGCCGATACTCATATTCCAGTCACTGAATACCCCGTCTTTGTCCTGACTTTTATTTCATTTTAAATTAGGAACAAAGTATGGTCTATTCATTGCCCTGGATAGATGTCTCTCAAAAAACTTGATGTATTGAATTCCATGTATTTATCTTTTCCTTGCAATGAAGTCTTGAAGATAATGGTTTGCTTGTCCCAGACTTCCCCATACCCTTCGTGTTGCTGATTGCATCCTCCCAGTGTTTAACACGCTCTTCTCTCCTCGGCGTTTCCCGTCAGCGAAGCCGGAGATGGAGCGGCTGCCTCCCGGGGAGGTGGCTGCCAGCTCCTGTGGCCACAGAGCAGCTGAGTGCGTGTGGTTGGTGTGAGCGGGGAGGTGCAAGGGCCACATCCACACCACGTTTTGAAGACTTCGTGGGAAAAGGGGACGTCTCACTACTGCTGTGAAATGCTGTTTGCCTGCCATTTGGCTACATTAGGTTAGATGAAATATTATTGAAAGTAATTTGTGTTTCTCAAGTGTGGTCACTAGGAAATTTAAAATTACATACGTGGCTCAGGTTGTGGCTTACATTATGTTTTGGTTGGA
The DNA here is from genome assembly GCA_011751065.1 of Lasiurus cinereus. Lineage (NCBI taxonomy): Eukaryota > Metazoa > Chordata > Mammalia > Chiroptera > Vespertilionidae > Lasiurus > Lasiurus cinereus. The sequence goes on from JAAGEH010000121.1 coordinate 272,842, forward strand.
CAGCCTTGGGCTAGAGGCTCCCTCAGATGTAAGTTTGTCTTTAAAAAATTGTTTTAGCAAGGATATGTAGTAACTGGTACAGTGTTGAGTTTCTTAATCAGGCACAATGAGATGGTTTTGTGATGTTAACAATCTTTTATGCTATTGCTCAGAGCCATTATCATCAGGGGTTGCAAAATGGCCGTCTATCTCCATTTATTAGCTGCAATACTTCTACAAGGAAAAGCTGCTTTGTTACCATCCTGTATAATAAAAGCCTAATATGCAAATCGACCAAATGGTGGACTGACCAGTCGCTATTGATGTGCACTGACCACCAGGGGGCAGATGCTCAATGCAGGAGCTGTCCCCAGCCTGCAAGCCCCAGGCCAGCCAAGGGGGGTGCCAGCGGGGGCAGGGAGGGGCCACCATCCCACCCGTCACCCCACAGAGGGAGGTGACCTGCAGTGGTGGGGGGCGGGACTGGTCGGAGAGTGGGCTCACACTGTCCCTCCACCCCCCATTGCCTTGCCGGTGACTGGCAGCAGTGGGGGGCGGGGCTGGTGAGCAGTGGCGCCAGGCTGGCCAAGGCAGGTGGCTGGGGGGGAGGTAGAGGAGGAGGCCCCAATTGCCCCGTCATTTGACCCACAAATTGGCTTTGGTCACTGGCCAGGCCAAGGGATTCTACCTGCGCAGAATTTCGCGCACCGGGCCTCCAGTAAAGTAGAATTCCTGTGGGGAAAGGGACACGGATTCTGGGTCCTGCAAGCACCCGACTCCCAGAGCCTTCTCGGGTGCTGGCCTGAGGGAGCCTGGAGGGCTGACTGACCCGAGTGGCGGGAAAGGCTTGCTGAGCTGGTTGAGATAAGTCCCATCCTTGAGGTCAGCTTGTCCCCTCCCCGTGGATTCCAAGCTGGTGTTTAGGCCGAGGGCGGGCTGGTTGCTGCCTCCGCCTCGCTGTTGGCCTGTGTCCTGAGCCCCGTGAGCTGTGGGTGAAACCAATGCCATCATGTGTCGGAACGGCTGGTGCCCCGCACTCAGCTCGTGTGTTCCTGCTCCCCGCCTCACAGAAGCCGAGACACGTCCCTTTACGGGTTCAGTAACAGCAGGCATTGAACCACAGTGTCAGATTGCATTGTGGGGGGAATTTTTTTACTGTGTGACACTATACTATGGAGAAATGCACATGTTCTGTGTATATCTTCATACATGTCTCCAGTCAAGCAGGGGACGTTACCAGAACCACCGCAGTCCCCTGGGCCCTTGGGGTCTGTCCTGTACTTCCCCAGGGTAACTGCCATCTTGGCTTCTGATGCCGCGCTCGTTCTGCTGTTGTGAACGGGGTAAAGGGTGCCGGCAGTGTGCTGGGTCAGCAGCATATTGGGGAGGTGGTCCGTGGCCCTGGGCGGGTTCCTTCTCCTGCGGTGCACTCCCTGGAGTAGCGCCTCTTCCTCCTTGTGCTGTCCCTGGGCATGGGACTGTGTCCGGTTTGGGGTGTTCAGGCACACGAGTGAACATCCTGTGCGTTTCTGTCTGAGTGTGCCTCGGAGCGGGTGCTGAGTCACAGGATGTGTGTGTGTGTGTGTGTGTGTGTGTCGGGTGGTGGGTGCCCTGTCACCAGTGTAACACGTGTCAGCTTGGCTGACATGTGGTATCATTTGTCCTTTTGTTTTAGGCCTGCCATTCTGGTAGGTGTGCTGTGTGTTTAATTGTGCATTTCTCCAGTGACTGATGATGATAAGTGTCACTATGGTTTTTGGTTATTTTGTGTTTTTTAAAAATATATTTTATTGATTTTTTTACAGAGAGGAAGGGAGAGGATAGAGTTAGAAACATCAGTGAGAGAGAGACATCGATCAGCTGTCTCCTGCAAGCCCTGTACTGGGGATGTGCCCACCACCAAGGTACATGCCATAAACCGGAATCGAACCTGGGACCTTTCAGTCCGCAGGCTGACGCTCTATCCACTGAGCCAAACCAGTCAGGGCTTGTTTTATATTTTTATTGATATTAGAGAGGAAGGGAGAGAGATAGAAACATCAGTGATGAGAGACAACCATGGATCAACTGCCTCCTGCATGTTCCCTACTGGGGATTGAGCCTGCAATCTGGACATGTGCCCTTGCCTGGGATGCAAGCCATGAACTCCTGGTTCATAGATCTACACTCAACCATTGAGCCACACCAATCAGGCTTCTGGATGCTTTTGCGATGTGTGATGGCATGCATGTGACAAACCCCAAATCCCTGCAGGAATCACTGCTCTGCTAGCCACTGATCCCTGTGGGCCTGTAACCGCCCCCAGAGAGCCGGGAGCCGGGAGCCGGGACCATTCCTCATGGGCCTCCTCGAGGGAATGCCCAGAGCCCACCTCAGCCCATTAATTACACCAAGGTCGCACTTACAAGGCAGGGCCCTCGGGAGCTCCACTCCCTTCCTGGAGAGATTAAACACGCTAACCTAGATCCTGGCTCAGAGGCAGGCTAGCTAGTCTTATGACACCAGTTTTTTTAAATACATCTTTTTATTGATTTCTGAGAGGAAGAGACAAGGAGAGAGAGAGAAACATCAGTGATGAGAGAGAATCATGGATTGGCTGCCTCCCGCACCCCTCACGTTGGGGATCAAGCCCGCAATCCGGGCAGGTGCCCTGACCAGGAATCGAACTGTGACCTCCTAGCTCATAGGTCCATGCTCAACCACTGAGCCACACCGGCCGGGCATGACACCAGTTTTTAACCCAGGCTTCTCCCGATATTCGGAGAAAACTTCAGGAACTCTCTTTAGGGCCCCATACCTCTACCTCAAAAATAAGAATAAAAAGTAAGGACTGGGTGGGGTGTTGGGCATTGCAGCAGGGGTTTGGGGGCAGACACACAGCAGCGGAGAGGAGCCGGGTGTTCTGCCTCCGTTCCCTGTCCAGTGCCGGCAGGGGGACGGGGTCGGCTCTCTTCCAGACTCGAGTCTGACACGGTGGCCTGGTCACAGGCCCAGCAGGGATCTAGTTATTCGTGTGGCAGGGACCGGGGAGTGTGGTAATCACGGTGGCGGCTGTTGGTGTTTTTCCATCGGCACATGGGGTATATTGGAGTGTGTGTATTAGAGTCGGGTGCTCTTCCAGTGACTTATATGGGGTGTTCCCGTTAATGCATACAACACCCTACCAACCAGGTAGGGTGACTGTCCCGATTCCTTCCTTTCGCAGAAGGGGACGAGGAGGAGAATCTTGCCCGGCAGGCTGAGGTCTGGACCACAGTGTGCACAGCCAGCAAGTAGGACTTCTTTAAGAGGCAGAGAAGCAGTTCTCAGGCTTGCTGCTTGCACACAGTCGCAGCTGCGAACCCGGGGCGCCCGGAGTGTGCTCTGCCAGGCAGTCTGGAGTGGGCAGCACTCCTCGGCCTTGAGTCCTCTGGCTGCCTGCACCGCTCGCCAGGCAGCTGGTAGCCGCTGCTGCTTTGGTCTGACTGCGGCTCCGCCGTGGCGCTGGCTACCGGGCACCGTGTGAGAGTCCTGCGAAGCGATGCCTATTGCCGTGGGGCGGAGACGCTGGCTGTACCTGGGGGCTTGCCTTCCTACTGCTGTTTCTGGTTGCTGCTCAGGGCCTTTAGTTGCTGTAAAGACAGGGAGTGAGTCCGCTCCCTCCGCTGGTCCCGGTCCTTCTCCTCACTCTGCTGAGGGCCTGAGGCTGCCGGAAGCTGCCTGGGCCTCACGCTCCAGGCACCCGCTCTGGCGATGGACAGCTGTGTCCTTCCGGAGGCTGTCGGACATGGCCGTTCGGTTCATCTGTCATAGATGGACTTTTGTCCACGTGAAGGACGCCCGGTGACTAGCCGAGCACGAGCTTTGTGTGGACTCGACTCTAATTCTCGGGCGGACACGGCATTGGGATGGTGAGGTCATGACACCCTGGGCAGAATGGTTTCCCCACGTGAGGCAAGGGGACTGAGACAAGGGGACGTTCCCAGCAGCCGGCTGGAGCCCAGCTCCCGCCCCTGACAGCTCTCTGGCTCTCTGGCGCGGCCGGCCCCGGCGTGTGAAGTGGCTCATTGTGTGGGTGAGGATCCGTGAAGTTGAGCATCTTCTGATGAGCTTATTAGCGCTCAGATACTTCCTTTGTGGAATTCAAGTCCTTCCTTCAAGTTGGCTGTCTCTTGGTTGATCACAGAGACCCGTTTTGTTTTGTTTTGTTTTCCGCTCTGCTTTGAGGCACTGCAGAGGTGTGTTTCCTTCACAGCCTGAAGGCGGGACCTCCACCACCAAAACATTCGCCTCCTCGTGTGGCACTTGCTTCACATAGGGCGTCTCCTGGTCGGCATCCGCTGCCTATAGTGCCCTTTACAGCCCTCTCCTGTGTCAGAGGGCGGCGTGTCATCTTTCTCTCCCGTGTCTCAGTCTTTTCTCGCTCTCTTGGTCAGTGTGGCCAGAGGTGTGTGAGTTATGTTGACGCTTCAGAGAAGTAACTTGATTTTGTTGCTACTCTATTGCTTTTTCTTCTCTATTTCACTTACTTCCACTCTAATCTTAATTTTTTCTTTTCTATTTCTTTAGCTTGCTTTGAGTTTAGTTGCCCTTTTTCTGGTTTCTTAAGATCGAAGCTTAGGATCTTGGTTTAAGTTCTTTTCTGTTATGGGAGTTTAAAGTGACACATTTAAAAAAATATTTTTATTGATTTTTTACAGAGAGGCAGGGAGAGGAATAGAGAGTTGGAAACATCGATGAGGATGTTTGTCAGTCTGAGGGTTTCAGATTCATTGTGAGCCCCCTCTGGGGCACACTCCCTGCCTGGAGCTGCCTGTTTCCGGAAACAGTTGCCACTGCTGAGAAAGGGCCTCTTCCCTGTCAGTCCTCCACAGGCGCTCAGGCCAGGGGTGGCCTAGGAACAGGGCCGCTGCCTGCCCACGCCACCCTCCCCGCCCACGTCACCCTCCCCATAACTGCTTTGCTGGAGCGGGGAGCTGGGGCCGGGAGGTCCTCCAAAGCTGCAGCGCTGCAAGCTGGCTCCGGCGGTCGTCCTGGTGGGAGGAAGCTCCTAACTTCTGCAGTCGGGCTGCTGGGAACCCGCTGGTGCTCTGCTCCACCCGCTAACAAGGCGTCCCTGTTTTCTCCCTCCCTGCCCGGGGGCCTTGGTGGTGGTGGTGGGTGGTCATGGTGGTGATGGTGATGGTGGTCATGGTGGTCATGGTGGTCATGGTGGTGGTGGGTGGTCA
>JAAGEH010000121.1:278037-291779 GCA_011751065.1 Lasiurus cinereus
GTGGTCATGGTGGTGGTGGGTGGTCATGGGTGGTGATGGTGGTGGTGATGGAAGTGGTTATGGTGGTGATGGTGGTGGTGGGTGGTCGTGGGTGGTGATGGTGGTGGTAGTGGTGATGGTGGTGGTGGGTGGTCATGGTGGTGATGGTGGTGGTGAGTGGTGATGGAGAGGCTGGGAGGTGCTGGGCTCAGTGTGGCCGCAAGAGCTGGCCCTGCCACGCACTGTGCATGTCCCTCGAGTTCCATGCCGATGGCAGGAAAGGAGTCTGTCACCCCTGGGACACTGGCTCCCCCCACGCACCAGGAGTGCCCGTGAAGGTGGGGCCTTGCCCATTGGGAGCCGCGGGCACTGCAGGCTGTGGGGTGGCCTGTCCAGGCCTCTGAGATCGGATCGGGAGACGCCGTTTCCCCTGGAGTGAGAGAAGGAGGCTGTGGCAGGCAGAGACCTGAGGGACAGGTCGCACTGGGGCGTCTCAGCCGTTCCCTAGAAAAGCGAGCTGGGGGTAAGCTAGTGGCGGACACGTCCTGGGGACGGGGCGGGCTGTGGGCTCAGCACTGGTGGACAGCGCGAGTGGCTCCTGGCTGCTGGTTCCAGACCCTGTCCTTGGCACAAAAGGGTGGGGAGGGTAGGCCACCCTCCTGGATCGGGGAAACTCCAGTCCCGCGGCTGAGTGAGGAAGAGGGAGCTGGGGGCACGGCACTGTGCCTGCTGCTGGGACCTGGCTGTGTCACTGCTTCGAGGGCGCGGAGAGGAGCCAGGGAGCCAGGGGTGCAGGCGGTGTGGCACCCTGAGGTACGTGGCCGAGGGCTGATGGCCCTCCGCTCACAGGGAGCGTTCGTTTTCATCCTCTGATAAAAGAAAAGGCTCTCAGCGGAGAGGGTTCCCAGGCCCTAAAGTCGCTCCTATGGTCCCCAGATTTGACCTCCCTCTTCCCGGTTGTCCCCTTCTCCCCGCTTCCCTCTCTTGTCTCTTCCCCTCCCTCCATTCCTCTCCCCTAGATAAGAGGTCCTTCTGCGAAAAGCAGTGCCTGTGGGGCAGGCAGGGCCAGGGAGAGCCTCTGGTCGCTCTTCATTTTAAGAGAAGTTTAGCGATGGGAGTTGTTTGGCTTAGAAGATGATTATCTCTGCTTTAAGTGGGATGAGTCATCTGTGGATCATGGGATTTAGAAAAAAGAACAACAGAACCAAGATGAAAAAGTTTAAGTGAAGAAAAGTTGTAGTGAGTTTTCAAATTAATATACAGTGTTCGGTCAAGCATTTGTCTCCTTTTCAGAGAACTCCGGGAGCAGAGGTAGCCTGCCAGGCTGTTCATCAGTGGCCTGGTCGTCTGGCGTGTGGACGTGGTAGGAACGTGTCTGTAGACTGGGTGATGCGCAGTGGGTTTCATGGAATCAGAAAAGAGCCCATGCACACCCTCCCGCCTTCAGAAGAACCCCCTTCTCAGCTGGACCAGGCGCACTGGGGGCACCCCGGAGGTCCACTTCCTTTCAGCACCCCCATGCACAGACGCGATTTAAAAAGAAGAGAAAGTGCTGGGAAGGAGAGCTCACAGCTGCTTTCTAGGCCTTTGACGAGCACATTTCCTGCCGTGAAGAGGGGGTGGGCCAGTGGGGATGCAGCCCAACTGGAGGAAGGGGTGCCAACAGGGGAAATGGTGGTGGGTGCCAGCTGTCCACTTCTAGGAGCGTGATTCACATGGGGCATCTCGTCTCCTTCTGGAAGAAGAATATCTTTCCCTCCCTCCCTCCACCCACACACCTACCATCCATCCATCCATCTACCCACCATCTATCTACCCATCGTCTATCTACCCATCCATTCATCCATCCACCCACCCACCCATTCATTCATCCATCCACCCACTGTCCACCAACTTATCATCCATCCATCCACCATTCATCCATCCATCTACCTACCACCCACTCATTCACCCATCCATCTACCATCCATCCACCCATCCATCCACCATCCATCCATCCACCCACTACCCACCCCACTCACTCTTTCATCCATCTACCCACCATCCACTCACCCATCTATCCACCACCCATCCACTCACCATACCCACCCATCCACCTAGCACCCATCCATCCCATTACCTATTCTATACCAAGATTACTAGTCTGGAAACTTGGGTAAATCAGTGAACAGAGCACGAGAAATCCAGAACATTTCATCATGCTAAAAAGAAACATCACACCACCCGTGTCACTCCCCGTTTTCTCCTGGTAACCCTTGGCAACCACTAATGCACTTCGTGTATCTGGATTTGAATGTTCTGGGCATTTCATGTGAATGGAGTCACGCACTGCATGGCCTTTGTGACTGCGCTCGCTCCCTGTGCGTCTCCCGGGTGCGTTTGGTTTGGCGGGGTCAGCGTTGAGCCCTAGGTCACGGGCACACACTGCTCACCCGTTCCTTGGCCGGCGGACACGGAGGCTCCGCTGATGCTGTGGACATGCCAGCTCATTTCCCGTAAAAGCGTGAAAAACACGTCTCCTGATCTGTGGTTGGCTTTTCCCTTGCTTGAAGCGCAGAAGTTTTTAGTTTTGGTAAAAACCCAGTTTGTCTCTGTCATTTCTTATGTGAAAATGCTATCTGGTCCAAGACTCAGAAGAGGGAAAGGCGTGAGTCCTGGGCTGAGAAAACACACAAACGGCCCTGAGCTGGCCGGGAGCTGTCTGCCCGTCAGGTTGAAGCGTCTGGGGTCTCTGCTGGGGCGGGCTGGGAGCTCCAGCTGGGACTGGAGTGAGCGTCTGCACAGCCGTACCCCGTCCTCTGCTGCCGGTGGTGTGAGGTCCTAGGAGCCAACGGCCTGCCCGCTCCCCCCTCTCCTGGTGGGACACCTCCCACCAAGCCTCCCCTCTCTCCGCGGACGGGCCCGCCCTTGGGGCCGCTCTCCTGGCTGCTGGCTGGGCCTTCTCCCCACCTGCAGCCTCCGCAGAGCCTCCCTCCTCCCTTCCTCCCTCCCTTCCTCCCTTTCTCCTTTCCTCCCTCCTCTCTCCTCCCTTCCTCCCTCCCTTCTCCCTGGTGCAGGCGGGCTCTGACGGGGCTGGACCACCGGCAGCTCCTCTGCTTTGTCCTCGCGGGCCCGGGAGGGGACAGCGGTTCATCAGCACTCCCAGCCCCCCCTTCCCGCTGGCTGCCATGGCTCTGTGGTTGAGCATCGACCTATGAACAAGGAGGTCACAGTTCGATTCCCGGTCAGGGTACATGTTGGGGTTTCAGGCATGATCCCCGGTAGGGGGCATGCAGGAGGCAGCCAATCAATGCTTCTCTCATCATGGATGTTTCTCTCTCTCCTTTCAGAAATCAATAAAAACATATTTTAAAAAAAGTTTCCATGCCGAAACTGGTTTGGCTCAGTGGATAGAGCATCGACCTACGGACTGAGAGGTCCTGGGTTCGATTCTGGTCAAGGGCGTGTGCCTTGGTGGCGGGCACATCCCCAGTGGGGGGCGTGCAGGAGGCGGCTGATCGATGTTTCTCTCTCTCACTGATGTTTCTGGTTCTCTATCCCTCTCCCTTCCTCTCTGTAAAAAATCAATAAAATAAATATTTTTTAAAAAGTCTCCAGTGTGATGAGGAGCGAGGTCTTCAGATGATGGAAGAGGGGAAGGGAGCACATTGCCCGTTTCTCCGCTTATTGTAGCCTGGTGACCGCCAGGTGGCGCCCTTGCTCTGGTGAGCCCCAGCTGGGTGCTCCAGGCCCCGTTAGCCTCTTGAAGGTGATGTGCTGTTTGCAAAGGGCTGTCTTCTCTCACGTCGGGGCGGCCTCACCGGAGAGGGAGGCCCTCGAAAAGAGGGGGGCTCTTCCCAGCAGCCCTTGGGGGAGCACCTGTCTTACGTGCTGCGACCGCTGTCCGCCGGCCCTCTCACGGCTGCTTGTATGTTCGAGGTGGGGCGCACAGGATTGCTGCTCAGGTGACTCCGCGTCTGAAAAACGGAGGAGGCTCTCCCTCCTCTGGGGGTGGACCTCGGACCCCACGCTCTTCCGAAGGGAAGGTGCCGCGGGAGGGACAGGTTGTGTGAGCTGCACCCGCCTTGGAGGAGGGGCCCGGCCTGGTGCTGAGCTGTGGCCCTGAGGGCGGGCGGGCACTGTCCTTTGGCGAGGGTCACTCCCTGTGTGTGCGCCGTGCACCAGACTGTCCTGTGGCCTCAGAGCCTGGGGCTGCTCCGAGACGTGGGGCAGCAGGCGGCTCGCAGTGGCGCGGGGGCGCAGGGAGGCCTGTCTTCAGGGAGTCTGCCCCGACGTTGCCGTGTTTTAAAACTCCTTCTCACATCACAGCGTTGTGAGGCTGTTCCGCATGTCAGTAACTGTGCGAGGTACGTATCCGTTGAGAGGATAGAAACGACACGTTACTGTGAACCCGGGCACCCCGCCCACCGGAACATGGCTTGTCTCTGTGTCTCAGTGCTTGCTCCGTCCCAGAGTGCCGAGCCCGGGAGCTTGTGGGTCCTCGGGAGCGGAACGACCTTGCCCTGGAACAGCCCGGAGCCCGTGTCTGGCCAAGGTTAGGAGAAGGGGGTGAAGAGGGAGTGGCCGCGAGGAGAACGGCTGACACCCGTCTTTTCTCAGAGGCCCCGTCCGAGTCCTGAGGGAGGACGGGGACCCACATTCACTGGTAGAGGGGGGCCGGGCCAGCCGCCGCCTGCACCAGGCGGAGCAGGTGCTCGAGCTCCAGGAAAGGACATGGGCCTGGGGCCTGCGGCTTCCATCAGACCCTGCGGGTGGGAGAAGGGGCACGCACGCCGCTCTCCGCAGCCCCCCCTTGCCCAGTGCCCCCACTGAGCCGCCCAGACGCCCATACTTGGCAGATGCCCAGACGCTCCCTGACTCAGCCGGGGCTTTCTTTTGTGCTCTTGGTCTTTCTGTCCAGTCGTAGGAGCACGTTTGGCTCAGCTGTGGCTTCCCTGGCACTCTGTGCGATCTGAGCGCGTGAGTCAGCCGTCGACGCCCGAGGCCTGCACTTCGTATTTCATCATTGTTGTCAAGGCTGAGGGGGTTGCAAAGGTGGACCAGTGCAGCCCCGGTTTTAGGGCGCCCCGAAGTGCAGCTCAGCGGGCCAGGGGGGGCGGATCTCCCAGCAGGAGAGCTGAGGGAGGACGATGCTGAGGCGGAGGCTCCGGGCCTTGCTCAGGGAACCCGCAACTTGAGGCGAGAGCTCCGGGGTGTTGGACGGGCCAGCACGTGGCTTCCCCTCAGGGTCAGCAGACTTCTGTAAACGCCAGGTGTGCGGCCTCCCGTGGTCTGAAATGCATGTTCTGTTTTATTTCTGTCCGTGGAGAAATGGACAGAAATGAGGCTTAGCTTGCGGGAAGGTGGGTGTGGGTAGTTAGGGCATGGGCAAGGTGTGCCCACCCTGGACCTGCCCTGTGGCAGCGCCCTCAGTGTGTGTGAGAAGTGTGAGCCCACGCTCATGGTCACAAGGACCGTGTGTGTGTGTTCTCCATTTCTTTTGTTTGCGATCTGTCCCTGTGGGTTTTTAAGAGGACGATGGTAAGATCACGACTCCAGGAAGAGAATTTAACGGCAGAGTAGATGTCAGACTGACGGGGAGAGGCTGGAGGGAGGGAACGAGTGAAGAGCGTCCCTGAGACTGTCACCTCTAAACAAGAAGGTGGCAGTGGAGTGGGCAGAGGCACAGGCGTGGGGGCTGTGGGGGAGGGCGTCGTGGGCTGCCAAGCTGGAAAGAGGAGGCGTCTTTCTTGCCGATGGGTGACAAGGAAAGCTGGAAAGCGGTGTCTCTGTAATCCGGCCAGGACAGGCGGAGGTGTTTCTCGAAGGGGCAGGTTTGTGGGTGATTTTCATTTTTTCTGATTTATATTGACACCCCTTCCCCCTGGCACTGGCTGAGCCCCAGGTGGGACCTCCCTGACTGGGTCCCGTCTTACAGGAGGAGCCCCGAGCATTTCCAAAGACGGGCTGTACCAGGGGGGAGTTGTTTAATTATGAAAGAATTTTGTCAGACACTTTTTCTGCATCTACTGAAATGGTCATTGCGGTGTTTGTCCTATATTCTATTAACATTTGTTACACTGGTTTTCAGATGTTAAACCAACCTTGCATCCTGTGGTTTTGTTACATGTCTTTGACTTGCTCTGCTTTCTGTGTAACACTGTCTCACAGCATGAGTGGGCAAGTGTTTTCTCCGTACCAGCCTGTAATTACTGGTGGGGTTGAGTATGCCTGCTGGCCGTTTGGGAATGCCTCTTTAATTCCTTTCTCCATCTTTTTGTGTTTTGTTTTGTTTTTTAAATATATTTTATTGATTTTTTACAGAGAGGAAGGGAGAGGGATAGAGAGTTAGAAACATCAATGAGAGAGGAAGACATCGATCAGCTGCCTCCTGCACACCCCCCCACTGGGGATGTGCCCACAATCAAAGTACATGCCCTTGACCGGCATCGAACCTGGGACCTTTCAGTCCGCAGGCCGACGCTCTGTCCACTGAGCCAAACTGGTTTTGTGCAGGAGGGTTATACTAGCCACACGGGAGCCCGGTGTGTGACAGGGTAGCTCGCATGATGTGAGGGCCCCAGCGGCTCTCTCCGGCCTCTGCTCTGCGCGGATTCAGATGGGTGCTAGCAGCCTGGGTGGCATCCTGGGCCTGCCACCTGTCGTTACATGAGCGTATTCGCACAGAGCCACGTTTGGTGGCTGTACACAAACTGGAGTCCTGTGCACAAAAATTCGTGCACTCGGGCCAAAACCGGTTTGGCTCAGTGGATAGAGCATTGGTCTGCGGACTGAGAGGTCCCAGGTTCGATTCCAGTCCGGGGCATGTGCCTTGGTTGCGGGCACATCCCCAGTAGGGGGCGTGCAAGAGGCAGCTGATCGATGTCTCTCTCTATCCCTCTCCCTTCCTCTCTGTAAAAAATCAATAAAATATATTAAAAAAATTAAAGCAGTCCTTCCTAATTGCATTGCTTTCATTAAGGAAGTACCTGACTGCATCTGAATGGCTAGGTGGGCCCCTCTCAATCTCGCCCCCCCCTTATTTTTCTTTATCGTGATAAAATGTACTTAAACATACATTTTCATCATTTTAACCATGTTTAAGTGCTGTCCGGTGGCGTTGAGCATTTCACAGTGTGGCACAACCCTCGTTGCTGTCTAAGACATGTCACCCCAGAAGCTGTGGCTGTAGAGCTGTCTGTGGATTTGCTGCCGGTCGGCCTGGCTGTTTACCGCCTCCCCACAGAAGTGGAACTCCCAGGCTTTGTCGTTCCGTGCTGCTTACCTCACGTGGCACGCCGCTTTCAGGTCCATCACGGGGTAGCCTGGGCCGGCATGTCACTCCTTTTTCTGGCTGAATACTGTTCCGTTGTCCGTGTGCCACGTGCTCTTTCTCTTCATCTGCGGATGGACATGAGTATTTTTCACCTTTTGACCACTTTACAGACTGCTGCTCGAACATCGGGGTGTGGGTGTCTCTTCACGTGCCTGCTTTCAGTTCTTTGGCGTACGCACCGAGGAACGGAATTGGCAACTTTTAAAAAACCTTCTGTCCCACCAGCCACCGGGAGGGTTTCAGTTTCTGCACAGTCTCTCCCTCCGAACGGCCCGGCGTCTGATGGCAGCCATCAGTGGGCGAGGCGCCACCCCACCGCCGGCCTCTCCCGTTGGACTGGCTCTCTGCCTCCTGGGTGCTGGTGGGTGGGTGCCTCCTTCCCGAATTCGGGAGCTGTGAAATCTCCTCTTGCCATGACACATACGTGGCGCACAGCTCACCGGAAGCTCCCGGGAAAGTGCTGATGCTACTAAATGCAGAGCGGAGAGCTAGCGGAGGAGGCGAGACCTCGAAGGACCTGGGACTGCGCACAGAGGCTGTGGACCAGCAGGCGACTCGGCTCAGGTGCCAGATGTGGCAGGGAAGCGCCTTCCGCTGACACCATCGGACAGGATGGCGGGGCCGATGGCAGGGCAGTTCCGATGGCTGCTTGTCCCTAACTGGTCTTTTCCAGTTTGAGAGGAGTTTGTTCAAGAGGAAAAGAGGCCGAAACCGGTGTGGCTCAGTGGAGAGAGCGTCGGCCTGCGGACTGAAGGCTCCCGGGTTCAATTCCGGTCGGAGGCATGTATCCTGGTGGCGGGCACATCCCCAGTGGGGGTCGTGCAGGAGGCGGCTGATCGATGTCTCTCCCCCATCGATATTTGTAACTCTCTATCCCTCTTCCTTCCTCTCTGTAAGAAATCAATAAAATATATTTAAAAAAAAAAAGAGGAAAAGAGCGGCCGTGTGAGAGCCAGGCAGGTCTCCCGAGAAGGCAGACTTGATTCTGCCCTGAGCCAAATGGAAGCCGTCGCACTGTCCACATCCGGAAGAGACTGTTGTGGAAACGAGAACATCTGCTATTTGTGGCGGGAAGAGAGGTGTGGACTGTCTCCCCTTCGAGGGCAGCCAGACTCGCAGCCCCGGGGAGCCCGCCTGTCGCCCAGCCCCGGGACGGACGCCGCTCCAGCTGCCGCGCACCCTGGCCGCGCACCCTGGCCCGGGCGGGGCTGTTTCTCGCTCTGCAGAGGAGAGGCGACCGGCAGCACCGCTTCTTGCCGAGGGGGTTGGGGGACATGCTTTCCCGGTTCCTAGACACCTGGTACCTCCTGGTTTCTGGACCGCACGGCCTCGGGGCGTGGGCCTGCGGTCTTTTGGCCACGCGGTCAGGGACCTGGGTGCTGGCTAGGCAAGTCCTCGTTCACTGAAGGACTGAGGGCAGGCCCGGCTGCGCTCGCCACCCCCACCGGAAGGAGCAGAGCGCTGTGGCCGTTGTCTGTGGCGGTCTGCAGCCAGGGTGCTGGTTGGCTATGCTCCCGGGCTAGCAAGTCCCAGGGCAGAGGGCATGGCTTTACTGGCCTGTGAGCTGGGCACTGGGCCGGGCACCTGCGGGCTCGCTCATGCGCCCCTCTGGTGGTCGATGCTGGTTCTGTGGCCGCTGACCGCACGTCCCCAGCAGCCTCCCCTGCGGCCTGGGCTCCTCATGGTGTGGCTGTGCAGAGGTCCGGGCCAGCCAGACTCAGCGGGCCCTGGCCACATTCCGGGCCAGGCAGGTGCCGTGCCCGTCCTGGAAATGCCTTTCTAGAGCGGCATCAGCATGGCTGCTCCCGGGCCGTGGGCATGGACGGGCTGTGTGCTGGTCTGGCCGTCAGTCTGGAAAACGGGGCTGAGAGACCTCTGTCCGGACAAGAGAGACTCTGGTCTATCCAACCAGGAGATAGACCCTGGTTTTCTTCTTTGCAGACAGGCCAGGGAAGGGTTAAGTAGCAGATGAAAAGGGAGTTTGTTCCCTTAAATGTAAATTATGGGGCAACTGTATATTAATTGTGTTTTCCAAATTTAGGAACGAACTCCCTTTTCTGCCAAGGCAAGAAACAACCAGACAAAAGAGGAAAAGGAAATCTAGCAGATACTGAAAGGGCTCGTTCTTTCTCTCGCAGCCCTTGGACAATTAGTGGTGAATTGCGGGTCGGGAACAGTTTGCAATGAGGGAGTGGGCGGAGAGCGCTCTCATCGCACAGTGTCCCGGCCTGGACGTGCCCGTGTGTGAGCGCCCGCCCGGCGCTGTGAGCGCGCTTCTCCCGGGAGAGGCCAGCCCTGGCCCAGGTCTCGGGTGTGAAGTCCAAAGCCGAGTAGCAGGGGCGGCTCAGCACGCGGGCGGCTTTGGGGAGAAAAGACCCTCCTCATGGGCCTGCTGTGCCGCTGCTGGACAGGCCCAGAGGAGGAGTCACTGACAGGTGTCCGCCATGGGTCAGGCCGTGGGTTCTGAGCTCTCAGTGGGAGCTGGGGTCTGCATCACTGGCCACAGAGGGGCACGCACTCCCCTTCTTGTTGGAGCCACTGCGGGGGCTGGAGGCCCGGACAGAGCCGCAGAGGCCTGCTGACGCCTCACCAGCGGCCGACTCCCGGGCACACGTGTGTCTCCAGCCAGTCCAGGAGCCGCCACCCGGACCAGCCCTGGGGACCCTGGTGACTTCGCTCACCGTCTCTGTAACGCGGGCTGTTGGACGTGCGGAGCAGGTGGTGGGTCCCTGTCACAGCAGAGCACGCTCTGGAATCGTGGTGTGTCAGCCACGCACGGGCACCCTGCTTGGTCCAGTGGCTCCACAGCCCAGGGCGGTGTGCTCCTCACCATCCTGACCCTCCTCCTGCAGGGCCCGCTGTCCAGCCACCCACAGTGAACTGTCACCTGGGACGTGGTTTGGGTGCAGGACCCTTCCAAGAAGTCATGGTGGCGACGCGCTGGCCTGCAGGCCCGTCTGACAGTTGTTTCCTGTTCGCAGGCAGTTCCGGCCAAGGGGGAGGCCAGGCAGGACTGCTGTGTGAAGACCGAACTGCTGGGAGAGGAAGGTAAGGTGGGTCCGCCGTCCGCTTCTCCTCTCGCCCCTCCCCAGGCACGCCGGCACACGCAGGCACACGCAGGCACACGCTGGCACAGGCAGGCACACGCAGGCACTCGCAGGCACATGCCGGCACACATAGGCACACGCAGGCACACACAGGCACACGCAGGCACACACAGGCACATGCGCAGTTAGGGAAAGAAAAGCCTCGTCCCAGGGAAGAGCAAGCCCTTCAAGTCCACCCCGAGCAGCGAGCTGAGTGGGCATGGACCTGTGCTGGCAGCTTCGTTCACGTCCCCCGCCGAAGCCACTCAGGGTGCTGCAGGGAACAGTGCTGGGTGCAGGGGTGCTCCCGCCAGAGGCCGCACTGCGTGGCCCTCGCAGCCACCCGCTGATGTGGCCCGTGTCTCGGACCTGATAAAACCAGAGGCTGTGAAGCACGCCTCCCTGCCTCCCTCGGGCCTTTCCTCAGCGCAGCGGTGAGTGAGGCAGGGCCGGCCCCCGTGGCCCTGAGCTGAGGCCGGAGCCGCCTCGGGAGCCGGCAGACGTCCGCAGCAGCCGGCCCCTGGCACGCCTCCAGCCTTGGCGGCCTTCGTCCTCGCCTCCTGCCGCACGAGGCCTGCCTGCGTTGACATCCCACCCTGGTGGTCTGACTGGCGTTTCCCTGTGATTTTGGGCATCTTTCCTTACTAGCCACTGTGTGTCTTCTTCGGAGGAATACCTGTCAGAGCCATTTGCCTGTTAGTAAAACGGGTCCCTGTGTTTGTAGCGCTCTGCCCCCCTCTGTTGCAGAGATCTCTATGGCTGCCGATGAAGGCTCGCCCGAGAAGCCGGGAGGAGACGCCCACGTGACTGTGGATGGGGCCACCAACGGGTCCTGTGAAAGGAGTGACAGCAGCAGGCATGTCAGCCCCGCTGAGCACACGCAGGACCCTGCGAGAGCCAGCCCCCAGGAAGGCCCCAATAAACTGACCCGGATCGCGGAGAACGGGGTTTCGGAAAGAGACACCGACCTGGGGAAGCAGAACCACGTCCCGGCGGACGACCTCACGCAGACGGCCGTCATCGGGAGCAACGGGTACTTCCTGAGTAAACCCGCCCTGCAGGAGCCGGCCCTGCGGGTCCCCAGCGCCTTGGCACCCTCCCTGCCCGGTCATGCTGCGAAGACTCTCCCCGGAGCGGCTGGCAAAGGGCGGACTCCCAGCGTGCTCTCTCAGCCGCCGGCCGCCGGGGAAGGGGGCAAAGACTCAGAGGACAAGAAGCCCACGGCCCTGGGCGCAGACGTCAAGGTTCATAGGGCTCGGAAGACCATGCCGAAGTCCGTCCTGGGCCTGGTAATGCGCCCGCGGGGCGGCGGGGGGAGGGCAGCGTCCTTGGTCTTCTCTTTTTGTGCCAGTTTGGCAGGGCCGCAGTGCCGGAAGGAGGAGGGCAGCAAATGGGTGGCCGCCTGTAGGCTGGGAGGTGAGAGGGCTGCTCACCGTGAGCCGCACGTCCTGTGTGCACAGCGGCCTGGTTGGGCTGAATGGACGTAGATCCATCTCCCTGCGGGGGGACCACAGGGCCGGAGGCTGGGCGGAGGCCCCGGCTGCCGGAGCCTTGGCAGGCTGAGCGTGAGGACGGGCCTGTACACTCAACAGAGACAGAGACGCCTCGTGCTTTTTCTGTTGGGCCATTTGGGGGTGCCGCTGAAGCATCCATGATGGACCACTCTGCAGGCACCATCGGAGGGCTTTGATGCCGCCCATGGAGGGCACTGTTAGTAATGACTTATTAATGGGACGGGCTGGCGACCTTCTGCCCAGGCCAGGCAGAGGTGCTATGGGGTTTGCCACACGGGGTCCCTGCTGCTGCTGCTCTTTCCCTGTAAAACTGTAGACACCGTTCTCAGCTCGCGGGGCTGGCCTGTGCAGTCCCCGGAGCCAGGCGCCACTTCCTCCAGGGGCGGCGGCGGGTACGGAAGGGAGCTGTGCCGGGGCCGCACTCTCCGTGCGGCTGCTGGTGCGAAACGACAGTCACTGACCGTCTTTGTCCTAAAGCCCACAGCCAGCAAGGACCCCCGAGAAGCTCGAGGTCACGAGGAGCCCGCAGAGGAGCTCGGCAAGACCGTTTCCGATTTTGGACGACAGCAGCTTTTGCCCCCCTTCCCACCCCTACACCAGTCGCTACCTCAAAACCAGTGCTACATGGCCACCACCAAGTCGCAGACAGGTGAGGGGCCGGCACGTCCCGACGTGTGTTCGAGCCTGGCCCTCCGAGCCAGAGCATGTTTGACTCCGAGTGTGAGTGCGCTCAGGGTTGGGGCGCTGGCGTCAGGCATCCTTCTGGGCTCCCCTGGAAACCTGCAGCTGGGTCGGCCTCTGTGCTGCAGCTCCTCTTACCGCCCCCCACCCCCCACCCCGGCCTTGTTGTCAGTCTCACATGAAGATCGTCTCCATGACGGAACCTTACTGCCCTGGTCGCCCTGCTGGCTAGGGAACTCCCCATTATTTCTGGGGGGCCGGTGGCGGAGGGTGCAGGGCACGGTGCTCTGGCTCCAGCTGTTGTACACCCCTTTCCTGGGGGCGTCCTTCTCTCCTAAGCCTGCTGCTGTTCCTGCCGGTGGGGCAGTGGCTGAGCAGGTGGTTTTGGTGGGCCCACCCAGGAGGCTGCTGGCAGGACTTGCTCCTGAGCCACGGGACACAGTTCCTGTGGAAAGGACAGCTCCCTTTGGTGTAGAAAGGCCCTTTGCGTGAGGCCCACGCACGTGGAGCGCAGACATGCCGGTGACCCCAGGCAGCCTGGCTGCGGGGTGCGGCCTGGGGCGTGCCCACAGTTGGCACGGCCTATCTTCTGGACTGTAAAGTACTTGCGCCTGTAAGGACGCCTGACCCCGGCCGCGCGGCCTGCCGCCATCTCTGCGCCGTCCGTTTCAGCACCGCCCTGCTGCTGCACCCCCACGTGACTCCTGAGCCAAAAGCGTGGGTGCAGACTGGCTCCTTTGGCCTCTGGACACTCCAGTGTTGCTTTCTACGAGTGAAAGGGGCACTGCCACCACGGCGGTGACCGCGCCGTGACCCTGGCCAGCTTTTGCCAGTCGCCCTGTGAATCCCCTTTTCAGCAAAGAAAGCAGTTCCTCTCAGTGGGTTTCAGGGACTTCTAAACCCTGGAACTTTAAAACCAGTGTGGTTCCAGCTGCTATCCCCCCTTTCCCGTGGGCACTGTCATCCAGCGCCCCCTGCCCTTGAGCTGGTGGGCAGAGCCAGGGGGAGCGTGGGGGGAGGTCGCCGCAGGGCCAGGGGCTTTCAGCCCAGCTGCATCTGTGCAGTCAGTGGTCATTGTGAATTAGACGGCTGGCCCGTGAGCGCCCTGCCCGCGGCGTCCCTGTCTGTGCTGCATCCCTCTGTCTGTGCTGCGTCCCTCTGTCTGTG
>JAAGEH010000121.1:291789-327028 GCA_011751065.1 Lasiurus cinereus
CTGTGCTGCATCCCTCTGTCTGTGCTGCGTCCCTCTGTCTGTGCTGCGTCCCTCTGTCTGTGCTGCGTGCCTCTGTCTGTGCTGCATCCCTCTGTCTGTGCTGCGTGGATGGTCAGTCTGTGTGCTGTCACCACCTGGAAAACACATTTGAATGGCGTTTCCTTTTCTTTCTTGTCTCCCTTCAACTTTTTTTTAGCTTCCTTGCCTTTTGTTTTAGCAGCTGCAGTGTCTCGGAAGAAGAAACGAAGAATGGGGACCTATAGTCTGGTTCCCAGGAAAAAGACCAAAGTGTTAAAGCAGAGGACGGTGATTGAGATGTTTAAGAGTATAACTCACTCCACCGCAGGCGCCAAGGTACGGGGCCGCGGCGTGTGCCACGTGTCTGTCCAGGACCCTCCGCAGCCGAAAGACCAGGGGTGAGGGGGGTGGATGGCTGGGTCCCTTTCGAAGGAGCCAGGCGCTAAGGTGCCTCGGCTCGAAGCCACACCTCCCGTCCAGGTGGTGGCGGCGCCCTGCGCTGGGGGCTGGCAGGCTGTCCTGCTACTGGCTCCACGTGATGGGTGCCCCGCCCCTGCTCCAGAGCGAGAAGGACCTGGGCGACAGCACCCTCCACGTGAACGGGGAGAGCCTGGAGATAGACTCGGAGGAGGAGGACTCCGAGGAGCTGGAGGAGGAGGAGGACCAGGGCGCCGAGCAGGCGGCTGCCTTCCCCACGGAGGACAGCAGGACCTCCAAAGAGAGTGTGTCGGGGAGTGACCGCACCCACAAGGTAGGCCTCTCCCTCCTCGGGCCAGGAGGCTCCGCGGACCGGCGTGGATCCGGCTCAGCAGCGGGCCTGCTAGGCGCCCTCAAGTCCCTGTCTGCGCCTGACTTAGTTTTTGTTATTTTTCTTGCATTTCAGCTGAGTGGGTTTTCCTAGAGAGTGTGTGTCTCCCGAGCCTGTTCATGGAAGGGCTCGCATCGAGCTCCTCAGGCTCTGGGTGGACAGGCCTCACGAGGCCGGCTGCTTGCTGCTTGCTGCTGGCCGGTGCGGCCCTCCCCCGAGGCACTGGCCCGAGTCCCGGGCTGCCGAGGTGCATGTGGTTGGTACCCCTGGTGTGTCCCGGTGCCAGGGGTGGCCACCTGAGGGCCAGCTCCAGGAGGTGCAGGGGGCAGCACGGTCACAGCTGCAGCTGGGCACTGCCTGCGGGAGTCCGGGGCCTCCGCCCTGGCCAGTCTCCAGGGGCCTGTGTGGGTGTGGTTTCTGAGCAGGCGGGTGTCTGGGCAACATTTGTGCGCACTCGGCTCTGAGGAGCAGACGAGAAGGGTCATTGGGAGCGGGGCACAGAGATACAGGTGCTCTTCCTGTCTTCCTGAGCCGCGACCAGACTGGCTGAGACACCTCGCCGTCACCTTGAGCTGGCCTGTGACGTCACTGCTCCGAGCCCGCTGAGCAGCCGTCCCTTTGCCTGTGGTTGTGCCTCTGTGACGGCGGCACGGAGCGTTGTGTGACCAGGGGGTGGGCGTCGGCTCTGGTGGCTCCTCTCCCAGCCCTGCCGGGGCTCGCAGCCCGGTCCTGCCTCTTGCCGATCCTCTGGGTCCTGGGCGCTGAGGCACGGCCTGGCACTGCCGGTGGGAGTCAGTTGATGGGAGCTGTCTCCTGATACTGCACGGCTTCGCCTTTTGTTGAGGAACATGTGACTTACAGACTTTATTTGGTAATAAAACGTAAAGTTAACGCCTCCGATGGCTGAAAGTTACGGGACATATTCCTTTGAAACCGCTGTCCACGGAGGTCAACAGCGTTCATTGGCTGATTCTCCCCTGGCTGGTTTAAAAGCCTCCGCTGTCACATACAACATGGCGTCTGAACCCCGCAAAGAACCAAGACACCAGGCGGACGGAGGAAGACACTGTGGCCACGGAAAACGGAACCGGAAGGCTGGCACGGCTCTCAGTCAGCAGCTGCCGGAGCAAGAGGAGATGTCATGGCCACGGCCGTTCCAGTGACAGAAAGACGCACACGCCCCGGCTCCTGTGGACACTCCTCGCGCCCTGGCTGCATATCAGGGACAGCCCCAGGGGTGTCAGGGCGGCTGTGTGAGAGCGTGGGTGGCTCCGGAGACTGGGGGTCACGGGTTGTTACCAGGACTCAATGGGGAAGTAAGAGGCACAAGGCCGTCGCAAAGCAGATGCTTCAGTGGAGCTTGGAAGGACAAGACTCAGAAACCGCACCACAACATCTGCCCCAAAATAAAAAGCGCGATGGTAATGACGGGGTGCCACCGGTGCCTGGCAGTGAACTTCACGAGACGTGCTTGTTGCCTGTGAGGAGAGAACTGTGGACTTCGCCAGAAGAGGCGCAGAAGAAAGACAAGGTGGTGGCCAGACCCGTGTGTGGCGGGAGGAGGGGGCCAGTGTTGTATGTGCGGACCCAGAGCCGTCCCCCAGGACCCTCACGGGACTGATGGGAGCGAGACAAGACCCCCCGAAACGGCTTGTGAGGGGCGGGGGCGGAAGCGAGCGTGGCAGCCATTTGTGTGTGAGGAGGAGGGTTTAGCCTGGGGCCTGGGGCCATGCCGGTTCGGTAAATGGTGGAACCATCGGCTGGTCTCGGGGAAGAAAAGTGTGGGCTCCTGCTTGATGGTCCCTAGCAAGCGCACCTCCTTCCGAATCGGATGGGGTGATGGCCGCACCCCGAGCAAACTGAAAACCACCCAGTCAGACACGCGAAAGCGATGCGTTTCCGGCTACTTACAAAAGTAAGTTCCAGAAGACTTCGAGTGTCCACACCAAGCACTGCCCGTGGGACCTTCTGATGGCGGCGAGCAAGGCCTGGCGCAGGGCCAGACCCAAAGCCCGAAGAGAGAGGCGGACATGTGACTGGTCCAGGCTACGCCTCCGAGTTTACGTCACAAACCCCGAAAGCAAAGCTCGGAGAACTTAATGCAGAACGCACCTGTGACGGTCAGCGGCAGTGTCAGCGTCCGGGGTGTGCAGCTTCCAGAATTAGTAAGAAAGCGAGAACCCAGCGGAGCGAGGGAGGCGGTGAGGTCCCGCGAGGCCTGGCGGGGAGGAGAGCGCCGTGAGGCCGCCCGCCTGGCTGGCCCCGGCGGGGGTCCTCTGGCTCAGGACACCGTGCAGTGTGAGCGCTGGGCGTGCCTTGAGGAGCGGCTGAGGACGCCCCCACATGCCCCACGGAGGACCAGGCCAGCATGTCCTGCCACGTCCCCGCCGCCAGGACCGTGAGAAGGGGCACCTGGGTGCTCGCCTATGTGTGAGCGTCTTCTTCACCAAGACGGGACGCACGTGCTGCCCCTGTGGGTAGAAAGGGCATCCAGCAGCCAGAACGAGGCATCTGTGTTCTGAAATGGAAAGAGTTCCAAACGCATGTTAATGAGAAGAAGTAACATCTCCAAACTGCCGCTGACGGCTTGGCGTTGAGGCCCTGCTGGGCACCAGGCTGAAGCCCCGGGCCGGACGGGCTCTTGGTGTGTCTGTGGGGCAGGGGTCACTGTCTGTGACTTTGTAACCTCTGACCTCCTCTCAGCGTGTGCTGGGTTACTTCCTAACCGAATTCCACGCTCAGAGCCGCCAGGGGACGGGCCAGCACTCACCTCCGTGCGGGCCGTGCAAGCACCCCGAAGTGTCTCAGGCCCCACCCGCCCTGCCCCCGCCCGTGTTTGGAAAATGTGGTTTGATGGAGTCACTGCCACCGGAGCGTCTCATTAGTTTCTGTTTTCTTTTTGGCTTGTTGTGCGGCTGGTCAGATGGATGGCGAGTCTGAGGAGGAGCAGGAGTCGGCCGGCACCGGGGAGGAGGAGGAGGACGGAGACGAGTCCGACCTGGTAACCAGCGGAGCGTTCTGACCTCGTGTTTGTAGCCAGGGACCCGGAGACAGCGCCTTCCGTTCGTGTGTCCGCCGCGGGCGCAACAGGGCCTCGTGGGGCAGGCAGATGGGCCGGCCTCAGGAAGGAGCATGCATGCGCGGCCCCGGCAGACAGGGCAGGGCCGGCAGGGGTCCCCCAGACTCTGCCGCCGTGGCTGCGAGGAGGGCAGAGTCAGGTGTCAGGAAGAACGGCTCCTGTCGGGCTGGTGCGGGGACGGTGCGGGGCGGCGAGGGCAAGTCTGTTGTCACCACTGCGCAGCCAAGTGAGGCCGTCAGGGGGCAGGGCCGGGTGGGATGGGGGAGCATGGACGTGGGGAGGGATCAGCCTGGGCCCCACGGCCGGACCAGTGGGCCCTGAGACTGGGAGGGGTTCTCCGAGTGCAGGGAGGAAGGGTCACATGGACGGAGGGGTGCCCTTAGGAGGCAGAACGTGGCATGTGGTGTCAGCTGGTCTGGGGCGGACGAGAGGAGGGAGGTGCGGACGGGTGATGGTGGGCGTGATGGGTGCTCTGGGTACCGTGCTCGCCACAGTTTTTTCTGAAGCTTTGCCGTCAGGAGCGCCCAGGGGCCAGGGCACGGGGTGGCGGGCTGCTGCGAGGGCCTCACTGGGCGGAGCACCGACACCGTCCAGCACCCGTGGGGGCGGCGGCCGGGCCCTGCACCTGGAGCGCCTTTGTGTCGGGAACGCGCTCTTTCCCGTCTGCCGCAGGGGCAGGAGCCGAGGGGCTGCGCTCGCCCAGCCGCAGGGCTGTCGGCCGTGCCGTGCGTCTGTCTGTCGCTCGTGGCAGGTGATGCCCTCCCGGCTAGATCTTAGAAACGCACACCAGTGGTGGAGGGGGAAGCGTGCCCGCCCGCTCTGCGCTCCAGCCCTTCGTGCAGGCGGGTTCGGAGCTCGCAGGCGCCTCTGAGCGCCGCGCCACGTGTGGGTTGGGTCTCAGCGCGTAGGCGACCCTCGGCCAAACTCAGGACTTGCCGGTCCCTCCCAAAGCTCCGAGCCCTTTGGGGCCGAGAAGACACTGAGCTTAGAGTGACGTTGGGGGAAAGCCTGGGTGTCTTTAGGAGAGGGGTCCGGAAAAAAGGTCTCAGTGCCATTGACTTGGTGGCTGCAGAATGAGGATATGGCGGGTGTTCTGTTGGCCGGGAACAAGCCGCAGTGCGTGCTGCCGGCCCGCGCTTAGCTCCTCTTGTCCCGCCCTCTGCCGCAGAGCTCCGCGTCCAGCACCCGGAAGAAGTTCCTCAAGAGGAAAGGGAAGCCTGACAGCCCCTGGGTCAAGCCGGCCCGGAAGAGGAGGCGGAGAAACAAGAGGAAGCCGAGCAGCGTGCTGGGTGAGCGGCCCCGGGCCCTGGGCGGACCGGGAGCCGGCGGGCGGGCTCTGGAGGGGTCCGTCGTTCGGCCGAGGACAGATGGAAACTCTGGTGCCCACACTCAGGTGACCGTAACTGGTGGAGCTCACTGCTTCCTGGCTGCCTCGGAGCTGCTGGGCGCCTTCCTCACCTGCCCTGTGTGGCCGGGAATTGTGGTCTGTGTGGACCTCCGGTCCCGGGGCCGTGCCTGGCCGACGTGGTGGCTTTCGCCCTCGCTCAGGTTCCCCTGAGTCAGGGGCCATTCTGTTAAGGGACACGAAGAAGGAAATGGCCCTCAGACCCCGGAGGTCAGCGGGCCTGGGGGCGGGACTACTGCAGCCACTTGGTTTCCAAGTACTTGGCATTGGGGCCAGGGCGCACCACTCAGGGTCCTCCCCTGCCAGCCTCCCTCCCAGCCCTACAGCCTCGCTCGTCCAGGCAGGTCCCGCGTGGTCTTGGCGTGGGTGGGTAGTCGGCAGGGCCTGGCTCAGGCAGCCGCTGTGCAGAGCTGGTGGAGAGGCAGCCGGTGTGTGTGGCTGGGTGGCCGGAGGAGACCGGGCCAGGGCTGCCCCGGGGGCGGGTCCCCTGCTTGCTGGGGCAGTTGGGGCTGTTTCCGAGGGAAGAGCTGGGCACACGTGTGCGTGTCTTGGAGCAGAGGCTCTCAGCGTCTGGGGTCGACGTTTGGCCTGGAGGGGCTGGGTCCTGTGGTGTCTGACTTGGAGGGAAACTTCCAGAGTGCGGTCTTCTTCCCCAGCGCGCAGCTCCGGGTGGCGTCCTAGAGCCCACTTGCTCCAGTGCTGCGGCCTCGCCGTCCTCATCTGCGCCGGCCACGTGTCCCTCCTGCGTCTTCGGGAAAGTGTTTCTTTCGTTCGTGTAGCATGGATGTGTGCTTTCTGGGAGCCAGTCCTTGGTGAAGTGTGTTCTGTGAACGCGTGCACCTCGTAAACGTTGAAAGCGTGTTGAAGTGTAACTTCCGACTGTATTCTCTCCAAATCCTGCGGGTGTGAACTCAGAGGTCTGTGCTGTCAGGCACAGAGATGTCCCATCTTTCCTTGAAGTTTCCCTTCTAGCCCTCTCATGGGTCTCCGATGCAGCTGAGCTGGTGCTGCGTGCGGGTGGCGCCATGGCTGCGTGGACGTTCTCATCTCTTCCGTTCATCCGACCGTCCATCCATCTGTCCGTCTGCACCTTAAAGCTGCAGCACTCCATCGATTCCCTGATTATCTCAGCTCCCTTCGTCCCCTGACGGAGAGGCAGCTACTGAGTGGGTGTCGGGGAGGCAAAGCTGTCCCCGAATGAGGCGCTGTGTGTGCCTGGCACAGTGTGAGCCTGGACTTCGGTGTCGGGGGTCCTCCTTGAACCTCATACTCCTTCCCAGAGGGCTCCTCGCTCATCATGGCTTACCCACCAGGCCAGCTGCCTGGCGTGCTCTCCTGCCGGCTGACACACAGGTGCGGGTCCAAGACGAAACGTACCTCTGGGGCGGGGGCTTTGCCTGCTTGGTGTGACGTGTACGGCACATGCGCACTCACACGGGAGCTGGAAGGCGTTCTCTGAGGCTTACAACGGCACAGACCCTCCCGCTCTTCAGTGGACGGCAGCCTCTCGCGGGCACTGGCTCCCGGCCTGTCCTGCACCCAGGGCAGAATGTGCGGCCCTCAGGCGTGACGCCATTGTCAGCGATGCCCGCTGTTTCCTGGCCACTGAAGCGAAAGCTGCGACACGGGGACAGAGCTCGGTGGCGCCGGCATCTGCCCTCGGCTAGCATGCGTGTTCTGTGTCCGGCGCTTTCCTCGCCGCAGTGAGGCCCCGGGGCGGCTTCCTCTGCACACACGCCATCCCTGGGCCTGTCCAGAGGGGGACCCTCTCCTGAACCCGGGTCTGGTGGCAGATGCCCCGAGTCTGCACACCGGGCTGCTCCTTGTCTGCTGCTCAGCGTCTGGTGTGCCCCGAGGTCGCGGAGCGCACACAGGTGCTCGCCGTCTTCTGGCTGTGGGGCCGCTGGGCTCCGGCTGGTCCGGCAGAGAAGGAGGTTCCCACCCCGAGCCTCGGTTTGGCTTGACGACCCTCCCACGCGTCGAGTGTGGACGTGGGTGCACAGTGGGCGCAGGAAGTGGGGGTGCGGTGGCCTGGCCCACGGTGGCGGCGACGGCTGAGCTGAGCAGGTTGAGTGGCACCGCGTCCAGAGGCGCGACGTTCACAGCGCTGCCTTTGAACACAGGTCCGGAAGCGTACACGTCGTCGTCGGGGAGCGCGGAGCCGGCGGCTCCGGGGGACAGTGCGGGGTACATGGAAGTGTCTCTGGACTCCCTGGATCTTCGTGTCAAGGGATCGCAAGCAGGTGAGCGTCAGGCTGTGACCCGGCTGGCCCCGCCCCCCCTTCCTGTCCTCTGGTTGGCAGTCCCGGCCTGCAGCCCCCCATGGCAACGCTGCCGACACAGCGCCATGTCGCCCGTATCCCCTGCCCTGAGGTGGCAGAGGCCGGGACTCGGTCCCTCTGGCTGCGCTTCCCTGTGAGGTTGTGTGTCAGCGGACGGGGCGAGAGCCGGCACATGTTCCGCTGGTGGGGACGCTCTTGCGTGTCTGACTCCAGGGCTGGCTAACGGTCCCGACGCGGGGGAGACGGACGGCCTCCAGGAAGTGCCCCTCTGCAGCTGCCGGATGGAAACCCCGAAAAGCCGGGAGATCACCACTCTGGCCAACAACCAGTGCATGGCCATGGAGAGCGTGGACCACGAGGTGAGCGTCGACTTTCCTTAGCCGAGCGGGGCATGGCAGTGCTGAGCGGGGTTGGAGGTGGCAGGAGACCAGGCTCACGGGCGCAGAGCCTGGCAGGCAGCAGAGGTGCCGACCTGGAAACCCAGCATGGGTGGCGAGCTTAGGGTGGCGGGTGGTGCCATGCCTGCCTGCTGTGAGGCTCGTGCTCTGGCGGAGGACCCGCATGCTGCAGGTGCAGGCGTGGATGGGCCAGTGGCTCGAGCCCCCAGCGCCGATGTCAGCGCTGCGCCCGTCACAGCCTGTCCACAGACCCGCCCGCCCTTTCCCAGGACTTGGCTCCATGACAGAGACCCTCACGCCCGGCCCGGCCCCGCCTCTGCCATCTGCAGCCTGACTTGTCGCCCTCGTCCCTCATCCCGGCTGTGAGCTGGCATTCCAGCGCAGACCCACACACCACTAAATATTTCAGTACGCGCGTCCCTAAAAAAGGACATTTTTCATGAAACAGAAATAGCGACTTCCTGTTACATAATGCCCAGTCCAGAGTCAGAAGTGTCTGTGAAAACTGTCCTCCTACAGATCCCCCCAAAGTCCTCCTGTGGCACTGGCTGTGCGTGCCCTGTGTTTCTGCCTCTTTTCACCCAGACACTCCCACCCTCCTCCTCTCCTGTCCGCTGCTGGGCACCCTGGACCCCCAGATGCTGGGGCTAAGGCTTCCTGTCTGTCAGAGCGGGTCCTCACCCCGTGGCCGAGCACTAAGGTTCGGGCCCGCCACGCTTCGGCTGTGTGTCCGTTTACACTGCAGAATGCTCTGCAGCCAGTCTGCGGCTCCCGCACACCGGGAGTGGTGCTGGGACCCGGTCTGTGGCTTCTGGTGGCCATGCCCTCCGTCCTCAGCTTTCCCTGTGTCCTCGGGCACTGCCCTTCTTCCCGCAGGCCCGGCTGGGACTCTGGCATGGACGACCTCTCCTCTGCTGGCCCTGAGGACCCCTCCCAGGCACAGGGCGCCATAGCTGTGCTCGGTCTCTTTACTTTCCACGTAACGAGCGGGTGCCCAGCCACTCTGTGCAGCCGCCCGTCCCTCGGCTCCTTTGTGGACTGTGCTGTCGGCTGTTTCTCTGAGTTCGTGGGGTCTACAGTGGGGGTGGCTGGTTCTGTGATTCGAGTGGTTTGATGGGGAGACTTGTCTTCTCCTCTAGAATCTCATTCGTTCCCCAATCCTTCGCAGTTTGTCCCATCCTCTTCTGAGGCTGACCATCCTCCCTTTCAAAACATCACTGTGGACGTGTGTGTGTACATAAACTTTTTATGTTTGTATTGGTTTTTAGAGAGGGACGGAGGGAGGGGGATAGAGAAAGAGAAACTCTGCTGAGAGAGAAACATCGGTCGGCTGTCTCCTGCATGACCCCTCCTGGGGATCGAGCATCCAACCCAGGCATGTGCCCTGATGGAACCAGTGACCTGGTTCATAGGTCAATGCTCAGTCACTGAGCCACGCCGGCCGGGTTTTCTTTTTTGTGTTTCGTTCTTGTTGTGCTCCAGCAGTCCCATCTGTGGTCACACACCATCTTCACGTGGCCCTTCCCTGGTGTCGGGACTGCTCCCACGATGCCGAGAGATTCTGTGCCTTTCACGGTTCCCCTCAAAGGCCCAGCGCCTTTCCTGGGCGTGAAGGTCTGTGAGACTGGGGAGCCAGTCGTTTCCATGGTGCTGCCGAACCATTCAGAACGAAGACACCCGTAGGCTTTGCTGCAGCCGCCCTGACCTGGGCCATGGCGGGATTTCCCAGCAACCCCTCCTTCTTCTTTTTCTTTTCTTTTTAACCCTCACCTGAGGCTATTCCTCCATTGGTTTTCAGAGAGAGTGGAAGCGGGAAGGGAAGACGGGAATATCAATGTGAGAGAAGTACACCAATTGGTTGCCTCCTGACCAGGGGCCAGGGAGGAGCCTACAACCGAGATACATGCCCTTGACCGGAATCAAACCTGGGACCCTGTGGTCCACAGACCAACGCTCTATCCATTGAACCAAATCGGCTAGGATGCAACCAATCTTCTAAGAAACTACCATGTACCTTTTTTTAAAAAAAGTAAATTTTCTTTAACTGCAAGTTTCTTTAACACAACAATCGCTCAGCTTTACTGAGATGGTTGGCTATGGCCATGACTAAATCTGCCTCTAAACTTGAATTCATGGTTCGATTCCCAGTCAGGGCACATACATGCCTGGGTTATGGGCTCGATCCCTGTGTGGGGCATGCAGGAGGCACCCGATCAATGATTCTCTCTCATCATTGGTGTTTCTATCTCCTTCTAAAATCAATAAAATTATCTTAAAAAAATTTTTTTTTGCTTTTTTGGAAATAAGTTTTTTTATGTTAGCATATGATAAATATATTGCTATTTTAAAATAAATTGTTACTTACAATTTTTTAATTTCCAAGAACCAAGATCATGGCATAGGTAAACACCTGTACTTGCCACCTCCCACAATTACATCAAAATTACAACTAAAATACAGAACAACCATCATTCAGTACCACCTGCCAGCTGGCCGAGCGGGAGTCCTACAACCAGAGAAGAAAGCACAGGGAGACTGGGAGGGAGGAGGGGTGGAGTGTGGAAGGGGCTGGTTTGAAACCCACCTGTGTTCGTTTTTTTATATTTTTAATTGGGAGGGAGATAGTCTCTGTTTGTAGTTTTTCCATCTGAAGGGCCTGTCCTGGCTCAGGCTTCAGACTTTGCTAAAATTTCTCAAACAAGCTGCAGCTAGGTCAGTGTGCCCCAGATTCATCACTTAAAGGCTCAGGACCTGGCACTAGCACCAGCCTGCCTTGCTTCACAGCTGAGCCTCATCTGGGCACCTCTAAGCCCAATACAAATAGGAGGAATCTGCAGATCTTTCTGAAGCTCCTGCCAAGTGGCCCCAGTATGACCGCTTCAGACCATCCCAGATTACAACCCTGCACACCCACAAGCAGCCCACAAGGGGCAGACTTAGTACCAAAGCCCCACTGACGCAAGTCTCCTGCACAGCAGCTGTCCCACTGTAGTCACAGCTCGTCCTCACAGCCAGTGACTCCAACACCAATCAAGGCTCCACTAAAAGGCTGTGTACACAGCCCACCCAGGCTGAGCCGCTGGGCCCTACAGGACGCCTGCTACACAAGACCACGCTACCACCTGCAGGAGACAGCATCTCTACCTAACGCCTAGAAACAAACCCAGGAGCAGCCACAATGCGGAGACAGACATGGCACAATGAAAGAAATGGAAGTAAACCAGCTACGGTACACAGAGGTCAAAACCAGGAGTACAGTTTACTTCTGGATCTTCATGAGACCTTCAAGGTCTCAGTGAGAATGTCCAAGATACGGCCCTAACTGGTTTGGCTTAGTGGATAGAGTGTCGACCTGTGGACTGAGGGGTCCCGGGTTTGATTCTGGCCGAGGGCATGTACCTTGGTTGCGGACACATTCCCATTAGGAGGTGTGCAGGAGGCAGCTGATGGATGTTTCTCTCTCATTGATGTTTCTAACTCTCTATCCCTCTCCCTTCCTCTCTGTAAAAAAAAAAAATCAAAAAAGTAAATAAATAAAAAGAATATCCAAGATACAAAAAAGGACCAGGCAGAAATTAAGCATACACTAACTGAAATAAGGATTAGTTTACAGGGATTCAACAGTAGAGTAGAGGATTCTGAGAATCAAATCAACGATTTGGAGTATGAGGAAGCAAACATTACTCAATCAGAAGAAAAAACAGAAAAAAGATTCAGAGAATGTGAAGATAGTGTAAGGAGCCTCTGGGACAACCTCAAGCGTACCAACATCCAAATTATGGGGGTGCCAGAAGAGAGAGCAAGATACTGAAAACCTATTTGAAGAAAGAAAGACAGAAAACTCCCCCTACCTGGTGAAAAATATACTTACAAGTCCAGGAAGCACACAGAACCCCAAACAAAAGGAATCCAAAGAGGCTCACACCAAGACACATAATTAAAATGCCAAGGGCTAACGACAAAGAATATTAAAAGCAGCAAGAGAAAAACAGTTCCCTACAAAGGAGCGCCCATATTGCCGTCAGCGGATTTCTCAACAGAAGGGAGTGGCAAGTCAAAGTGAAGAACAGGAAGGACCTACACCAGGGTTACCCAGCAAAGCTCTCATTCACAATGGAAGGTCCGGTGGAGCGTCACAGACAAGAAAAAGCTAAAGGAGTTCACCACCTCCAAACCAGGATTATATGAAATGCAGAAGAGAATTCTTCAAGAAGAGGAAGAGGAAGAAGAAGAGAGAAAATATGAACAAGTAAAATGGCAATAGGTATCGATCAATAATGGGATCTAAAAATCAAATGAACAAGAAACCTAATGACCAAAATAAACTGGCAAATGAAATGAATCAGAGGCATGGAAGCATGGAGCAGACAGACTCACGGATGTCGGAAGTGGGGCGGGGAGAGACGAACCGAAGATCTTACCATGGACTCGCGTGAAGGCCCAGGGCGGGGCAGGAACTGGGTGGAGGCGGCCAATGGGGGGAAATAGGTGGACACCTGTAAAACTCTAAACAATAAAGATTTTTAAAAAGAAGAAAAATTTCAATTTTCAATATGGCAAATGTCCTGTGTGCCGGTCCTGCTGGTGCCAGCTCTGCAGCTCAGCACCCCGTTTCTCCTTCCGGCCTCTGCTCTCGTCAACAGCATCCCGCCGCCTCCCCTGGGAGGCACCTGTGCGCACCGTCTCCGCCCTCACGTTGGCAGAGACCGTATAGCGCGTGGGGTTAGTCGTGTGTGCGATGTGCGTCTCCGTTGCTCCATGGTCTGTGTGGGCATCCCCCCCTCAGTGTGACCAGGGATGCCGTCAAATCACAGTTAATGTTTCCCTGCAGTTCGGACGGAGCCACCTGCTACTCCTTTTCCTTCGTGTCGAGCCTCGTGCGTTGGGGTGACTTGTGATGTAGTTTATCCTTTTGATTCATTCCTAACGTTCAGTGAGCGCCCGAGATTACGGTATGTCTCTAACGTGTCCGTTTCCTTCTGTGGCTGCTGTACCGCTTCACGAGCCGTCTCGGTGCGGCCGAGCTCGCCCTCCTCTCCTGTGCACCTGAGCCTCGAGTTGCTGGGGTCCCCAGCCCTGGCTGCTGTTGCTGTTACTCGCCCGCTGGCTTTTGGGCGGGCGGACGCACAGCCTCTGTCACCTGCAGCTGGGTGCCTCGGCAGGTCCCTCCCCTCTGGGTCCTCCTCGTGTCCGAAGACCCTGCGTCTGTGGGTGTGTTTTCTGGTGGATTCTCGCCCTTGGTGCTTGAAAGAGTCCAGGTTTGCCTTCGTTTCTGGAAGGTGTTTTCGCGGAGAGAGTTGTCGGCACCGGGGCATGGGCCAGGTGACTCCGGGGATTCTGGCGACATGCGGACCTGTCTGACCCGTTCCCGTGCGTGGGGAGCTCTGGCCCAGCCAGGGTCCCCGTTTTTGCTGGAGAGCAGGGGCGTGCTGTGCTCTTCTGTTTTCCTCTTGGTGTTTATCCTCAGGAGAGTTCTGTGAGCTGCTTGTTCCTAGAAAACCCGTGCCTGTGGCAATTTGCTTTTCAGCCTGTTCTCTCTCCGGCTCTGGGCTCAGCACCGCGTGTGGGGTGCGACCTTGTCTCACAGCTGACAGCTGCTCCCCTCCTTCCTCCGTGCCTTAGGCTGAGCTCATTTCTCTTCCCCAGTTCAGACTCGGTGGCTTCTTCCTCCTGGGGAGTGCGTGTGAGCACGTTCTGTCCTAGCGCTTCCATGCGCCTGTCCTCCTGTCTCGGCGGATGGTGGACCCGGGCCGTCCACGTGTCTTCCTCTCGCTCCTGCATCTGCTGGCAGAGGGTCCAACCCAAACCCCTCCATGCCCGGTGCCTGCTTCCTGTCTCTTTTACCCGAGGGCCTCCCGGCTAGATGCCTCGTTGGTTCTGGAGGCAGGGAGGGAGGAAAGGGGGGGAGGAGAGAGAGCGAGCAAGAGACACGGGGGTGGGTTCCTCACCGTGTGCCCCCTGACCTGGGCCAGGAGGAGCCTGCAGCCCAGCAGGTGCTCTTGGCCAGAAGCGAGCCCAGCCTGGCGTCTGGGCTGAGGGTGAAGCACCGAGCAGCACCGTCCAGGGCTTCGTGCTCCCTGTGGAACCCCGAGACCGTCTCCTTCCGGTTGCTGGTGTGGCCTCTGCTTTGTCCTCGGCTGGTCCTCAGCCGTCTGCGCCCCTGGCGGTGGGGTCCTGGATGCTTGGGGCGTCTTGACTGTGGGGCTGTGGTGGGTCGTTTCGGGGCAGGGACCTGCCGTCCCTCCGTCTGGAGCTGTGCTTCCTCCTGTACGTTTTGACTTGTTGCCGGACGACGAGCAACGCCTTCCCCCGGAGCACTTCACGGGAAGCCTCGTCTCCGCCCCATTTCCAGCCTGGAGCTCGTGCTTTCCCCGGTCTTCCTGCTCCTGTGGCCCGGGGTGCCCTGCTCTTGCCCCGTCTCGGCACCCTGCGCAGCCCCTGGAGAGGGGGCATCGAGTGTGAGGCCCGTGACTCACTGGCTTTCTCTTATCCAGATGTGCTCGGAGGAGGGGTGAGAGCGGGTCAGCTGATAGTCACTGGGCAGGCAGTGAGGTGCTGGGCAGGCCTCGGGGAGCTGCTGCTGGTAGGCACTGGGCTCCCCCACCTGTCAGGCCTGTCGTCTGTGGCAGACTGGTCACCCATCGCCTGCAGCCTGGTGTGGCCTTCGCTCTGCGTCCGACACGTGCAGGTTTCAGGGTCTCTGCTCCCTGCGGCTGGCCCCTGGCTTCGTGCTCCAGCCTGGCCGGCCTGCCTGCTGTGCGTCCATCTGTTTGCCCAGCCGGACCCCGACCTGCGCAGGACCTTCTCTTAGATTTTGCCGCGTTAGCCAGCGGCGGCTCTGACACGGTGCGGGCTGCCCGTCACGCGGTCGTCCTCCCTGGGGCACGCGTGTTTCGATCCCCACGGTGCTCGAGGTCCGCCCCGGACTCCCTCCGCCGAGCCGCCAGGGCGTCGCTGACTGTGTTGTCTGATTGCAGCTGGGCAGGTGCACCAACAGCGTGGTCAAGCACGAGCTGATGCGCCCGTCCAGCAAGGCGCCGCTCCTGGTGCTGTGTGAAGACCACCGGGGCCGGATGGTGAAGCACCAGTGCTGCCCCGGCTGCGGCTACTTCTGCACGGCGGTAAGCGCCCGCTCGCCCGCAGCCAGCGGCCTCGCCGGCACACGTCTGCTCCCAGGGCCGGCGCGGCCCCGCAGCTTCTGAATCTGGGTCATCTGAGCTCTGTGCAGCACCCGCTCTCGCACACGCACGCCACGCACACGCACACGCACACGCCCCTTCCTCCTGCCTGTGGCCTGGGCCTCCAGGAGCCACGGGGACTGGGCGGCAGGCTCCGGGCGCCGTGAGCGCACAGCCCCGTCTGGGAGGGCACGCTCTGCTTCCGCGCTGCCCCTGCCTCCCGCTCTCCTGGGTCGTCCGCAGTCACTGCTCCCACACACACCTGGGCCTGCTGTGCGCAGGCGCCTCCCTCGGGCGTGGGATGTCGCCTCTGCCTCCCGTCTGGTGCAGAGGGGAAGCCGCCTGTGTGTGTTCAGGTCTCCAGCGCCCCCTGTGCCACCCGGAGGCCTGTCCCGAGGGCGCTGCGTGCCAGGTGCTGACGGGGCCCGTGTGCTTTCTCTGTCCCCCTGGTCCTTCGTGGGCCTGGCCGAGGGCCTCCCCTGTTGGGACAGCAGAGAACCGGCCGCGGCTGGAGGCGCGGGGTGGGGCCGGAGAAGGCCGCACGCAGGCAGGACTAGGGCCTCCCTCGCTGGCCTCCCCCGGCTCCGGCACCCGCTGTCCGCCGCTCTGTGCAGGGGCCCCTCTCAACACGCCCCGCTCTCCCGCCCAGGGCAGCTTCATGGAGTGCCAGCCCGAGAGCAGCATCTCGCACCGCTTCCACAAGGACTGCGCCTCCCGCGTCAGCAACACCAGCTTCTGCCCCCACTGCGGGGAGGAGACCTCCAAGGCCCGGGAGGTGACCATCGCTAAGGCGGACACCACCTCCACCGTGACCCTGGCCCCGGGGCAGGACAAGAGCTCGGCCGGGGAGGGCCGGGCCGACACCACCACCGGCAGGTAGGTGCCGTCCGCTGAGCAGGTGGCGCACGGAGTCGCTCCGTCTGTCCTGTGGTTGGTGCCGCTCTGGTCCTGGCCTCCCGCTGACCCCTGGCACCTGGCGGCCCAGACGCGCTGCGATGCACGGCTGCCCCCGGCACGGAGGGCTCCTCCGGGGCTGCTTCCTTCGGGTCACTCGCCTGTGCTTGAGCCGGTCACCTCGCTGTCCCCACTGCTGTGACACCATCGTGTCTCCTGGGGGAGCACAGTGCTCTGTGGGTAGCTGTGCACATTGAAACATCTTTACCACATGTGCACATGTCAGTACACGTTTACACACGTCCCTGTGTGCACCTATACATGCACGCACATGTCTATACATGAATGTGTGTATAAACATGTTTTACATGCATACACAACTATGTGTGTTTCTGTGCATGTCTACACATATCCATTTGTGTGTTCGTGCATCTATGTATGTTTGCATGTTTAGGTGCATCTGTATCTCTGCATATGTGTGCTTTTATATCACTGTACATGTCTATGCATGCATGTGTGTGTGTGTACACATGTAATGTGGAGCACTAGAGTCAGCTGATGCTGTCTCTGTCACAGCTTTATGTTTGAAGGCCCTCGCTGAACACAGGAAAGAAGTAAAAGACAGGGTTTCATATTGGGAGCACATACATTTCTCTCTAAGAGAATGCGTTAGAAGCCCTGGCCGGGCGCCTCAGCTATCACATGTCCTGGACACCCCAAGGCCCAAGTTCGATTCCTGGTCAGGGCACCTGTGGGAGGCAGCTGGTCAATATTTCTCTCTCACATTCATGATCCTCTCTCCCCCTCTCTCTCAAATCAGTGAAAACACATTCTTGGTTGAAGGTTAAAAAAAGCAGCTGAAAGTCAAGGAGTCACTGAGCGTGAGAGGGGGTAGAAATATCGGGATTGGTTGCTGGGTTCCCTGCCAGCAGACCCCAGCCAGGAGAGGGAGTGAGGGCGCCTTCAGACCCGCACCGGGCATGTGCGCTCCTTCGCGCCGACTTTGCCCTCGAGCGCTCAGGAGCCGCGGTCCTGGCCCGTCTCCCGGCGCAGTGGGCGCCTAGGCCCGGCCCGGCGCTGGTGCCAGAAGCCGACCAGACTCGGGACTGGAGTGTGAGCCCGCTCTCCCTGGGAGGGCCTCCTCGGGAGCACATGCCCGGGGTCCCGGGGAACGGAGTCTGTTCTCATTGTCTCCACCCGAAGGGCGGTCCAGGTCCCCCCACAACCCCGCCCCTCACGTGCCCCTTCTCCCTGAAGCGCGGCCGGCCCTTCGCTCTCCGAGGACGACAAGCCGCAGAGCGGGGCTGCCCAGGCGCCCGAGACCTTCGACCCCGCGGGGCCGGCCGGACTGGCCAAGGCGGGACCCGGGAAGGAGACCCTGGAGAGCGCGCTCATCGCTCTGGACTCGGAGAAGTAAGGCTGCGCCTCGGCTCCCTCGGGCCACCCCACCCCGGCCTCCGCCCCCCCCAGCCCTGCCGCCCTCGGGCTCTCCCCACTCCGGGCATCGCCCCCGGCTGTGTGCGTGCTGCGCCCCATCCCCTGCCGCTGCCGGTTCTTGCCACCTCGCTCCTCCCGGGCGTCTGCCCGCCTGCTGGGGGCTCCCGGGCGGTCACTGGCGTCGGTGGTCCAGCAGGACGGTGCCCGCACTGCCCCGTCTTGGCCGAGAGCCATGTGCTCATTCCCCTGCGCGCTGCTGGCCTGCCGTGCTGCCCGGGGCCTGGCGCCGGCTCTCAGCGTGCAGTCCGCTTCCAGCCTGGCAGCGGCCGCAGTGTCCCTGACCAGTGAGACGGGGCTTCTAGAGCAAACGTTGTCGTCGTCATGAGGGAGGCGCTGGGCCTGGGTGGGAGGGATTGGTCCGGAGCCGTGTCGGCAGGGATCCCCGTGGCAGGGTGAGGACCTGTGCCTCCCTCGGTCGGTGGGGTCGTGGCCAGGTCCTCTCTAGGGCTCCGGAGTGGACACATAGCCTGGGCCATGGTGTCACCCTCCGCTTCGTGACCCTGGCCCTGGGCCTGGCTGCCCCGGGAGTTGAACGCTGGAGAGGCCTCACCAAGGGCCGGCGCGCAGCCACTCGGAGTCGGGCCTGCCAGCGTCCAGCCTCGGGCGCTCTGTGCCCGGCAATCCTGTCCTCCCTGTGCCCAGGCCCTGGGAGCCAGTCCTGCGTGGATGGAGGAGGCAGTGGCTCGTGTTCTGTTTGTGGAGCAGTGCCACGAGCCCAGAGGGTGGGCCCTGACCTGGAGGAGGGGACGGGCAGGCGGCGGAGTGGCCGCACGCGGCGGTGCTGACAGCCTGTCTCCCCACAGGCCCAAGAAGCTGCGCTTCCACCCCAAGCAGCTGTACTTCTCGGCGCGGCAAGGGGAGCTGCAGAAGGTGCTCCTCATGCTGGGTGAGTGCCCGCACTCCATGGGCCTCCCCCCCTCCCCCCACATCCCCTGGCCTGCTGGCCCCGGGCCTCAGGGAGCAGACACCTGTCACCTCCTTCCTCAGGAGCTCAGCGCCGGTTGTCGCTGGTCACACGCAGTTGTCTGTAGGAGTGGGAGTCCTCTGTGGACTTCTCACTGTAACAAGGCATTGAGTGCATGGCTTAAGTTAAGAGAAGTGCAGACTCGCAGCCAGCCAGGTGTGCTGGCCGCCGTGCTGGGCGGAGCTGGGAGCGGCAGGGACGCCCCACCTTGAATGTGGAGCCGCCCTGCACCTGCGTCTGTGGGATGCCCTGTGGGGTGGTTGTTGGGGTCCCCCCTCACGGCTGCATTCCGAGCTCCCAGCTCTGGGCCTGCTTTCTCTGGGCTGAAAAGGTGATTCGAACTCCCTTCATTTCATAGTAAATCAGGAGAGAAACTGAACAGTTTGCGCTAAAAGTTGTATTGAGCTGGGCCGGGTGGCTCAGTGGTGGAGCATCAACCTATGGACCAGGAGGGCACAGCTCTATTCCCATTCAGGGCACAGGCCTGGTATGGGCCATGCAGGAGACAGCTGATCCGTGATTCTCTCTCATCATGGATGTTTCTCTCCTTGTCCCTTCCTCTCTGAAGTTAATAAAAATATATAAAAAAATAAAAATAAAAAAAGTTTTTTCATGTTCACCTGTGACGGTTACTGGGGCCCAGGCTAGACAAGGGCAAAGGGAGAGGATTGGTGCGGACAGGAGGCTCCGACAGCCTCCTCTCTGCTGACGTAGGAACTCCGTACGGCGCCCTTCCGGCCGGTCACCCCCAGACCCGGTGCTGCTGCCGTGGCGGCGGCCCAGCTGGCAGTTCAGGTGCCAGCGACGGCCTGTTGCCGGGAATTGGTGCCGGATCCGAAATAAGCAGCCAAACCTGTTTATTCTTTCTTTCTTCTTTTTATATATTTTACTGATTTTTTTACAGAGGAAGGGAGAGGGATAGAGTTAGAAACATCGATGAGAGGGAAACATTCATTGATCAGCTGCCTCTAATGGGGATGTGCCTGCAACCAAGATACATGCCCCCGACCGGAATCGAACCTGGGACCCTTCAGTCCGAAGGCCGACGCTCTATCCACTGAGCCACACCGGCCTCGGCCACACCTGTTTTCACAGTGGACGGGATTGACCCCAACTTCAAGATGGAGCACCAGGGCAAGCGGTCCCCCCTGCACGCGGCGGCGGAGGCCGGCCACGTGGACATCTGCCACATGCTGATCCAGGTGCGTGGGCTGCCTGTGCCGCCGCCCGGTGGTGGTTTCCGAGACATTTTCCGACGCGTGTGGAGGGGTCAGGCCCTGTGGGCTCACCGCCCCTTCTTGGTCCTCACTGGAGCGGGCCGCCCATGGGTTCAGTCTGCTGTGTGGGTGACGGGGGTCCATGTAAGCACCCCGCGTTAGCGCTGCCGGCGTCTCTGAGGGCTAAGGCGTCTGTACCTGCCGGCTCCCTCCTGGCTGCAGACTGACGCTGAGGTCCCCGCACCATCCCTCGGGCCCGTGTCCCGGAGCCACCTCTCGTGTCTGACCCTTCCTGTGCTTCTCGTCCTCTGCCTGGGCTTCAGGGGACCCCTACAGGACCAGGGGCTCCCGTGTCCACGCCCGAAGCTCTGCAGCTTCAGAGCCTGGTGTCTGCTGGTCTCCGGCAGTCCCCAGCGGGGTTTACACCAATGCTCCGGTCCACGGTTCCTGTGGGACCCTCTTTCCTTCCCGCTCAACTCCTGCCTTCAGCCGTCCCGCTGCCTCCGCTCCTGCAGGGCGCTGTCAGTCTGCGTCCCGGCCCCGAGCCTCTCTCCGGGCCACTGTCCGTCCTATCCTCTGACCACATCACTTACGGTCACTTTGCATTTTATGCATCTGTTGGCTCTTCTTTATCTAGAGCAGCGGTTCTCAACTTCCCTAACGCTGTGGCCCTTTAATAACATTCCTCATGTCGTGGGGACCCCCAGCCATAAAGTTGTTGTTGCTACTTCATAACCGTAATCTTGCTGCTGTTTTGAATCGTCACGTAAATATCTGTTTCCCCACGGTCTCAGGCTCCACAGCAGCGGTTCTCCACGTTTCTAATGCCCACCCACAGGTGAGAACCGCAGGCAGGGTCGCCCGGCACGTTCCTTTAGACGTGCGCGCTCCCCGTGAGCCAGAGCGTGAGGGTGGCCGTCCGTCTCCCGTTCGGTGGACGCGGGCGACGAGGCTGCGCGGTGGGGGGACGGGTGCCGCCGGGAGAGGGAAGCGTGCGTGGCGCCCGTCCCCCCCGGGGTGGCTGTGGAGCCGCTTTGCGCTCACCGCGGTCCCCCCCCCCCCCCGCCAGGCGGGAGCCAACATCGACACCTGCTCGGAGGACCAGAGGACCCCGCTGATGGAGGCGGCCGAGAACAACCACCTGGACGCCGTGAAATACCTCATCAAGGCCGGGGCCCTGGTGGACCCCAAGGTGCGTCCTCCCGTTCCCGTTTCTCAGAGCCGGCAGCCACAGCTCCCTGTGAGCATCTGCCGGAGCCAGGAGCCTCGGCCTCCCCCCGGGGTCTGGGGAACGAGCGCCTGGCAGCCGACGGCGCTGGGCAGGGCTGCGTGCAGGGCAGGCCGCCGCCTTCAGGTGACCCATTCCCTGGGGGGGGTGGGTAGGGGAGGAACAGGAGCCAACCTGGAAGGAAGGAGCGAAGCGATGCTGCAGAAACCCCGGAGAGCCCTGAGCGGCTGTGAGGACTAGCGCACCTGTGCAGGGCGTCCCTGACAGGCAGCACTGAGCCCTGGCCGTCCTCAGTGGTTAGAGCATCCGCCCTGGAACCGAAGGGTCTCGGGTTCGATTCCTGGTCAAGGGCACGTAACGGGGTTGCAGGTTCAATCCTTGACCCTGGTCAGAACAGTGTGTCTCCCACCCACCCTCCCCAGTGCCCCCCACTCTCTAAAGGCCAATGGAAAACTATCTTTGGGTGAAGAGTAACAGCTAGGGCAAAGTCAGTGCAGACACAACCAGGTGTGTTTCTTTTTTAAATATATTTTACTGATTCTTACAGAGAGGAAGGGAGAGGGATAGAGAGTTAGAAACATCGATGAGAGAGAAACATCCATCAGCCGCCTCCTGCACACCCCCCAGTGGGGATGTGCCTGCAACCAAGGTACGTGCTCTTGACCCGAATTGAACCTGGGACCCTTCAGTCCGCAGGCCAATGCTCTATCCACTGAGCCACACCAGTCAGGGCAGGCAGGTGTGTTTCTTCACACTTGTTGACGGACCGTCCAGAAAGGAAGTTCGCAAAGCACTTCCATGTGTGATAACGGCAAAGAGCACACCACGCTTAGCACACACTTAGCACACGCTTCACCTCAGAGCTGTCAGGAGTTGGTCAGGGCTGGGGTCCCTGCCCTGTGCCCTGGAGCAAGCCCCCCCCCTGCCATGTTCCCCATTCTGGCGCCTTCGCCCCCACGCCGTGGGCGGCCTGACTTCCGGGGCTCTGACCCCGCCTGTGTTGCAGGATGCGGAGGGCTCCACCTGCCTGCACCTGGCTGCCAAGAAAGGCCACTACGAGGTGGTGCAGTACCTGCTCTCCAACGGGCAGATGGACGTCAACTGCCAGGCAAGCACCCCTCCCTCCCACAACCCTCCCGCAGCGCTCGGGTCTCCAGGAGCTGCGGCTCAGTGGCCCTGCAGCCGACCCTCGTCCTGGGCGGGCTGCTCACAGCATGGCTGTCCTTTCTCCGGCGGTTTGGTTGCGTGCGTGGTGTGTACAGGGGCTTGCGGGTCAGTCCTGTCGCCGAGACGCCTGGGGCAGTGTGCCGAGCCTCGGTTTCCTTGTGGGCAAAACACAACGGGACACGACAGGTCACGACAGGCGGCCTGCAGGCCGAGGGAGACGGCCTCTGTGCCAGGCTGGACTCTTCCTTTTGAAATCAGGACGACGGCGGCTGGACGCCCATGATCTGGGCCACGGAGTACAAGCACGTGGACCTGGTGAAGCTGCTGCTGTCCAAGGGCTCAGACATCAACATCCGGGACAACGTGAGTGTCCCCCCGGGGCGGGCGGCCTGGCTGGGGCCCAGCCTCGCGTCAGCCCGGTTCCGGTCAATGTGTGCGTCCGCCGGTGGCTGGCTGTGGCTCCAGGGCACGAGAGCACTGGGCTCCCGGCTGTGCAGGGGTGCTCGATTGCGGCCCCACTGGGCCAGCCAGGAACGAGGAGGACCCCCATGGCAGCCCCACTGTGGGCAAGCTGAGCCGCCTGCCACCTCAGGGTCCTTGGAGGCTCAGGGCCGCCCGCCTGCAAGGCCATCGGCCTGGGAGGGTGGGGCAGGCCAGCCGGGAGAGGGGTGCCCGTCCCCGTCTTGTCTTCTCCCGACATCCTGCTCGGTCCCTGCCACATTCACACCACATGCCCTTCCGCACGCGCATCCTCAGGACCGTCAGGTCCTAAGAAGCTGCTGGGCCCTGGCCGGTGTGGCTCAGTGGATGGAGCATCGGCCTGCGGACTGAAGGGTCCCGGGTTCGATTCTGGTCAACCTTGGTTGCGGGCACATCTCCATCGGGGGCGTGCAGGAGGCGGCTGGTCGGTGTGTCTGCCTCTCTCCCCCCTCCCTCTCTGAAACACCACGAACATGCATTTTGTAAAAAGCTGCGCGTCCGCACAGCTCACGTCCCCGGTCTCCTGCCACGTACAGCTGCTCTCCGGCTTCTGGGAAGGGGGTTTAAGGAGCCCACGTGCCTGCCTTCTGGCCGCACACAGGCGCCCCTGCCTGCAAGTGTGAGGCCTGTCTCCCCGGTGCGGCTCAGGTCAGGTCC
The DNA here is from genome assembly GCA_011751065.1 of Lasiurus cinereus. Classification (NCBI taxonomy): domain Eukaryota; kingdom Metazoa; phylum Chordata; class Mammalia; order Chiroptera; family Vespertilionidae; genus Lasiurus; species Lasiurus cinereus. The sequence goes on from JAAGEH010000121.1 coordinate 315,062, forward strand.
CTGCGGACCCATCCCCGCTCTGGCCGCATCCCGCCCTCACGCCCGCCCCGCCCGCCCGCAGGAGGAGAACATCTGCCTGCACTGGGCGGCCTTCTCGGGCTGCGTGGACATCGCCGAGATCCTGCTGGCCGCCAGGTGCGACCTGCACGCCGTGAACATCCACGGCGACTCGCCGCTGCACATCGCTGCCCGCGAGGACCGCTACGCCTGCGTCGTGTGAGTGCCTGGGTGTCCCGGGTCAGAGGTCAGCGGGGACAGCCTGCCTCAGGGGGTTCGCGGTGAAAAAGCCCCGAGTGCTTGGCTGCCCGAGGCCTGAGTCCCCTAGTGCTCACTCTGGGCGCGACCCCGTTCTCATCAGCAGGACCCCTGACCCCTGACCCCAGGTGACCTGCTCCCCGGGGCGGGAGCAGCTCCACACGGTGGGCGTGTTGGGGGGAGGCCCTGGGCAGGCAGCTCATGGCGTCCTGTGCGGCCCCGTCTGGTCTGACCCCGGACCCCGGACCGGCCTGGGGTCGCGCCGGGTCCACGGCGTGGGGCCTGCTTAGGCCGTCACTGGGGCCTTCCCGGCGGTGAGGGAGCATTGAGGGGGACGCCGGAGGGAGGTGGCGAGGCGGGGGCTGCTCTGGTGCGTCCCCGTCCCCCCAGAACGGCCCGCCCGCTCGGACGTGTCACGGCAGCGGCGTTTTCGCGGTGTTCGTGCGGAATTGGTTGTTGTGGAAGCTTGTCTCCCGTGCTAAACGGAGCCCTGAGCGCCCTGCTGGTTGCGTTCGCCCTTGCAGCCTCTTCCTCTCCCGGGACTCGGACGTCAACCTGAAGAACAAGGAGGGCGAGACGCCGCTGCAGTGCGCCAGCCTGCACTCCCAGGTGTGGGACGCCCTGCAGATGAGCAAGGCGCTGCGGGACTCTGCGCCCGACCGGCCCGTGCCCGTGGAGAAGACGGTGAGCAGGTGAGGCGTCCGGACCGGGCATCCTGCCGAGGGCCGCGATGTGGCGCCGGCGGCGGCCGTCTGTCCTCGCCCGTCCCCCGGGGCCGCACCTGTCACAGCAAAAATGACGCCCCTTCCCCGGCAGAGACATTGCTCGCGGCTACGAGCGCATCCCCATCCCGTGCGTCAACGCCGTGGACGGCGAGCCCAGCCCCAGCAACTACAAGTACGTCTCCCAGAGCTGCGTGACGTCCCCCATGAACATCGACCGCAACATCACCCACCTGCAGGTCAGCCGCCCGGGACCGGCCCTGCGGGGTTTCCGGAGGGCCCTCTCTCGGGGCTGCCTCCGCCCAGAGCTGGGCAGGCACGGGGCCCCGGAAACGCTCCGTGTGCCGTGTGGGTCCGGCCCTCAGAGTGGAGACAGCGCCCCCGGGTGGTGGTCCAGGCACTGCGGGACAAACAGGCCCATGCCACGTGCTGAGTCCCGCCTCCACGCTGTGCCCACAGCTGCCCTTCCTGCGGCGGCAGCCAGGCCTGTCCCACGGAGCCCCCCAGGGCAGCCGTGCCCCGCTTTCCTCTCCCCCAACCTCCCCACGGAGCTTGTGCCACTCCTCCACCCTCCTTCCCAAGAGCCTTCACTGCTTTGGTGCCTTGAGAACCGGGCCGGGAGGTCCTGCCCCCCCCCCCCGCCCCCCAGTGAGTGTGGCTCACAGGAGCTCGCAGCAGACAAGACCCAGAGCCGTCTGCACGGTGGGGGCTGTGGGCGGAGGGAGCTGAGCGTGACCCTGTCCTCCCCCCCCCCCAGTACTGCGTCTGCATCGACGACTGCTCCTCCAGCAACTGCATGTGCGGCCAGCTCAGCATGCGCTGCTGGTACGACAAGGTGAGCCCGCAGGCGGCCCGCTGCCAGCAGCCCTCCACAGGCCGGTCCCAGCAGCTGGGGGAGGGGGGAGGGGGAGCCCTGCGGACGAGCCAGCGTCCCGCAGCCGTGCGTGGGGCACCTGGAGGGGGGGCGGCCACGGGCGGCAGGTCCCCACCTCCTGCTCCCCCAGGGCCAGCTGACAGCCCCCGTTGGCAGTGCTCCGCGTGTCGAAGCGCGTCGTGTCTGTTGGCTGGCACTGACCGCACGTCTGTCCCCAGGACGGCCGGCTGCTGCCTGAGTTCAACATGGCGGAGCCGCCCCTGCTGTTCGAGTGCAACCACGCCTGCGCCTGCTGGCGGAACTGCCGCAACCGCGTCGTGCAGAACGGCCTCCGGTGAGCGCTGCTCTGGCCGCCTGAGGCATCCTGTGCTCCGTGCACTTGGCACAGGGCGTGTTTAGGGCACGTGTGTCTGAGCCCTGTCCACTGTCACGGTCCCACATTGGGGGAGTAACCAGTCTCGCTTCCTCTCGGCTCAGACGTGGCTCTAATGCCGAGAGGACCAGAGCGTCTTGGTCAAAAGAACCCAAAGCGGCGAACAGCCTGGCCCGAATGGCTCGCCCGCCGCTCACACGGGTGCTGCCAGGCGTGTCTCTGCTCAGACCCCCAGGTGCTCAGGGCCCGAGTGTGGCCGCCCCGCCGTCTGGCCAGGCCGGGTCCTTCCCCGTGTCCCCTGGCTGCCCCGAGCCAGGCCCTGGGTCCTGGTCAGAACCCTCCCTCCTGCGTGTGCCGAGGGGTGACCCGGCATCCCGCTGGGTTGGGCGGGACTGTTAGGGGCAGGGCAGGCCGAGTGCGAAACCTAGCGTGTGGCCCCTCATTGTCGGCGACCTCAGCACTGTGACTGTCTCGCTCCCGTCACCCTCGTGGGGCAGGGAGCCCTTCAGGTGTGGACAGACGTCTCCCACCGGGGCCGTGGCTCTCGGAGCCTGGGAGTGTCCCCCGCCTGACCCGAGCCGAGCTGACCTGGTCACAGCCTGGGCTCGGCGGCAGCACTAGCCCCTCTGGCCCCCATTGCGACCCAGGGTCCGCCCTGGCTCTCCCCCTGGTGCAAGGGATGCGCCTCAGGCACAGGGGCCGGGTCTGTGCCGACGCGGGTGACATCTGCGGTGTGAGGACGGGGCGCCGGGCCACCCGGGGTCCCCTCTGCCTGTCACGTTGGGAGGGTTTCTGAAGGGGACGCCGGCCGTGTGCCAGGAGCCGGGGCCCTGGCCGTGGCCATGAGCACAGTCCCTGTTTTGCAGGGCGAGGCTGCAGCTCTACCGCACCCCCAACATGGGCTGGGGCGTGCGCACCCTGCAGGACATCCCCGTGGGCACCTTCGTCTGCGAGTGAGTGCGGGCGCGTCTGGCATGCGGTGTGGGTCAGCTCGGGGCGCCCGCTGGCGGGTCTGCCGTTCCAGAGGGGCTGCCCCGAGCTCCCCTCTCCCCCCCCCGGCCCCCGCTCCCTCTGCCTCGGGGGGCTGTGCCATCCACGTGGGTGTCTTCCAGGGGTGTCTTCCGTCTCCCTGCTGGGCAGAGGGCTTCACGCCCGTTGCTGCCGCAGGGGAACCTGCGCCGTGGCCGCAGTCTCGCTGCTGTGGTTCGGCGGGTGACGTGCTGTCCGTCCCGCAGGTACGTGGGCGAGCTCATCTCGGACTCGGAGGCCGACGTTCGGGAGGAGGATTCTTACCTCTTTGACCTTGACAACAAGGTACTGCGTCCCGAGGGTGGCACAGAGCCCAGCTGAAGGCAGCGTGGGCGCGTCCGCCCACCACCCGCGCTGGCCTCTGTGCTCAGGGCCGAGGGCCCGACCCGGGGAGGACGGGCGGGCGGTGAGCCTCCCCACTAGACCGCAACCTCCGGGAGGCCGCGTGGACAGTGACCTGCAGAGCAGGCGTGAGCCTCGTGCGCGGGTGGGGGGGCCGTGTGAGTGGTGCGAGGCCCCGTCGCCTTCCTCAGACCCGGGAGGAGCTGGCCTGCCTGGCGTCCAGCCCCGTTCCAGTTCCAGATGCTTCCGAGGTCCCCGCACCCCATCTAGTTCTCGTGGGGCCCTTCACTCCTCAGGTGCCTGTCAGGGGACGTGCAGTGGCTGCCGCGCTCAGCAGGCTGGGGAAGTGGGGGCCTCTGCTCGGGCCCCGTCAGTCAGGGCACAGCGGGAGGAGCCTCCCCCCACCCCCCACTCCATCGCGACGGGCTCCGGGCTCCCAGGACCGCCGGGCGCCGTGCCCCGCGTGGGCCTGGGGAGCGCGTTGGCCGGGGCGGTCTCTGCCGAGAGCCGCCTCCCTCGTCAGCTGCCCCACGCAGCCATTTGTCCTCCGGGTTCTTGGTTTCCAGACCCCGCGACACCGGGCTGGTCCCGCAGTGCCGGTCCACGCTGGTGCTCCTCCCTCCTGAGGGCCAGGGCCTCCCCGTGACGGCGTCCTCCTGCCGTCTGCTCTCAGCCTCCCCGCCTGCCCCCCCCCCTGAGGTGCTGCCCAGAGGTGGTCACTAGCTGTTCTCCCCCACGTGCCGCTGCTGGACCCAGTGCCAGGGGCTGGGAGACTGCCCTCCCCGTGGCTCCGTGGCGTGTCCTGTGTCTGTGTGTCCGTGTCTGTCCGTGCACTAGCTCCCCGTGTTCTGGTCTCGCCCTCTCACTCTGGTCTCACACTCCCTTAGGGGTGGGGGGCAGCGCGGACCCTACAAACCAGGTGGGGTCATCGAGGTCACACCTCTCCTACTTCCTGAATTATTTAATTCTTCTTCACCCCAAGGCTGTTCTAGGATTTTCTGTGGTGGGTGTGGCTTTGTATATATTTTGTTGGGGTTTTTTCCTTTTAAATATATTTTTATTGATTTCAGAGAGGAAAGGAGAGAGAGAAACATCAATGATGAGAAAGAACCATTGGCCGCTGCCTTCTGCACACGCACCCCATCCCCTCTGGGGAGAGGGGCGCAGATTTAAGGCTCAGCAAATGGCTTGTGTCCTTGACCGGAATGGAACCTGGGACCCTTCACTCTGCAGGCCAACGTTCTATCCACTGAACCACACCAGCCGGGGTGCTTTTCTTTTTAGAGAGAGAGGAAGAGAAACATGGATTGGCTGCCTCTGCATGCCCCCTGCTAGGGATCGAGCCCGCAGCCTGGACCCGGCCCTGCCCTTGGGTGCAGGCAACCACGGCCAATTCAAGTGCGCTACACTGGCTGGACCAGGATTTTATTCAATAAGGTTTTGGTTTTTTCTTTCTTTCTGGGTCAGCTTGGTCAGGGTTTATTTTTAAGTGACTGGTTTTAGCTTTGAGAAATGTACACGCCACTCTAAGCACCACCCCCGAGATGCGGGGCGTTCCCAGCCTCCGGCCCTTTGCCCAGCACCCGACCCCGTCAGCCCCGGGCTGCTCCGTCTTGTGGGTGAGCTTTCCCTGCGTGATGCTGTGTCGTCAGAGCCGCCCCGCTGGCGGCGAGGCCGGCCGAGCGTCACCCCACGGCCAGGCGGGCAGTGCCCTCTCAGCAGAGGGACCGGGAGCACCGCTCTTCGCTGGACTTGCAACCACGTCTGGACATGAGAGCGCCTCCCGTCCGCTGCAGAGTGTGGGAAGCTCTCCTTCCCCAGCTGTTGGCAGTGGGGTGCATGATTCGAGCCGACTCAGGCTTGTGGGGTTTGAGGGGCCTTGAGGTTCTCCTGGGTCTGGCCCGTTTGCACTCTTTGACCCGTTTGCTGAACCCTTCAAATCGCACCCCTCTCTTCTGACCGCCGTTGACTTGGGTGAATCTTGGAACCAGGGGGGGTCAGTCTGCAGACCCTGTTTCTGCTTCTCCCTGGTTCCCGGCAGCAGCAGCAGCACAGGCCACGGGGGGCCCGGGTTCGGGGTCAGATCTGTCTTCGGCGCAGGAGCCGCGGCCTCAGGAAGGCGCACTGCCCTCGCTCTGGCTCTGTCCACGGGTGCTCTGGGTCTAAGATTCGCCCAGAAGCGAGTTGCAGACCAGGCCGCTGGCTGGGTGGCAGGGACGCCACCTCTGTCCCGGCTCCTCCCTCTGTGCCTCCCTGTGGCGGGCTCTCTGCTCCGGCCCCAGTGACGCTGCCCCTGGGCCTCCTGCCCCTCCCTCCTGGCCGTGCGCGCTGGTCAGGGGCTGTATGGTTAGACAGGCCCTCCCGTCTGCCTGCCTCACGGTCTGCTTCGTGTCTCTGCTCGTGGGAGGGATGTGGGGACAGGGTTCGGGGGACCTGAGTCCTGGCCTCACCTGCGGGGCAGCGGAGGTCATGGGATCCCTGTGTCTCGGTCGGTCATCCCACCACTCCGATGTCTGCAGCCTGCAGCTTCCTCCCTCTGCCCCTCTGCCGTCCCTCCTGCCCGGCTGCTCCGGGTCTCCAGCCCCTCCCTCCTGGCGTCCCCTGTGCTGACAGAATCAGCTGGGGCAGAGTCTCGCGTGGTGGGTGCTCTCCACCTGGTGGAGCCCCAGATGGTGCCGCTCCACTGGGCTCCTCAGCCCCAGCAGCCCTGTGCCCAGCCTTGGGCCTCCCTGCCCCTCTCTGCCGGCCGGTGCCCACGCCCCCTCTCGCCCGCAGGATGGAGAGCTGTACTGCATCGACGCGCGCTTCTACGGGAACGTGAGCCGCTTCATCAACCACCACTGCGAGCCCAACCTGGTGCCCGTGCGGGTGTTCATGTCGCACCAGGACCTGCGGTTCCCCAGGATCGCCTTCTTCAGCACCCGCCTCATCGAGGCCGGCGAGCAGCTGGGGTAGGCTGCGCCCATCCCCTGCCTGGCGCGGGCTCTGTTCCCGAGGTGGGGGTGCCCTGGCTCCTGCCTCAGCCGCCCTCTCTCTCCCCCCAGGTTTGACTACGGGCAGCGCTTCTGGGACATCAAGGGCAAGCTGTTCAGCTGCCGCTGCGGCTCCCCCAAGTGCCGGCACTCGAGCGCGGCCCTGGCCCAGCGGCAGGCCAGCGCCCGGGAGGCCGCGGAGGACGGCCTGCCCGACACCAGCTCCTGCAGCGCCGGCTCCCGATGAGGCCCCGCTGGCGCCGGTCCCGCTGCTGCCGAGGGGAGGGTGCCTGGCGCCAGGGCCTCGGGGCTGAGGCTGCGGGAGCGCGCTGCACGCTGGGCCGCCGGCGGAGCCTGTGTTCTCCGGCCGCGGGTCCTGTCCGTGTCTCTCTCCCTCCGCCCCACGCCCTCCCTCCGTGGGCTGGGGAGCAGCGTCCTGCTGGTCCAGACTCCTCCGCGTGCCGCCTCGTCCGTCACCCGCTGCTCCGTGAGACCCGCCCCCCGAGGTCCTGGCCGCGCACAGACACCGTCCCCACCGTCTGCGAGGTCGGGCGAGCGAGCGCCGTGGACTTTGGAGAAGTGTCTGCTTTTTAAAGGAACTGCCCGGTCCGCGTGTGCTGGGGCCGGTGTGCCCGCTCCTCCAGGGCTCGGGGTCCGCCCTCCACGGCCCGCCGCGCTGCCCACGCCGCCTGCTCTGATGACGGATGAACTGATTGTTTTCTACCATCACTGACGTTAGGACAACACACAACACAGAACACAACAGACAACGGTGCTGATCCTGGTGTGGCTCCCACGCACCATGTGAAAATATCAACTGTACAAAGAACAAAGTGATTTTAGAATAAACGGGAACTTTTTTAACGCGTTAGTCTCGTGGTGAATAAACTCGCCGCCGCCTTCTGCGTGGTGGCCTGCAGGTCACACCTTTTTGTTGGCAGATACTTTTTTAAAAACTGTAACTAGTGCAGTAACCGTGGGGGTTTTGTGCGACTCTGAACATTCATACGCGGTCATGTTTATTTTTTCTGTTAAACGTTTTTGACAGTTTTAAGAGCAGTCTTTTGGCTCAGACCATTTCTTGTTCTGTTTTCAATGAAATCAATAAAAAAAGGAAAACTTTGGAGGAGGTTTTCATTACCAGACCTGTCCCAGCTGGCGTCTCGGCGCCCGGGCCGCCGCGGGCGCAGGTCGGCGGGGGCGGCAGGTCCAGCGCAGGCGCCGAGGGGAGAGAAACGGGGGAACGACACACCGCACGGAGTCACGGACGCGGGGCAGTGCCAGGTACGTCCCCAGCTGAACCCGATCTGTGCGTGAACGTGCTGCCACCACCGGGGAGCTTCCTGCCGGCCGCCACCTGTGCGGGTCCCCGTGCCTGTCCCCGTCCCCGGGTCCCCGTGTCTGGGTCTCCCGTGCGGGGCGGTGGCCTCCACCAGCGACCCCATGAGCTCTGCAGGAAGTGGCCGAAGCCCACGCTGTCCTGATGGCCAAGAGCCCGCACAGGCCGCCCCTCACCCCTCGGTCACCCGTCACCCCAGGCGGCGGCCCAGCCTGGCGTGGGAGCGGCCGCGACCTAGGGCACAGGTGTGACAGTCCTTTCGGGTGTTGGAGTGGCCTGTGGGTGAAGGGACCCCTAAATAGGGGTCACGACAGATTCCCAGCATTTTAAGTCCCCAGGAGGCCGGCGGTGATACCTGAGGCCGCTGTGGGCGATCCCAACCTGACGTGTGGGCTGGGGCCTCAAGGGTCTCTGCTCCAGCAGGACCCCCGCTCCGGGCACGCAGGCAGGTGACACCCCTCTGACAGGCCCCCCATGGGAGCCACCCAGACGTGCCCGGGATGCAGGCAGGGCCCAGGGCTGCCATGATTTCTGTGCCAGTCACACCTCAGTCCGCGTGCACGCCTGGTCCGCGTCCTGGGATGGTGGGGTGAGTCCGGGAAGGGCCTGCATTTCCAGCGCTGTGAGCTGGAGGGCTGCTCTGGACACGAGAAGACGGGGAGCAGCCGTGACGGCCGGCGAGATGGGGGGACACGGGGCCGGAGCGCGTGTGGAGCGAGCCGGCTGGTCAGCACAGCCCCACCGGTGTGCAGGCTGAGCAGAGGGGGGCGCACGGACCTCGCTCCCCCCCAGCTTCCTTTCTGGGGGGGGGGATCAGCCCGCCCGGGGTGCCGGGTGCTGAGTGGGACCCAGGCCGCCCCAAGATGGGGCAGTGGCCCGAGCTGCCCAGGCACAGGACGGCCTGTGGCACCTGAGAGGACCTGTGGGCCTGCAGTGCTGGTGCTGGCGCCCAGGCCAGGCCACCGAGGAGGCAGGTGGTGGGTCGGAGCCCTGAGAACCTGGGGAAGGACGATGCTGGTCGCTTGTCTCAGCTCCAGCTGCTCCGCAGCCCGGGCGGAACAGGATGGGAGCCGAGGAGGGTGGCATGCGAATGGAGAGAATATCGTTAAAGGTGGGGTGAATATCTTTAAAATTACATCTTTTTATTTTTAATGTATTTTATTGATTTTTCACAGAGGAAGGGAGAGGGATAGAAAGTTAGAAACATCGATGAGAGACATCGATCAGCTGCCTCCTGCACGCCCACAACCAATGTACATGCCCTTGACCAGAATCGAACCCGGGACCCCTCAGTCCGCAGGCCGACGCTCTATCCACTGAGCCACACCGGTTTCGGCTAAAATTATATCTTTTATTCAAGGTTTTTTTTTTACTGAGATGAAATTCATGTAACAAAACCCACCATTGTAAAGTGCACAGCACAGCGGCTTTGAATACACCCCCAAAGTTCGCTTTGATGACCATCATGTGATTTCAAAACTTCATCCCTCGGGCAGTGCAGACGGGCCCAGTGAGCAAGCACCTCGCCCTGTGGGGGCGTCAAGGACATGGAGAGGGGGGAACCCCAGCACCACTGGCAGGAATGTGGGCGCGTGCAGCCCCCGGGGCAGACGGTACTGAGGGGCCTCACAAGTGATAACCAGGCCGGCCAGCCGGCTCTGTGGTGGAGCGTTGACCTACCAACCAGGAGGTCAGGGTTCGATTCCCGGTCTGGGCACAGGACCAGGTGGTGGGCTCTCCCCAATGTGGGGGGCGTGCAGGAGGCAGCTGATCCATGTTTCTCTCCTCGTGGATGTTTCTCTCTCTCCGTCTCCCTTCCTCTCTGGAGTCAATAAAAATATGGAAAAAATACATATTTAAAATGTAATCCGTAAAAATAAAAAAATTACACAACCTTAGAGGTCAGGTGCTCTCCGTGGCCAAGAGCTGGTGTGGATACTGGATACAGAGCCAAGGCAAAGAGGCGGGCGGGGCCCGAGGTGGGCGGGGCCTGAGGTGGGTGGAGCCAGACAGCAGGCGGAGCCTGAGGTGGGCGGGAGCAGACAGTAGGCGGGGTCTGAGGTGGGCGGGGCCACAAGTAGGCGGGGCCTGGAGGGGTGGGGCCGGTGGGAAGGCGGGGCGGGTACCCCGCACAGCTCCTGCACCTGCTCTGAGCATCCCTCGGGCCGCTCCGCTGCCTGCCCGACTCCCCCACTTGTGCGTGGCATCAGCTTCTGAGCGTGCACCCCCCGGACCAGCAGGCTGCTCCCTCCCCTTCCCCTTCCCGGTTTTCTTCCCGCCTGGGGAGCTGCTTGGCCCGCTTCCCTTCCCCACTCCCCTCTCGGAGTCTGTGCCTGAGACACGCATGTTGGTGGCTTCCCCACCGCCTGCACCCCCGCCCCTTCCCACCCAAGTGAACCCTGATTTTTTTTGGGGGGGGCAGTCCTGGTCCTCTCTGTCATGCGCACGCCCACCTTCTCGGAGCTCAGGGATGCCCACCGGGGTTTAGGGAGCAATCTGTTGGGGAGCCTCTGGCCAAAGGATATCAGACATTTATTTTATTTAAAAATATTTTATTGATTTCGGAGAGGAAGGTAGAGGGAGGGAGGGAGAGATAGAAACATCAACGAGGAGAGAGAATCATTGATTGGCTACCTCCTGCACGGCCCCCCCACCCCCCGCCCCAGCTCCACTGGGGAGCAAGCCCACCACCTGGGCACGTGCCCTGACTGGAATCGAACCTGGGACCCTTCAGTCCACAGGCTGACGCTCTACCCACTGAGCCAAACCAGCTAGGATGTACTTTAAAAGATGGCTGTCCTTTCCCTGCCTGCCTCTCCCTTCCTGTTGGAGAAGGTGGAGTAGAGACAGGATGCCTCGTGCTGCAGCAGCCACACCTGGCCGTGGGGTGGCCAGTAGGAGGTGATCCTGGCAGAGAAGAGAGATGGGGAACCTGCACTCCTAAAATGGAATACTTCGTCACTTTTTATTTATTTTTCTTTTTTTAAAAATAGATTTTATTGATTTCTTACAGAGAGGAAGGGAGAGGGATAGAGAGTTAGAAACATCGATGAGAGAGAGACATCCATCAGCCGCCTCATGCACGCCCCCTACTGGAGATGTGCCCGCCACCAAGGTCCATGGCCTTGACCGGAATCGAACCCGGAACCTTTTAGTCCGCAGGCTGACGCTCTATCCATTGCGCCACACGGGTTTCAGCTATTTTTCTTTTTGAAATATATGTTTATTGATTTCAGAGAGGAATGGAGAGGGAGGGAGAGAAACATCAATGAGAACAGAAAATCATGGATTGGCTGCTTCCTGCACGCCCCAGTGACGTCCTGGTTCACAGGTCGACGCTCAACCACTGAGCCACGCCAGCTGGGTCATCACTTTTAAAAAAAAAATTTTTTTTTTCTTTGAATTGAGAGAGAAAGAGGAGAGAGAGAAACATCCACGATGAGAGGGAATCATTGGTCGGTTGCCTCCTGCACGCCCCCCAGTGGGGACCGAGCCCGAAATCCAGGCAGGTGCCCTTGACTAGCATCCACAGGCCGATGCTCTAACCACGGAACCACACTGGCGAGGGCTGGGCTGTTGCGTTTCATTGAGGTTAAGATGGGAATCGGGCTGCTTATACCACTGAAAGCATCCAAGGCAGCGGTTCTCAAAATGTGGGTCGCCTAAGACTATTGGAAAACACCTATTTCCCATGGTCTTAGGAACCAACAGAGGGCTCCTCCATGCAGCCAAGTGTAGCCATGTCATTGACTGTTGTCATAGGAAGACTGTCGCCCATGCTACACCACGATTCAAGACAAAATTCCATTTATTTGTCATGAGAAATAAATATTTCAGAATATATAATGACATTGTTTTTGTGATGAATCCCTATGCTTTAATGATGTTCAATTTGTAACAATGAAAATCCATCCTGCCTATCAGATATTTACGTGACAGTTCATCACAGTAGCAAAATGACAGCGATGAAGTAGCCACGGAAATCATTTCATGGGTGGGGGTCAGCACCCCATGAGGAGCTGTCTTAAAGGGTCGCGGCCTTAGGAAGGTTGAGAACCGCT
>JAAGEH010000121.1:327428-340787 GCA_011751065.1 Lasiurus cinereus
GGCCGGGCCGCGCCACGTGACCGGCCCCTTATAGGGCGTGGCGCGGGGCGGCGGCGGAGTCGGGTGCGGCGCCTGCCGGGCCGGGCGAGGTCCGGTGCGGGTGCGGGTGCGGGTGCGGGTGCGGCGGCTCCGGGGGCTGCTCCGCTCCCTCCGCTCCGCTCCGCTCCGCCCCGCGCCGCGCCGCCCGTTTCCCTGCTGGGGCCGCCGGGCCGGGGATGCGCGCGGCGCCCGGGGGGCCATGGTCCGCTTTGGGGACGAGCTGGGCGGCCGCTATGGGGGCCCCGGCGGCGGGGAGCGGGCCCGGGGCGGCGGGGCCGGCGGCGCGGGCGGCCCGGGCCCCGGGGGGCTGCAGCCCGGCCAGCGGGTCCTCTACAAGCAGTCGATCGCGCAGCGCGCGCGCACCATGGCGATGTACAACCCCATCCCGGTCAAGCAGAACTGCTTCACCGTCAACCGCTCGCTCTTCGTCTTCAGCGAGGACAACGTCGTCCGCAAATACGCCAAGCGCATCACCGAGTGGCCATATCCTGTCGGCGCCGGGCCGGGCCGGGCCGGGCTGGGTTGGACCGGGTCGGGCAGGGCCGGGAAGGGCCGGGCGGGGGCGCAGGGACCTGGGCGCGGGGGTCCGGCGCCCGCGCCCCGCCGGCTGTGGGAGGGGCGGCCGGGCCGAGGGTGGCGCCCCGTGGCCATCTTCCCGGGGCCCCCGAGGAGGAGGCTGCCATCTGGGGAGAGGCGCCCCGGGGAGGGCTCGGCGTGGAGGGGGCGGGGCGGGGCTGCGGGGCCCCTCTCCGCGCGCCGCGGGTGCGGGTGCGGGTGCGCGTGTGCGTGTGCGCGCGGTCGCGGCGGCGCCGGCGCGGGGCGCGGGGTGGACGCTGGGCGGAGCCCCCTGCCCCCCGGACGCGTCCCCTGCGCTCCCCGGTCCGGAGGCCGAGCGCCCGGCCCGCCCGGAGGGCACCGCGGGTGAACCCCGGTCTGTGGGGCGCGATCCCCCCCCTCCTCCCTCCCCAGGCGGCCCGGGTCTCGCGCGCGCCCGGCGGCAGGTGCGGCGCGTGTGCGGGGCAGAGCAGGATCCCGGCGCTGCGCGTGCGTGCGGGGCCCTCGGGACAGGCGTGTTCACGTGCCTGTGTCGGTCCATGTGGCTACGTGTGTCGTGGGGGCAGGAGTGCGCCTGCGCGGGGCCCCCCCTCTCCCTCGGCGCGGGGGGCGCGCCGCCCCCTCCCTCCCGGGGCCGCGGAGCCGGCGCCGCTGTCCGTGGTGCTGACGGCCGCCGGGACGTGCCCGGGGCTGGCGGCCGCGGTCCCCAAAGACGCAGGCGGAGGAAGTGGGGGGCACTGGGAGGGGTCCCTCAGGCCCCTGGCCACCTCCCCTCCCCCCCCCCCCGAGCCTCGGCCGGTCCTTAACCCACGCACTCCCTTCGAGTACATGATCCTGGCCACCATCATCGCCAACTGCATCGTGCTGGCCCTCGAGCAGCACCTCCCTGACGGCGACAAAACGCCCATGTCCGAGCGGCTGGTGAGTCTCAGGCCGCCGGCGCCTCTCCCTCCGCGGGGGGCGCCCCAGCGGGCGGCGGGCCCCCCACAGGGTCAGGAGGACCCGAGCTGCCCGCGCAGCCCTGATGGGGAGGGAGGAAGGGGAGGGAGGGAGGAGGGAGGCTGCTCCGTCCAGAGCCCCTAGCCACCCCTGCACCCCAGGCCCAGGGCCTCAGGCTTCTTGACCTGAGGGCCGGGCGCTGAGCCGGCTGGGTGGTGCTGCCGAACGGCTCAGGGCTCCGGGGAAGGCGGGCTCCGGGGAGGGCGGCTGGCTGCGGGGCCGTGATGGCCGCTGCCCTGCGTGGCCTCTGCCCCGGCGCCCCCCGGGTCTGCCAGTCTCTTCCCCGTGGGGCCACCCCTTCCCCTGGCAGCCTTACTCCCCCAGTCCCCCGGCTTTCTTCCTGAGCACCCTGAGCGGTTCCCAGCCGTCCTGCCACAGCTCGCAGACCCCGTGCCACCCCTCTGCGAGGCCCCGGGCCTGAGACAGGCAGGGGGGTGCCAGGGCGGAGTCTCCGGAGGGGCGGGGGCAGCGGGAAGGGTGGGATTTGGGGAGGTGAGGCCGGGTCCCCAGGACCCAGCCCTCCCTGCGGCCGGGCCTCTGGCCGGGGCTTGGCGTGGGCTCTCCGAGGCCCCGGAGGCTGAGCCGGAGCGGAGAAAGGGCCAAGCAGGGAGGACCAGGCAGGCAGCTGCCGGAGCTCCTGCTGCCCCTGGGCACGTGACTGCCCCAGTGGACACGCCTGGCCTGCTCGGTGCCCGGCCTGGGCCCTGGGCTTCCCCCCTCCCTCCGCCTGGGCCCTGGGGGAGGCCGGGCGGGGACAATGGGTTGCCCCGGGTGGGCGCTGGGAGGAGGCCAGGAGGTGGGCAGCGGGGGGGAGAGCCAGGGATGGAGGTTTCGGGGGGCACGCGTGGGGAAGGCGGGGGTGGGTGGAGGGTCAGCGCAGCCCTGGCACACGGAGGGCGACATGTCCCGGGTGACCCTTGCCCCGGCGTGGCCGGGCAGCTCCGCTGGCGTCATGGGCCCTGTGCCAGCACCCGCTCCGAGGGCAGATGAGGGCGACAGTCAGAGGGAGCTGGGGACTCAGGCAGGGAGCCTAAGGCCAGCCAGGGACCCCGTCATATCCCCACGGGAGGGTGTCTGTCCGGGGTAGGGCTGGGGAGAAGCGGGCGGGGGGCTCAGCCGGTGCCCGTGTGTGTATGTGGGGGCAGCTCCTGCCTCCTGGGTGAGGGCTGGGTTTGTGGGGGAGGAGGCGGCACACTTCTCAGGGTTGGGGCCGAGCTGCTGGGAAAAGGAGCAGAAGGGGGTCCCCCGGGGCCAGTCCCGAGGCCTGAGGTCCCTGGGCTGACCCCCATCCCTTGGGAGGGTCCAAGGCCAGGCTCGCAGGCTGGGGCTGCTGCCTGGGGAGCGGCTGGGGGAGGGGCCGGGCCTCCACGGTTCTCTGCCTTGGGGGCTCTGCTTCCCGCCCGCCCACACCTTCCAGGGCCTTCAGCTGGAGCCCTGGGGTGCTGGCCCATGCCTCCCCACGCCCTCGCTCAGCCCCGGGGTCCGGGTGGAGCTGGGGGCAGGGCTGAGGCCAGGGTTAGCCTGGGCCCCGCCCACCGGGCTCTGGGGCTGCCCTTCTGTCCAGAGGCCTTCTGTTCCATGGGGCCCGGTGGCTCCCCTGGGGTTGAGGGGAGAGGGGCCCTCCCGCTAAGAGCCTGGGGGCCCGGTCGTGAGTCAGCATCGGGTGTCGGGAGCTGGGCCGCCCAGGCCACTCCACACAGGGCTGCCCGTCAGCTGTGGGCAGGGGAGGGCACTGCTGTCCTGAGTGGGAGCCTCCCTGTCCCCGAGGCAGCCAGGCCCCAGATCTGCGTTCCCCCCTTCCCCCAGCTGGCTGGGCAGAGCGCTTCCCAGGCATAGGCCCCCCTCCTCACCACCCCTCGTCGGGCACTGAGCAGTGGCCTGGCGTGTAGGCTGCTGCTCTGTGGGCTGCACTGTGGCCGGCCGTTTCCCCGCAGTGACCCCTCTATGTGTCCGCTCCCCAGCCCCCCAGGCCTAGCTCCCCCTCCTCGGCACCGAGGCCCTCCCTGCCGCTGCCCCGGCCACAGCCAGGCCTCTGCCCGTCTCCCCCGGTGCCCTGTGCCCAGCCGGGCAGGGCTGGCCTCGCCGGGCTGAGGACGAGGTGCAGCCGGGTGGGAGGCGGCGAACCGTTCGTGCTCTCCCCAGGACGACACGGAGCCGTACTTCATCGGCATCTTCTGCTTCGAGGCGGGCATCAAGATCATCGCGCTGGGCTTCGTGCTGCACAAGGGCTCCTACCTGCGCAACGGCTGGAACGTCATGGACTTCGTGGTGGTGCTCACCGGGTAGGTGGCCGTGCGCCCTGCGGGGGGCGGGGCCGCGTGGGGAGAGCCTGCTGGCCAGCCTCGGGGCCGGGCGTGCCCAGGTGGCCACGACTCTCGGGACCTGTCCGGGGCCGAGCTCGCTGACCGAGCCGCAGGGGCGGGGCCGAGGTGCGGTGGTGGTGGTAGTCGTGGGGCTCGGCCTGGCTGTGCCCCTGGAAGGTGTCTATCCCCCCCCCACCCTGCACCCCGCGTTTCTCCTCAGGTGGGCCCAGAGGCGCACCCACAGCAGCCCGGGGCCCGGGGAGTGGCCTTGGGGGTGGGCTGGGCGGGAGTGAGGGCCGAGCACCTTGCTCTTCCTCGCCGAGTCTCTGCCCTTCGGACCTCGGTCCCCCGTCTGCCTGGCGGGTGCCCAGCCCGGCCCGGGTCTGCCCGCCGGCCGAGGCCCCGCTCTCTCGGCCTCAGCTCCGGGGCTGGGGGAGCTGGGGGAGTTCGCCCCCAGACCTGTTTGCACCACCCCCGTCCCAGGTCCCAGGTCCCCACGGCGCCCAGACAGGGATCTGTTCTTCCAAAGCCTGGGGCTCCCGGAGCGCAGGGCTGAGGCCTGCCTGGAGGAGGCGGCCTGTGGGACGGACGGTCCCCTGGACAGGCCCCTGGGTCCGAGGCCCAGCCTGTCCCCAGCCCTGTGGGGGGCGCCTCCGAACCTGGGGTTGGTGGGTTTCCTGGGAAACTGACTTTCGCCCCCTTTTCCCAACGACCGGGAGGGAAGGAGGGAGGGGCGTGCCTTCTGTTGGGACGTGGCCTGCCGCACAGGGTGCTGTCCACCCACAGGGGGCTGTGCACCCGTCCGCTGTGGGGCCCCGCCCTGTGCAGACTCTGCCTGAGGCCGGCTGGTGGTGGTGGGGGGGGGCGGGAGGCAGCACTGGGGACCCGGGAGCCGCGCTGTTTACTCCCCTCTCTCCCGCCCTCGGGACCAGAGTCCCCGGGGCCTGGCTCGGGCGGCTCCCAGGAGGGTCGGGGTGTCTGTACACTAATGGGGCGTTGGAGCTCGGGCGCGGTGCTGTGGGGGAGGGGGTGCTGTGTGTGCTGCTGGGCGGGGCGGGAGGTGGAGGGCCTCAGGCCGGGGAGCCGGTACCTCGGGGGCCGGAGAGGGAGCCACACCGGCTCCGTGCCCGACGCCCACACTCCTGGTCATGGAGAGCGTAGAGGGGGGCTCGCCTTCCTGGGACCCCAGCCAGCGGGTGCCCGGACCCAGCTCCGCCTTGGAGAGCCCTCCCTCCTCCTCTCCTCTCGGCACCTCCACCTCTGTCTCCGCTCTGTCCTTCTCCACGTGCTGCCTCCTTCTCCAGGTCTGCACCCCCTCTCTCCCGGCTCCCCGCCCCCCCCCCGTCATCCTCCCTCCCTCCCTCCTCCCTCCCTCCCTCTCTCTACCCCGGCACCTTCCTCATTTCCCTCTCGGTCTCCCCGTCCCTGTCTCTTCTCTGGCCCCGGGGCCCCGTGTCTGCCGTCGGAGTCCCTGAGTCCCTGCGCGCTGTGTGCTCGGAGTGGGGGGGGAGGGGGGCGGGGGAGCTGCCGGTTGGTCCCCAGGCTCCTGGCTCTGGGCCTCCCAACCCAGGGGGGTGCTGGGCTGGGAGGGAACCCCCCGGCGGAGAGGGTGTCCTGTGTCCTGTGGGGGTTCAAACGCTGGGCAGAGTCCCGGGGGAGGCGCTACCTCCTGCCTGCCTGCAGCACACAGGACTCGCGGCCCGGTGTGTGCACGTGTGTGTGTGCACGTGTGTGTGTGTGGGGGGTAGAGGGAGGCCCTGCGTGTTTTCAGGGTGCGTGCTGGCGGCGGGGAGTCAGGGAGAGCCCTCACTCAGCCTCCTGAGCCAGGGCCCCGTGGGAGCCGCGGGGTTACTGCTCTGCCGCGCTGTCCGTAATTAGGGCTCATGCACTTAATGGGTGCGCTGAGGGCTGAGGCCGGCTGGCTGGGGAGCCCGTTGCCTGGAAGCCCAGCTCCTCCCCACAGGCGCCCTGGAGGTGCCCGCTGGCCCCGCCCTCCCCCCCACCCCGGGGGAGCCTTCGGCCTCCTGGGCACCCGGGACCCGGCCTGGGCCCCTGGGGCTGGCTGCGGGGAATGAACTGAGGGGCCGTCCGGCCGTCCGCTCTCCTGACCACGCGTCTGTCTGGCCACCCGGGGTGCCCGCAGCCCGGCCTCATTCCTTGGTCGGGGTTCGCCGAGCCTCGGGGTGTGAGCGCGGGGTGAGCAGCCGCCCGGGAGGGAGGGATGGGGTCTCGGGGACTCTGTGACCCTCAGTGCGCGTGGGCTTCTGACCGCCCGGTGCTCCCCGTGGCCCCGTCACAGACCGGGGTGTGGAGGCCGGGCCTGGAGGGGCTGCAGGTGTCAGGGAGCCCTCAGTGCCCAGGGCCTCTGCGGGGCACGGGGGACAGAGCCCCGTGTTTGGGGAGAGGTCACAGGGGCATCGATGGTGGTCAGAGCCAGAGACGAGCAGGCGCCAGGGATGAGTGGGAGGGGGTGCTGCGGGGCTGAGCCCGGGACCAGAGGGGGTGGCAGTGTGTGTGGGGGGGCGCAGGCCGGTGGCAGGGGGGGGGAGATTGGGAGTTTACTGAAGGGCAGGCACAGGGAGAGGAGCTGGGAGAGAGGAGGATCCTGGTGCACCTGAGGCCGCCCCTCTGCCGGCACCTTGAGGGCGGAGAGGCCTGGGCGCAGGCGGCAGAGGGGGGGACTGCAGGGCTTTAGTGGGTGGGCCAGGTGCTGGTGGGCTGTCCGCAGGGCGAGGCCATCGGGTGGCAGACAGGAAGCTGGCTGGACGAGGGCCTGGGACCTGAGCCTGTGGTGTCGGTGGCAGCAGACGCGGGAGGGGAGGGGCCGGCGTGTGAGCGGGGCTGGCAGCTGAGAACGGAGGGAGGCGCCCCCAGCCCGTCCAGGCGCCCACTCCCGGGCTGTCCCTTCGGCCTCGCCTGCCCTCCAGGTTCCCGGACCCCCCGCCCGCCTGCCCTCGGGGTCCTCGGGGCTGATTGCAGGACAGGTCAGGGTCCCCGCCGTCCGCCCTCCTGGCCTGGCCTCGGCGCGTCTCCGGTGAGGGCCGGCGGGGAGTGTGTCCGCGCAGGCAGGTGGCTCCCACGGGGACGTTTCCAACTGCAGCTTCTCGTTTTACTCGGATTAAACCGGTTTCTGTCCAGGACTGTAATTAGAGCTGCGGGCCTCCTGGGGCGGGTGCGGGCTCCGCCGGGAGGGCGCGTCCAGCCTCAGCCTCAGCCTCACGCGGGGCCCCTGCGCCTGCTGTGCCGCCCCGGGGCACCCGTCCCTCTCCCTGAACCCCGCCGCCCCAGAGCCCGGGGAGGGCACGGCCACTCCGGGAACGGGGACGGGGACGCACAGGGAAGGGGGGGGGGCTGTCCCTCACAGGATCTGGCTGTCCCTGGGGCAGGGGGACCCCCGGCGCCGTGGCGGCCGGATCCGTTCTCCACGCGCCGTCCGCCTGGGGTTTGCTGGGCCCGTCTGAGCGGACAGCGAGGTCTCTAGTGCCCAGGGCCCGGGGGGCTGGGATTGTCTCCAGGCACCCATGAGGTCTGGTCCCGAGCCCTGACATCTGGGGGTGGGGTGGAGTGAGGGGCTCAGCCCCGCCACCGTGGCCACATCATACGTGTGAGTCTCGGGATCATCGGCAGCTCAGCCCAGGCCCCCAGATCCGTGAAGGTTGGGGGGTGGGGTGGCGGCTGGGACTGGTGCCCGCTTTGGGGCTGCGGTCTGCAGGGGGCCTGGGTCTGTGGCTGGGGGGCTGAGGGACGTGGTCAGGTGGGCTCTCAGTTCGCTGCCAGCATTTAAAGATGGCTTTTAAAATCGGGTTTTTGGAAAGAGAGAAACCTGTGGGACCTGCGTGCCGTCTCCTGCCGCCTCCGGCACGCCCCACCCCGAGGGTCCAGCCGCAGCCGGGCATGGGCCCGGGAATCACTGGCGGCCTTTCAGACCGGTGACGTTGGCCCTCAGATCCACGGCTGGTGCCGGTCCCTGAGGAGGTGCTTTCGGTGGGAGTGTGTGTGTGGGGACGGGAGGCTTGCACACGGGCGGTCTGTCCGGGGGGCGGAGGCCCAGGCCAGGTGCCGCCCGCCTGCCTGCCTGCCGTGCAGCCCCCGCTCGGGGTGCATCCTGTTCCTGCGGGTGCAGCCCTGGTGGAGGGGGGTTCCCCCGAGGACCTCCTTTGGGCACTGTCTCCAGATGGAGTCACACGGGGTGGTGGGGGGGACTCGGGCTGTGGGCCCGGGGTCTGTCCTCCTCTCGCCCTCCTGGCTCTGGGCCACGCGGCAAGCTTTCAGCCAGGAAGGAGCTGGGTGTCCGCTCCACCGTGTCCACGGGCTCTGGGCTCTGAGGGGGCCCCGGGGCCCCGCCCTTCCTGCAGCCTGACGCCTCCTCGCTCACCCGGCGTTGCCTCTGTGGGTGCTGGGCACCGAGCCCTCCGCCCTCCCTTCTGCTGGGAGCCATCCCCGTCGCCTCCATGCCGGTTACTCTGGTTTTGGTCACAGGGACATTGGTGCTTCCTCGAACCTTCCCGTGTCTGACGGTTGTGCTTGCCGGCAGCGGCTCCGGAGCCGTTGCGGTGACGGAGCGCCTGTGGTCTGCAGCTCGGACCTCCTGGTCTCTATGAGCGAGTGTCGGTGGAATCCTGGCCTTTCCCCTTGTTTTCTGGGACGCAGGGTGCTCCTTAGCCCGGTTTCGTTGGGTCTCTGGTCCTGACCCTTAAGGGGCCCAGGGGCTGCCTTGTAACTTTAGTTGGGGGGGGGGTGGTCCAGGTTCCAGTGGGTCACCCCACCACAGACAGGAGATGGAGGCTCAGAATCGGTGTCCGAAGCGGGCGGGGCGGGGGGCGCGCGGCTGTGACGCCCGCTGGGTGAGTCGCTGAGGCGTTTCCTCCGGGTGGGGAGTTGGGCACAGGGTGCTCCCGAACCCCGTTTCTCCCTGTGAGACGGGCACGCTGACCCCAGAGGCCTGGAGGGCCGGAGCCAGGGGTGGATTTGAAGGAGATGCAGGACTCGGCTCAGCTCAGCCCTGGGGCGGGGGTGGGAGGCTGAGACCCACAGGCTGTCTCCATGGCAACCGCCAGCAGCCTCCTAGGCCGCTGCGCTGCACCTGGAAAGTCGGTGACAAAGCAGTTCCTGGAGGTGGAGGGGGCTCCGCCTGCTTGGGCTCCGGGGCTCCGGCTCCTGCAGGGTGGCAGCTGCTGGTGGGGGTGTGCGTCTGGCTGGCTCTGCACCCCTGCTCCCACCCCGACCTGAGGACCCATCACCTGCCCGATGTGCAGGCGCGAGGCCCCCACCCTCTCCAGTGACAGCAGTGACGTCCGGAGGATGCGGTGCTCCTGGCCCTGAGCTGGGCGCACATTTCCGGCCCCTCGCCAGCCAGGACCCCCAGGCGGGGCTGCCCCGTGGACAGTGCCGCTGCCCGGAGCCCCGTGGCCGGGAAGACGGGCTCAGGCCAAGGCCCAGCGTCGGAGCCAGTGTCCTGCTCTGGGCCAGGTTCCTCCGAGAAGTCCGGATGCTGGTGTTGGTCTCCCCGGGGCTGGGTGCCGCCTCTGGTCCTGCCTGGTTGGGACTCCGCGCAGCAGGTGACAGCACTGTGGGCGGGAAGGGCACCTGCAGCCCCTCTGGTGGGTGCTGTCTCATCACGTGCCTGTGCCTGGTGTCCATGTCCCCACTCCCCGGGGGTGGGGAGCTGGGCAGCTGGGCCCCAAGTGGTCACAGCGGGTGTGCGTTCTGGGTCCGTGTTCCTGGGGTTTCAGGAGGTTGTAATCATGAGCCCCGTAAAAACCTGTATTCCACCTTTTCTTTTGGGGGGCGGCACGCCGAGGTGGGATGCACGTTCCACGGGACCCCCTCTTCTACAGCGAACAGTCGGCTTTCTGGTGCGTTCCGAGTGAGCTGCACCACCGTCACCGCAACCTCATTTATTTATTTAAAACATAACGTTGTTGCCTCCAGAGAGGCAGGGGAGGGAGGGGGGGAGGAACAGAGACATCAGGGAGGAGGGAGCACCGTGGATCGTGGATCGGCTGCCTCCTGAGGCCCCACCCTCCAGGTCAACCCCACAACCTGGGGGAGTGCCTGTGTCCGTGACGGGGAACTGAACCGTGAACCCGTGTCAGAGGCCGACGCTCGCCCACTGAGCCGAGCCGGCCGGGCCCCACAGCCTCATTCTAGAACATTTCCTCCCTCCATCAAAGCAGCCCGAGAGCGGCCCGACCCAGCCCGGCCGTGCCTGCTGGACGCTCAGGAGCGCCGACGCACGGAGAGGCCTCTGTGCCGGCCCCCTCCGCTCCCCTCCCCTACTCCCGAGGGGCCCGTCCTCAGGCTCATCCGTGTGAGCGTGGAGCGGATCACGTCGGCCCTTCACCATCACCTCCCCCGCACCAGCCTCTCTGTCCGTCATTACTCGTCATGACGACGCGGTGCACTTCTCCCGCTGACCCTGGAGATGGCTGCTTGTGCCAGACGTCCTGTAGCGGCTTCCTAACGCTGTGATTCTTCGGGACACATGTCCACGGGGCTGGCCAGAGGGTGGCCAGGACCCACCCTGAACGTGACGCTGCCCTGGACGGCACGCTCCTGACCGAGGTCTGGGGAGGTTTGCCGTCTTCAGGAATTGCCATTGTGGCTGTTCCTTTCCATTTCTTTTCTTTTTTTAAATTGACTTCAGAGAGAGAGAGGAAGGGAGAGGGAGAAACATCTGTGATGAGAGAGAACCATGGATCGTCTGCCTCCTGCACGCCCCACTCTGGGGATGGAGTCTGCCACTGGGCCTGGGCCCTGACCGGGAATTGAACCATGACTCCGTGGTTCACAGTCCACGCTCAACCCCTGAGCCCTGGCCGCCAGGCTTATTGCCTGATTGTAAAGGGAATCCTTTGAGATTGGTGTGCTAGTTGGGAACTTCAGAGTGGGTTCTGTGAGGAGATTATCGGAAAAGATCGGACTTTCTAAAAAAAAAAAATCAGTATTCTGTACTGATTACAATACGCAAGTTACAAATCCAAAAATATCATTCTTTGAAGGGATTTGGGTTCAATCTAACAATGGAGCAGGACCTTGCAGGCATGACGCTGAGTAAGTGAAGGAAGTCAGAAAGACAAATACAACAACGATGAATGATGAAAACTCTCAGGAAGACGGACAGGCCAGGGAAGTACCTCGACATACCACAAGCCCTCAGCTCATCCCACGCTCAGCCGTGAAGACTGCGGGTTTTCCCTCTCAGATCAGGAGCAACACGAAGGGGTCCCCTCTCACCCCTTAATCGACACCGCGCTGGAGCTCCAGCCGGAGCGCTCGGCAAGAGGGAGACACGGACGGCACCAAATGGGCAGGAAGAAGTGACACCAGCATCTCTTTGCCGACGGCAAGACTCTGTACACAGAAAACCAGTCTCCACCGAAAGCCTCTCCCAGACACGAACCCAGTGCGGCCGAGCAGCAGGACCCAAATCCATACGCGGAAACCCGCTGCATTCCCTACGCCGACCGACCGTGAGGTTCCAGAAAAATGAGCGGAGAAAACAAGTCCATGGGCAAAGGCAGCAGGAAGAAGGAAACTCCGGGGAGTAAGCCAGAAGGGTGAGGAGAGCCTTTGCGTTGAGAATGGGAGTGACTTTCGAAACTGGGAGATGTGACTCCTCTAATTCATTCTTTCTAAGAACAGTTTTGGCTGCCCGCCCTTGAGACCCCATGTGAACTTAGGGTGCGTTTCTCTATTCCTGCAAAGGGATGGCCGGGCTTTTGATAGGGGTCGTGTGGCCTCGACACGGCGCTTGGGTGGTATGGATGTCTGCAACTGGGCCTGTGCCCTGACCAGGAATCGAACCCTGACTCCGTGGTTCAATTTAACACGAAGATTTCCAACTGGTCTGTCCGGTCTTGGCTCTCCATCAGCAGCGTGCTGCGGTCCTCGGTGTCCAGGAGGTCTTTTGCGTCTGTGGTTAATTCTCCTCCTAAGTATTTCATTCTTTTGAGTGCTATTGTAAGTGGATTTTTTTTTTAAATGTCCTCTTTTGAGTGTTCATTTTACAAGTGCCTGGAAATACAACTTGTTTTGTGTGTTGACGGTATAGCCTGAAACTTGGTTGAATTCACTAGTTATGGTCATTTTTTGTGGGTTTCCTACAAATTTAGGGTTTCCTACGTGTAAGAAGCGTTGAAACTTTTTTACTGGGATTGCATCGAATTTGTAGGTTTATTTGGGGAAAGGGGACATCCAGTGATGCTATATTTGTTTCTTGGGATGAACTTTGAACTTAAGTCTGTAATTCTGGAAACTCCTCCTTCTCTCTCCACATGTGGCTTCTTCACCAGTCACTCTGTTCTTTCCCGGAACTCACTGTTGACATGTGTTAGAGGAGGGGTCTAGCCTCCACGCCGCTGAGCTTCTCTCTTGTTCGCTGGCGGCTGTGGGTGGCTTCCTCCACACTATTTCCTAAACCCGTGGTCGGCAAACTGCGGCTCTTGAGCCACATGCGGCTCTCTGGCCCCTTGAGTGTGGCTCTTCCACAAAATACCACGGCCTGGGGAGTCTGTTTTGAAGAAGTGGCATTAGAAGAAGTTTAAGTTTTAAAAATGTGGCTCTCCAAAGAAATCTCAATCGTGCTGTTGACATTTGACTCCGTTGACGAATGAGTTTGCCGGCCGCTGTCCTAGACCGTTAATACTGTCAAACCACGTCTCCTGCCCAGAGTGTGATTCCTGATTATTGTTGCTTTTCTTTCAGTAACTATTGATTGCCAGACGTCCAGCTTTTAAAAGACCTGCCTGTTCTGCTTCACGAGTTGCTGGTTTTGTCTGAGCGGGGTTAATCTCCCAGCAGTTGAATGCACTCCCTCGGGCCTTATGGGATTTGGGTTCGAACGATTTTCCTGTTTCCCTTCTGTTCTCCCGGGAGTTTTACCTTCTCTTTGAGGCCAGTTCGCCCCGCGCTGCAGTGCAGGCAGGGGCATCTAGACTTCCTTCCCCAGGACTGTAAGGGGCCTTTCACACTGTGACTTGGATGTGGAGTGTACGTGAGAAAGAAACCGGGGTGAAGCCTTGGTTTTGGCTTACATTACAGGGGAACCGGGTGCTGAGAAGGGGCGGGCGGAGGGGTGTGTGTCTGTGTCACCGGCCAGGGGCCAGCCTGGGAGTAAGAGTACAAGCTCTCTCTAGTCACCAGGATGTAACAGCTCTGAACTTTAAAAAAAAGGGGGCGCTTTTATTACTTGACGTCGGAAACAGAGCCCCTTAGGTGTGTCATGGCTGATCCGCTTTTTAAAAATCCCAGTGGAAATGGGTCACATGCGCTTGGGATACCTGAGCCCAGAATTCCGGGTTTAAATTCCAGGTGCCAGGCTGGGCCTAACGAGCCACCGAGGGGTGGATCCCCGATGGAGGGGGCCCTGGGTGTCCACCTGCTGAGGGAGGAGGAGGAGGAGAGGGAGGAGGAGGGGAAGAGGGGGAGGAGGAGGGAAAGAGGGGGAGGAGGAGGAGGGGGA